>CM068318.1:14129370-14166870 GCA_034766995.1 Acanthacorydalis orientalis | reverse complement strand
TCTCTTTGCTCGCTGCGTTCACCAAACCCCGGGCTCGCTGCACTCGCCCAATTGTCAATTATAAGCCTCCACACGTAACCGAATGAAACAATAAACATATTTTTAAAACTCATTTATGTCTATATAATCATTATCGCAGACAGATTGCACGTTCCTGTTTTATACATGAGATAAACATATTTGGTTGGGTACCATGAAACTTCACCGTCATAAATAAATGTCGACGTCATCGAAAATTTTTGTTGGATAATTTTTTTTTATATATATATATATATATAGAAAGAAATACGAATCCTATTTTTAACTTTGAATGGATTTTAACTCGTGTATTAATATTTTTGATTGATGTAATTAATTAATGAAAACAAAAAATAATACGGATGTAAAACTATTGCTCTTTTAATAAAATATGTCATATTTCACAAAATCTGGTTGAAACTCGTGATTCATTACAACAGAAAATCATTGTGTTTATCATTCATTTATAATCCTTTTTAATTCTGTTTTTAAACTAGTATAACACACTGTCACTAAATTATCTGCAATTTTATTATTTTTTTCTTCATTTCAATATTTTATTTAAACTCTGGAATTTGTGTGATTATTTTGGAAGTGGTTTTAATAAATTAAGTTTATTTTTTGTTATTGTTTTCTATAAAGATACTATTTTAAATATACTTTCAAACCAAAAATACCTGTTAATTTATATTCTATTCAAACACAATAAATTATAAGTAATGACTGTTCTTTAAGTCATATTTCTAACAACAATTAATAAGATATTACAAGAATACGCATTCCACAAACGAGAATAACTATAAAACGCCACTAATTTTAAAATAATAACGTCTGAGAAGACGATACATCCCTGTTAAGTCTTCTTACATTACGAAAGATAAAAGATCAAGTATAATAGAAGAACTATTTCACGTGTTTAATAATAATTTCGTTGAATATAGCCTGCAGTAAAAATGTTTACAATAATCACACACTTCGGATTATTCATTCTGTCAATACCTATAAGTATGTTTCGTAGTACGTTTTAAAAAAATCCTCAGTAATAATAGAAACGTGCCCTGTGGTATTTGACACATTTGAAGTCGGTTTCGATTCTTATTGTTTGTTAAACGTTCACCCAAACACTCATCTAATTTGTGAAACACCTTCGGGCGGCCACCGGCGTCATTATTACACGCCACGTTGGCATGAGATTAAATCATTATGCGCCTGTTGAGATGATTTCTTCTGTAAAAAATTAGCATTCATATGGCTTAATGACATGGTCATATAGAACCGTGTAATAAAAATATAATGAGATTTATGTTTCAGACCTTTTTTGTTTGTGCGTGTGTATGTATGTACGCAGTACCTTCTAAATTATATACGCAATGTTACAAATTTATGGCCATTTATATTTATATAATCATCTGCAAATATTTCATTTATGGTTAATTAGACCCAAATCTCCCAAAACAATTTATATTACATTCAATTGATATATATATATATATATATATATATCAAGACTTTTTATATTAAAAATCCCACTATTCTCAAAACATTACTTAAATTATTCCCATTATAATTTTTGTAATTAACTGTTGGCAGTCGTAATTGTCACAAATGTATTTAATATCTCTTGTTGTTTCCGCGTCGAAAAGAAAATGAAGTATTCATATTATTTTTAGAAAGCATATTTTTTTCGTATATTACTTTTTTCATATTTAAAGTTGAATACATTATTTGAACCGAGAAATTTTGTAAATGTTAAAGTTGATATTATGGTGTATTTACTAAATATAACACGGAATAACTTTTAGGATTACATTTTTTATATGAAGATCTGAAATACTTTTTTGTTAATTTTCAAATATTTTATGAATTCTTAATGTGAACATTATCGGTTTGTTTTTTTGTATATTGTGAAAATATTTTTAATTGTTCGTTTATATATATATATATATATATATATATATATATATATATATATATATATATATATATATATAGTTTATTTTTAAGAAGTACTTTATTTAGAAATACTCTTGTATTCATTTTAAGGTCATATAGCTTTAGTCATTTTTTCATTAAGTTTGCTCGGTTTCATGTAGATTATAAGGTTGAAATATTCTCAAATAACTTAAATTTGATCCGAAATGTATAAGGTTGATATAATAGCCTATTGTTACAAATGTGCCAAAGTATAGCAATGTTTATGGTAAGCCTTATCACTATGACGATCATAGAATCAACAGTTAAATGAACATAATCAGCAATTGAAAATGATCAATAATCAATTAGTGAACATTTTCGATCCGAAATTTTGTATGGTTTATGGGAGTGCTCTTCAAACTGGGTTCCGCGCAACCTTTTCAATGGTTCCTTGAGTCAGTACCTATTATTATGTAGTAAAACTGTATTTATGAGCACACATTACTACCCCCTTCTTTCTGATGTAAATAATAAAATTTGGTCATGTAAGATGGATGATTTTTAAAACTTGTGTGGTGCGCAACTTTAGTTTTCTGGGGATGGTAGGGGTTTCACCAAAAAAAATATAATCGTCAGGATTCTGTGAGTCGATGAAGTTTGAAGACGACTGGTTTATGGTATGTTACATAAATTGCATTGCATTATTCTTATTAACATAAATAATTATATCTAGATGAAAATTTCTTACAAATTATAAATTCTTCTAAAAAGTCAAGTTTTTGATATGTATTCATAATGTATTATAGATATTGCTATGAAATGTGTTTTTTTTCAAATAAAAATATGTAAATATAAATAGGTGCAGTAATTAAAATATTTTATAATTCGTATATTAAGAAATCAATTTATTTAAAACGTTTATTGCGTTTTAAAAACTTTATTATCGTAAGTTAATTATATTTCCATTGAAACATTTTTATTTAATATTCTCATCCATTTAGTGGTATTGAAAATTATGTTTTGTTTAATCAGTTATATATATATATATATATATATATATATATATATATATATATATATATATATATATATATATAATCCATTTACATTATAAGTTCGCATTTATATTGATTTCTATTTAAAACTACATCATCCACACTTAGTTGAATAATCTAATTGCAAAACATTTACAATTTGCACTGTGATTACACATTGAACATTTATAATTAAAATAAATCCATTAAAGTTTAATTAATTATTAATAAATTAATAAAGTTTATTTGACTTTTAAAAGATTTCATTGTTTAATGACATAATTTTATACCAAATTCACAGGTTATTTAAAATTTCATTAACGCGATTTTCAATTGAAATATAGTAATTGATGTGTAAGTGTGATATATATATATATATATATATATATTTATGTGTGTGTGTGTGTGTAAATAAATATTTGAAGTAATATATTTTATTGAAATTAGAATATTGTTTAAATGGTTTCTATAAAATGCTTTATTTTAATTTTGAGTTGATTTTAAGATTAGCTTTCTTATATATACATTTTTATAATTTAAATTTTAAATATATATATATATATATATATATATATATATATATATATATATATATATTTGTACTAAGTAAAATCATACTGTTTTGTAATCTATTAAATATATTTCAAATTTTATTCTGCATAGTAATAAAATCTTAAAAGATTGTTTTTTTTTTCATTGTTTCTTTTTTGTTATTCTAACAGAATTAATTTATATTTTGTGAAATAATTATGTTTAAACCATTTTTCGGAGCTGCAGAGGGATTTCTTTTATAAAAATATTTTACTGTTCAATATTTCTGTCTTGTTAAATGTTCAGTCTATTTAAAAATGTATATTTCACTAAAAGTATTCGAAGAAGAGTGTGCAGATCGTTATTAATTCTCTCACAGCGAACAGTTGGTTTCATTACAAATAATTAAGACTATATTTCAGGTAGAATACAAAATACGTTGTAAATTAAAAACACGCTGGTTGCTATTACAGCCTAGTGATTTTCATCTATTAATCAATTCATATAACAATTTATCACAAGTAACGTGCAACGCGTTATAATAAAAGAACATTCACATTAGACTATCATCATCAGCCTTTAACCGTACATTCGTGACCGGCATAGTGTTATGAATCGGTTTGTTGCATGATGTATACACGAAACGCGGTCGAATTTTGATTGACATCCCTACAACCAATAATTGACACCTCGGCTGGAAGTGTTTGACACTAATTATATGCTTCGAAAGCGCTGTTCACTAGAAAAATTGTCAAATTACACTTGTGCTGCTGTTATATATGTACGTGATTCTTTGTTCTTGCACAACTGTCAAATGTTGCATTCAGCACAATTGTCAATGTAGCTTGTATATAAACACACACGGGATACATTCATTCAAATATAAATATTGTCTGTACAAAAATGTGAATAATTGATTTGTACATAAGTTTTACTCGATATGCACACATGGGGTTCTATAGAAATTATATTGCATTGTGGCATGTTTAAATGGGGATGAGACAGAACGTTTGTATAAAAAAATTGACTAAATATTTTTCAAGCAAAAAAAAATCACACAACTCATCATAAAAATAGGAACGAATTGTTGGTGTAACTAATTTATTTTTTATTTCTATGACACTGTACCGGAATTAATTATTATTTTATAGAAATCTAATAAATTATAAATGATTTACTTCGAATCAAACTATTTAAAATGCAGTTTATGTACCAATGATTCAAGTCTTCAAGTTTTTTTTTACAAATAGTTTTATTCACATTTTTTATTTAAAAAAAATAATATTATAATCTTGCTATAACTGCAGTTATAGTATTCAGAGTTGCATTTCGAATTAATTTTCGGGAGCACCTGTACAACAATGATTTTTTTAAGATTTACAACATTTTTGATATTTTATTGCAAAGGCCTTCGAAATGACATCAATGCTTTTTGAGTAATTTCGAATTAAAGCATTTTTGAAGTACTTGAAAACCTTCCTGACATACTTGCATAACAAATTATAATTTTGTATTTCATAATTCATAAATTCGAATAATGTACCATTAAAGCTTACAAAAAGTTTGAGAAATTTCAGATTGATGCATTTACATAACTCTACTTTTAGAATATCCTGCAAAAGCTAACTTTTTTAGGGTATATTCATCTGAAAGTAAATTAATATATGTAAGGCATTTAAGTCAAGTGCTTTAAAAATTATATATATTTTTTAGGTCTTAATTTAAATATCTGTGTGTTTAAATAAAGATACAAAGACGTAGGTAATAAATTATATGATTTTAAAAGAATTGAAAACTATAAAGCTATTATTTTTATAATAACTGTATAATCAGTTCTATTAAAAACACTTGAGAATAGACTGGAACAAAAATTACTTTATTTAAATGAAATATATATATATATGTATATATACACACACACGCACGCACACACATATACTTGTGTGCACCTAAGTATATACTTTCCAAATTAAGTAACATATATTGTTAATAATATTGTATAGGTTTTGAATGCCTACACAAAATTATACATAACGAGAGCTACAGTCGGAAATCAGGCCGCCAGAGGTTAATATTTGCATAATTTCTACGATTTGGAATCGATCCAACGGTTCTTAACAACAATTATTTTTGTAAATTGAGTTTTCATATATACTTTGTGAAATTGATATTTTGCTTACAAGTTTTTATTATAAAAAGTATGATCTTTATTTTAAAAATAAGAGAAAGACTAGAATTATATCTTATAACCAATTTTTAATAAATGAAATATTCATTTTTTATTCTTTGAATCTGGCAAGTTTTTATCTTTTACAGCTACTTTTGATACGTTTTCCATCTTAAGGAGTTGTAAAAAACTGATTATAATTCTATTATAGGTGCATGTTTGTATGTTTTCGTTGTAACACGGTTTGTAATTTTAAAATATATATCGCCTCCTTATTTGTATTTATTTGTTCAATTACTGTTATTTTTGCTTTTATATATTTCTAGGTTTTCGAGTATATTTAATTTTATGCCTTTGTTTTGAATATTTATTGTTTGCATTTTATTATTTATATCCTTATGGCAGGTTCCATTGCTAGGATGCTTATCAAATACTGAATCGTTTTTATTATCTGTATGATATTATTCAATATTCCCTTTATTATATTTACAGTAAATATAAAACGAAGTTCCTGATATAAAATGTAAAAATAAAAGTTATAAAACATTTGAATGTAACATTTTATTTGTACAATTTTAGTTTGTTGGATTTAAAATGTTATTAGATTTAATCAATTATTTGAAAAGAATGATTAATAGTTTTAAAAAGTATAGTTTAACAGTATCTAT
Source organism: Acanthacorydalis orientalis (assembly GCA_034766995.1). NCBI lineage: Eukaryota > Metazoa > Arthropoda > Insecta > Megaloptera > Corydalidae > Acanthacorydalis > Acanthacorydalis orientalis. The sequence continues at coordinate 14,160,538 of CM068318.1, read as the reverse complement.
AAAAATAGTTTTTATAATTTTTTTCATATTTAATTCTTCAATTGTAGTATAATACTTATGACTTATTCTCTTTAAATATTTGATCAGTCTTTCGAAACATGTTGCTTTCACAAGACAACAATTTATGAAGTTTTTTTGCGTTTGTTATTGCAGAGAAAGCTTTGTATAACGTACTCCTCTATTATGAACTTTTTATTTAACGAAAGTTAATTCCTGATAATAGCTTCAGCTTTGTATTGTGTGTTATTAGATTGGTAGAAAAATAATTTCGGCTTATGACCTTCAAATTCATATACATTTTTCTCTTTTTGATTTTCTTATCTGTTTTAAGTGCCATATAGAAGAACATTTTTAAATTTCAGTTTATACTGAACACAATTTAACTAGTTTCATTCTTTTTTTCGGTGTCTCGAAATGTGATTGATATGTGTCAAATATCAACTTTTGAATTATTTAAATTAAATTTTCCAAGTGAAGAAAATGTACTTGGAAAGAAGCTTGTAAATATTGAATGAAATTGGATTTGATTATAAATATTTCACTATAAAATAGAACGAGAGGGTATGCATCGAAATAAGGAAATAAACTGTATTCCATTTATTACAAAAACAATGATTTATGTATATTTTTTAACATCTACACTCGAAGATTGGTATTGAATGTTACAGAACAATAAAAAAATGCAATTCTCGGAATATTTTCTCATTTTAACTTTTACGTTCAATATTGATTTTTTTTATTATTATTACAAACACATAATTTATATTTTTCGCGTTGAAAATACATATATATGTATCTGCTTTATATTTCGTTTATATCTCACTCGTTAATTAATGTACTATAACGAAAAAAATATATATAAATGCCTGCAAATAAATCAAATATCTAATTCCGTTCCCTTATTAATATTCATGAAATAATTTATTTGATATTATATATTCACGTTTTTACAACATCTGTATTCCAAATAAATTATTCTTCGTAATTTATAGAAACGAAAGAGTCCCATAATATTTATTAGTCATCAAAAGTGATACTGTAACCAAGTTGTTATAATGAATTTCAGGAACAGTAAAACTTTATGACCAGTAAAAATTATTACCTCTCTTAAAACTTCTAATTTCCAAAAATGGTTAAAATAAAACCTGTCTGGTGAGTAACAAAGACTACAAAACAGGATGTTCTTACATCGTAGCGCCAGCGTGCTCCATTTTATGCTTCGAATAATTTAATTTATTATCAACCTATTTACGTTTTACATAATTTGTTCTTTGAACTATATATTTACCTGATCCGCGAAAATGGGAATTTAACGTGCTACTACAAAATTTAACACCGAATATATATGCTGGGGGAGTAGTAAATTTTAAACAATATTTACTTGATTTTACAAATGAGCGAACGGGTATTCGAAGTAAGATGTCTTTTCGACTTGATTCATATGTTTTATCACTCTTTAATGCACGAAGACTAATACGTGCCAAACTTTATTAATCTTCAAATCTGTTTCTCATCGCCGCAGTAGACATCAGTCAGCCTAGAAGGTAAACATATTACCGTTGGTTACTAAATGTTTTTCAAAATATAAATAAATTTACACAAACATAAATATTTGTATTTTCCCATCATATTTTATAGCAACTATGAAAAAAATGTAAAAATCTGCATGACGATATATATATATATATATATATATATATATATATATATATATATATATATATATGTATATATATATATATATCTGTGTAACGTGAAAACTTAGTAGATGTCTGAAAAACTATATTATATATTTATAAATAAGCTACATTTTTTATACACTCGTGTGTTTCAGCAATAATTCATAGATTTTTTGTATCAAATAATTTATGGTATCTTCGAGTAACAAGTCTTACACGAATGCATATATCTTTTTTTAGAATCTAACATATGTTTTTCACATTATTTTAATATACTTATCTATTTTTAGGATTTGCTTCAGTTTTACTTTCAGTAATTTTATGAAATATTATTATTTTATTCGACTGATTCATATCTTTATATTTAAATAATTGAATTCAATTATGTCTTCATATAATCTTTAGAAATAGAAAAATCATAATTTTAGTTTGTAATTAGTTTTAAAATAAATGATACGGGCTTAAAGATTGTTTCTATAATTAATTTTCATCAAAAATTATAAATCGTGTCAATTTATGTTAAAATTATTATCATTTTTTGTTTCAATGTATTACATTTTTGGTTTATATTTTATACAATATTATATAGACATTTTCTTTAAAAAAAATTTCAAAATTCGTTCTGCTTTTCTTATTTTATTTTTTTTTGTAAAACATTTATTGTAATGTTTCTGACAATAAATATTTTTAATAATTGAAGCGTTTGGGGGCCTCTCTTTGTAAATAGAAAGTGAAGATTTCATCAGGGGCGGAAGCATTTCAGTTTAATAGGAATGATTTATTTTTTTAAAAAAAAAACTATAAAAATTGATTCCAAATTGTATATATTTTATCTATTTTTAATATAAAATGTAGATATCAAAATTTAGAAAATTGATTGAAACGTTATTTATTGTTTAATTTTAACTACATTAATTTTACTTATGAAAGAAACGAGGAAGAGTAACCAAAATTAATTTTGAAGTTTAAATGGTCGTAGTATCACAAAGTTTGATTATGGTTTTTTAGAGATTTTTTTAAAAATATAAACATTTCCTAATAAGTTATATATATATATATATATATATATATATATATATATATATATATATATATATTTAGATACATATATTCATTTAGAATTTAAATTATGTTTATTGTTTAATTGAGAACTTCAAAAAAATCTTTTTCGCTAATAATTCATACTCTCCTGCAAACCATTCATTTCTGATTTTTGCTTATAAATATTAATTGTTGTTGATTTATGTCATTCAATACTTTATAAAATTATCATTCTAAGAAATAGAGCCTTAAATATTGAAGAAGTCGCAAACACAAAAATGAAAAATGATCTCTGCAATCAATTATTAAATATTTTTGTTAAAAACAGACTTGTTACAGTTAATAGCTGAATGAAAAATTCTTTTGTGAAAGTAATATCTGATACATTACCAAAAAATATGATGAAAATATATCATATTTCCTTGCACTAAATTTGAAATTGTAAACCGTTTAATCATTGGTGTAAACATTCTAAGTTTTGTAAACAATGTATAGCTGCAATGAATTAAATTTGAAATATTATTGAAGCTATATATTTTATCTGCTATAAGTGAACATATTTTCTAACATAAACAATTTTAAATAATAACTATTACCACTTTTCAATTTTTTCATACTCTAAAAAAAGTTCTGCAAATCGTGACTAAAAAAATTCATGGCAGAAGAGATCAAATTTAACAAGAAATATGCATAAAAAAAATATTTTATAACAATGATATTTATTTCACTACACAAAATGCTTTATGTAAATATTTTCCTACATCATTTAAAAAATAAAGAGGAAAGAATCGTAAATATATTTTTTTGAGTATTCATTTAAATTTTTACAGATCCCTTATGATTATTAGTATATTATCGTTTATAGTATATAAATTTTGTAATCAAAAGGGGCAAAATTATTAATTTTTCTCGAATAAAAAAATGGCAGACATTAATTAATTCTAACGAATATTGTATTTCAGTGATGTGCCTGAAATTTGTTATATTATTGAAACTGTTCATTTGCTCGAATGTATTTTTTCTATTACCCATGTATAGAAAACATTTATGTTCTAGTAAAGTTGAAAAGAAACGTGCAGGTTCGACGTTCACGAGCTACTTATTTTTATGATAATTTGTCTGCACTTACTCTTACAGCCTTAAATATAACTTATAACAATTACCTTAATAGAACGGTTTCATTGGCAATTATCCTCGATAGTATTTAGATAATATTACGTTATAAAATGCGTATATGTGTTACTCAAACTCTGTTTCCTTATTTTTATTTCTTGCGAAACTGTTATGTTTCATATATATATATTTTTTTTGTCGAAATAACCTATTATGTATTAATTGAAATTCCGCTCACACGCATCCAATCCAACTACGTCGCAAATACCATTAACACCTGTACGATCTCACGGAAAACAATAAAAATAATTGCATTTTATTTTTATGACGATACTCTTACTGTATAACAAACACGTCCTATACACACCGATGCGATACAAAATTAAGTAGCGATGTCAAACATTTGATAAAAGAACCACCGATAGAAGAGACGGCATGCTTGTAACTAAAATTATAATTAATTCTGTCTGTCGTATCAAGTAGATGATCTATCAATATTTTTTTTTCGTTAAAAATTAAATTTTACGAAAGTGCAGCTTACTTTTCATTTATGCAAGAAAAGTTTCAAAGAAACTTGATAAATATATGGATTGATCGATATTAAATCCCTATTGGACATTCGCCAAGAAGAATTACTTCTATACTCGTATGTATTCTATAAAGTATTCGTGCATTTAACAATATTCGTTTTATTATATTTGATATTTCTCTTAAAGTTTTACAAACATTCGAATGAAACGAGCATCAGAACTGTTATATGAAATCTAATTCGGTCTTACATATCTCGCCACTTGTCTGAAATATTGAACGGGAATATATTTAGAGTGCTTAACGGTGATCCGACCAGTGAATAATAAAACTTATAGTGAATGTTCTATATTTTAAAATTTTACAAATATATCATTCACGGTTTAAAAGTTCTTTTGAAATTCTATCGGTTTTCTTTTATTAAAAACAAAAATCGTGATATCAGATGTATTAAAAAGTTTATAAACCGTAGAAATTGTGGAAAATGTATTTTATTGAATACATTATTGAAAAGTATCCTTGTAAATATTTATATAATTTACAAAGAGTACGATTTTGAATCCTTGTTTTTAAAAACAAAAATACAAATTATTTTCCTTTAAATAAATATATATATATACATGAGATAATAAAACTAAAATATCAACACCGAGAACATCATAACAGAAAAGCGTATTTTTATGTATTTTTTATGTATTTATGTATTTTTTGAGTCAATTTATTTTAACTAGATTATTGGTTTATATCGCTGATTCAAACATTACAGGAAAAAGAGCATTTAATTCTAGAATTTGAATGTTCATTTTATAAAAATTTTATGTAAAGAAAATATCAACTTATTTCAAAAGCTGAAAACTTTTTACATTTTCTGCAATTCTTCATTTAGTATATGAAATTTTCTCTTATGTTCATAAACTACTTATTTTTGTGATAATTTGTCAGCACTTACTCTTGCAATTTCTAAATATGAATTATGACTTTGTACTTAGTTCAAATAATATATTTTTCATTACAATATTTCGAATTAAAAATTATTATACATGTAGTTCTTGAAATTATGGCTAGATTCACTCTTACAAATGAATTTTTAACTCTCATACAATAAAAATTAGATTAAAAGTATTCAATTCATATTGATATTTTTCATTATTGCATATCAACGTCAATTCGGTCATTCTCAATGTTAAACACTAAGGTATAGAACAAAAATATTTTTCTTCTGATCTAGTAATTTCTGTACTTTCTTGTGCTTTGAGAATTTGATATAATCATCGAAGTGCGCATTGTGGAAAACGAAAAATTATTATGTGAAAATTATTGTATATCTTTTAATTGTTTTCACTAAGATATCAAGAAATAAAATTCAAAAAAAAAATACAATAGCAAATTGATTACAAGTTAAAATTACAATTTTCTTTGTAATTTTATTTATATGTATCTAAAATATTTCAGTGTAAATGATTTTAAATTCAAATCGCTTTTAATAAATAAATTTCTTTAATTTAAATTTTTTTTCTATATAGTTTTTATCTCTATGGCAATGGTTCACTTTTACAAAAAAATATTTCACTATTATCATTTGTTTTGAGAATAATATCGTAATTGAAATTGCATATGTAACAATCAATAATCAGTAATTGAACTTTAATTTAGAGATTTTTTTATAGTTTGTAATGAGAGAAAAAATTATGAAAGTTAAAATTGTGTCCAAGAACATTATATTCAATAATTTCTTTTGTTTAAATTTCCAACGAACATATTCATTTATTATTAAAAATTACTAAAAAAATCATTCTCTTAAAGTAATTACTGTTAATGATTAAATTTAGAATTGTGCCTTTAAAAGAAATGAATGTTAAATACAATGCATTTATAATTTATTCTTTTATTTACAAATTAAATAGAATGTTAATTGCCTAATTGCAAAAAAATGTATAATTTTGCAGATGTTTGTCAAACAGAAATTTCTTCAAATAAAACCATATATTTTAACCACTTCATTAGTAAAACGGAGACTTTATCAGGTGTAATACATTACACCTTAATTAATATGACACTTTCTAGTCTACCTTAAATCAACAAAGAACATCAGATACGTTTATCCGTGCCTGTCTCGACAAACGAAGTACATACGGTATGCGTCAATCTAATCTTTGAATTTTGAGTGAAATAAAAGAAGAACTAAAGTAGTGTTATATTTGTATACTATCCTAAAATTATTGAATGGTGATCATTTCATTTACATACAAAAAAAAATAGGTTTTTTTCCCCTTAAAAAGTGAAACTATTTTTAATACTCCTGTTAGATTTAAGATCATAACTCTAATTGAATTTATTTCTTTAAACAGAATCTTATTTATTTCTATTGTTTAATGGTTCAGTATAATATTTGTATACCTAGAAATTTTTAAATATTCATATAATAGTTGAGAAGTATTTTAATAAAATCTAATTAAATAATATATGTTATATTCTATTTGATGATACAATTTAGTCATATCTCTTGTAGACACAGAGCTAGAACAAATTTACCTTGTAAGCTAAGAATTTTACACACACACACACACGTATATATATATATATATATATATATATATATATATATATATATATATATACGAGTATGTACTCATACAATTATACATTATATATTTTTCATGAATACATTATTTAAAAAAAATTCAAGTCAATTATTTTCATGAGTCACACGTTTGTAAATTTTTAGATAACGTTAAAGGTCGATTTTGTATGTCAGTCTTTAAGAAAATTTCTTATAGAGGGTAATAACTGTGCACAATATAATAAGAAATAAAGTTCAAAAAATTCGTATATTTAGAAATAACTAATATATTTTCATATTTATATCATTTAATGGCAGTTTAATTATTTTTTAGAATTTAATAAACATTTCTTTCCCATTAGTTATTTTTTTATACTTTTAATTGTCTAAATTTTTTTCTTGTTATTTTTCTATACTTTTCTAAAATATTTCATAAATATTGATTTATTTAAATTTTTGTTTTTTTATTCTAGAAATCATATTTATTTATTGGTTTTTTCTGCTTACTATGTTTGTCTGACGAATTTAGTAGACAGGAAAGAATTACAGAAATACAACTTAAAAAGTTGGTTAATAATGCGGAATAATAAAATTTTATTTAAACAAGGGAATTGTATGAAAATTTTGTAAATCTTCGAGTACTTTATTTTTAAGCCTGACTGTAATTCTTAATGAAATGTTTTTAATTTTTTTAAATTAAAGTACATGCATAATATTTTATCTTCGACATACCCCTGAAGATAATTTATTTTAAAATCTCTATTTTTTCATCTACAAATCTATCTTTCGTTTACTTGATATTTAAAATTAATGTTAATTAAACCAGCAGTGAATATATGCATATTAATAAAATAATGGATACAATCTTAATAACTTGTTAATATCTTGTAATTAAAACAGTTATAACTCAGTTTAGAAGATTGAGAAATCATGAAAAAAATGTGTAATATTTAACTTTATTTGTTGTTCGTGCAATTGATTTCTTTAAAAATGCAATATAATTTAAAAGAGGTATTATCCAAATAAGTAATAGTAAATATATATGAAGGTATATGTCGGATTTTAAATTTTATATTCAAGTTAGCATATGTAAATGTAAAGAGAATAAGAAACAAATGTTTTACATCACTGGAATAAAGCAACAAAACTATATAGTCGATGTGAAAAGATGTCTAGATCGAATAAAGACGTCTGCAAAGAATAATACTGAAGTGAAGAATACGTGGAACGATGTTACAATAATCGTACCGGAATTACTTCGGAACACTGCATAAAATCGAGTATTACAGTCGAGCCCCGTGCGAGACATACAAAGGATACATCGATATGTTTTATTCTCCAACAACCGACTAGCACTGTTTTCCCATAGCTATTTTATATATATACTATTCAATCACCTTTTCGTTGCGAACGTAAAATTATCACGGCGACCGCAATTTGTGGCACAGATGAGAAAAGGCGACGCAATCTAGAAAACATAAAACGAATGGGAAAAAATCTACCAGGCGTTCGTAACAACACAGCGCACATACACTGCATACGAAATGGAACAAGGATACATGGGGACGCTTTGAGCATTATGCGGTAACAAATTCTCAGACACCACTCTGTGTACACTAACGTTGCATTTGTCGGCGTAATTTATTCGAATGTGTTGATAAACAACGTCGATTCTTTTATATTGCTACGCGATTACGGAAAAACATAGTGACGAGAAAACTGTATTTACTCAAGTATGAATATTTGTTGGATGTAAAATTGTAACAAATTAAAATACGGTTTATGTTGATATGTAATCGTCTGGAAATGTTCTACTCTCCTGTTAAATACAGGGAAACGAACACACCTTCTTGTTTTACACATGTTTTTGTATATATAAGAGAATCTTTGTGAAACATTATATATATATATATATATATATATATATATATATAATCAAGTTAAATATTGTTTCTAAAATTATAAATAAATAAAGTAAATTTTCACGCATTGCCTTACAAAATATATATTGGAAACAAATATATATTTTTTAAATTAACAAATTTTAATTCTCAATTAAACTGTAATATTTGGTAAAAAATAGAGTGACTAATATTAATGTTGTTATTCCAATTCTAGATTATTCTGTAATTGTTTAAATTAGTGCTGAAACCTGCTTTTTTGTTAAAATTATCCATTCTAACTTTTTTAGAATTTTTTTGGAACTACCTAATTTTTATCTATGAATCTGGTATATAAAATGGACAATTAAACTGAAACCTATCAGTTGTAACAATAGTGTTTCTGAATTTAATTAAAAAGAAACGATATGTTTTAATGAAAAAAATTTAGAATCTTTAAGAAAAAATATAGATACAGTTTTAATCAATTTAATTAAAATCCATTTTTTTCTTAAAATCGTATAACACAACTTATATATATATTGCAGCACATTTCACTTTCATAAATATTAATAATAAAAATACGACAGCTTAGGTTAAATCAATCCGATTTCAAGAAGGTTTCTTCAGGAACAAAATTATCACCTGTCGCACATTCCTGCATAAAAATATAAGAAAATGAAATGATTCCGCAGAGAATATTGCACTTAATTTCAGTCTTACGTACTTCTATTGCAGATAAAATATTTATTCATATCTTTGCCTCTTATCCATGTGTTTGTTTCTTTAATTTTATACTTATTATGCTTACAAAAAATAGAGTACCTAATATTAACCTGCTTTTTTGTTAAAATTATCCATTCTATCTTTTTTAGAACTTTTTTGTAACTACCTAATTTTTATATATGAATTCAATCTATCTGGATTTGTATAAAATTAAGAATAATTAGATTTCAAATTATATATTGATTACTTTATTTCTTCTTATTTATTTTAACGAACTTATAACTTTATTCTTAAATTGTACGAAAATTTATATGCAAATGCATCTAGTGCTGAATAAAAAAAATAAACTGGAGACAAAACTACAATATAATTATTAATTCTGACTTAAGTATTACGTGACTAATTGATTTTCCTTCTCTCTCTCTCTTTATATATATATAATATGTATATTTGTGGATATGTATTTAATTAGCAAATGCATATAACGATTTCATATTTGGCATATTTGACTATATGTGAAATACACATACATGTTTTATAACATTTGTTCTTCTTTGTTACAGGTATGAATAATATGCTATTCAATGAATATTTGACTGGAAATTAGTAAGTAAAAATGTTAATGTAATTCAGTATTAAATATTTCAAATACTAATAAGAACGAAAAAAAATTTTTTAAATATGAATATGTATATAAACATAAATCTGTTCTAAAGCCTTTTGTTTGAGTCCCTCTTTTATTTTCATACATTTACAAAAGACATTTTAGCAGTGCTTTTTTGTCTAAAATGTTAAATTACATACATAATTAATTTTTGAGATTAGAAAATATAATGTAAATATTTTAGTTAGAACATTTATCATTGAAAATATGTATAATACTATTAATTGTTCAATATTAATAATATTTATAGTACAATTTCTATTAATTGTTTATAGTAGTTATTCTAAAATTAAAAAGAAATATTACAAACAGTAATTGAAGACTAAATTTCGCATAAATTGATTTATTTTTGAGATATAAAAAATTAAGTATGTAGTTAATTTTAGTGTGAAAATGTTTTATTCTTAAAATAGTTAAATGCCTTGAATTAATACATAGAATACTCATTTATATATTTTCTATACCATAGTAATTATTTAATGATTATACGATAGAAATAATTGATAAATAAATATAAAACAATTCTTTCACTCTAATACGAAAAAGTATAGAACCTTTAATTCAAGTTCCAAAAAGTTAAACTACCTTTTATTCATATTTCGTCTATATTTTAAATAAATAAAAAATTCCAATGGTAAACTTTATACGAAATTTATATGAGACAGAAAGTTAAAAGCTTTCGAAATTTTATAAAAAGAGATTGACATCTAAGCACTTTCCAGTATTGTTTTAATATTTACAATTCCGTTGGTTGAGCCATGCCAAGCCGGATTTAACAGACCGGATTTTCACCCATGCGGACTTGTATGTAATATTGAAGCTTTTTCTATATCACATTCAAGCTTAAAAACAACAGTTCTCGAATCTTAGTGAAATAAAGATGTGCTTTTCATTCAAATCGTACTTGACTCATAAACACATGAACGATTTTATTGTCTTTGTAAATATGAATTGTACTAAAATGAATTTCTATATTTTTAAATAATTACTCTCTCGGAGATATTCTTCTTTACATGTATTCGATACTTGTTTGTATAAAACGTGGGATAATGTTGAAAATCGTGTAGGGATGGCGTTCTTAAAAAATAATTGTATTATAGTATTAAACTCTTTTGTCGTCGAGAACGTTGTGAAACAAAGGAATTATCTATTTCATTTGATTTGTCGTGTTTATAAAAAAGAAATTAATAAGGTTAAAGTATTTGTTACATTATGGTAAATCACATGAGACACAACCGTTAAATACACGTATATCGAATAACATTTCAAAGACTTCACGTGAAATAATATACGCACTTATTGGTGAAGCCGAACAAGCATCACAATCTAAATTGTACGGATTCTTTTTACAACACTCTCATCGATATATCAACACATGACGTTTTTATAGTCACATTAAAACTATATGAACGTATTTTATTTTCACATAACGTACAACGTATCAATTCGATTGTATATGACTTTTATATTTTTATTAAAGCTTACTTTGCAGGTAAAACGTGCTTATTTTTAAAATGAATGCTTCTTTCACAAGTTTATTTCGTAATCTGGACTGCTTCTATTTCACTTTTTTTAAAAATTGAGTACTTTTTTTCTTAAGCACTTGATAGAAGATGATTTACAATTTATGCGTGAAACATTTTTTATTGTTTTTATTGTAAAATAGTTTCAGAAATATTTTTTATATTATCATTTATTTTAGTAATTTTTAAGTATCAAAAAAAATATCAGAAGAAATTTTATGGAATATTAAATTTACAATTCGATTTTTTCATCGAAGAATTACTATTTTAAATTGTCTACGTGAGTAGTTTGATAAGCATGGTAATTAAAAGCAAGTTAAACACTGTTTTTTTTTTGGAAAAAATCGATATTATTTCCACTGAGGACTATACTCTTAGTCCGGTGAGTGCAAAATACTCATAGATGGCGGAGATGACACCCTCATTCGACAAGAATTTCTTCCGACCCAGCCAAATTTTCAATTTTGAAAAGAGGAAGAAGTCTCACGGGGCTAAGTCCGGAGAATAGGGTGAATGAGGAATCAGTTCGAAGCCTAATTCGTGCAGTTTTGCCATTGTGATGTTTGGTTTGTCGAACAGCGCGTTTTCCTGGTAAAAGAGCACTTTTTGTGCGTCCATCTTGACCATTTTTGTTTCAACTCTTCTTTCAAACGGTCCAATAATGTTACATAATAAGCTCCTGTTATCGTTTTTCCTTTCGTTATGTAGTCGATCAAGATGATTCCTTGGGAATCCTAAAAAAACAGTGACCATCACCTTCCTAACCGACAAAATGGTCTTCGCCTTCTTCGACGCACTTTCATCAGTCATTATCCAGTAGTTGAGAAATCAATTCGAAGCCTAATTCATGCAATTTTGCCATAGCTTCTTAGTGAAAATCGAAAAAAATATTTACTTTTTATCAAACTACAAGTGTCGTTTCATAAGTATGGTAGAAAAGCAAATTAAACACAATTTTCTGGAAAAAAATCGATTTGATTTTTCAACATAATCTCGATTGAGGGCTATCCACTTGGTCCAGCAAGTCTGCAAAATATGCATTGACAGTAGCGATGACATCTTCATTCGACCAGAATTTCTTCCCACAAAGCCAAATTTTCAAGTTTGGAAAGAAGAAGAAGTCATACGGAGCTAAGTCCGGAGAAGAGAAATCAATTCGAAGCCTAATTCATGCAATTTTTGCCACTGCGACGGTCGATTTGTGGGACGTCGCGTTACCCTAGTGAAATATCACTTTTTTGTGCAGCAATCTTGGCAATTTTTGTTTCAGCTTTTCAAACAGTCTAATAATTTTGCTAATTGGCTTCTGTTATCGTTTTTCCCTTCGTGAAGTAATCGATCAGGATGATTCCTGAGGAATCCCAAAAACAGTGGTGTGTGGCCAGTACTTTCCCAGCCGACAGAACGGTGTTCACCTTCTCCGGCGCACTTTCGCTATTCGTTGTCCACTGTTTTGACTGCTGCTTCGACTCAGGTGTATGTAGTGGTTGATCCATGTTTTATTCACGGTGATGAATCGACACAAAAAGGCCTGCTCGTTTTTGTTCCCATTTCGCGGCAACTGCTACAATGCTTACTTCAAACATTTGTAGAATGTGAATAACTCGTCGCTTCTGATTAAAATTTTGCCTATATAGTTTGAAAAGCGACACTTGTAGTCATGACATTACCAAATGAATGGTGGCGCCATGCCATAGAAATTTACCAAATTTATCAAACGATGTATGATAACCTGTGTAACAGTTTCATACATAGTAAGATTCGTTAAACTAATTACATATACGTTAATGTATACACACACACACACATATATATATATATATATATATACACACACGAAAAAAAGAAAAAATATTACTATTTCCAAGAGTCATTGCATGTTTATTCTCAGGATCGAATAAACGATTGTAATTTTGATAAAAACAAGTTTGTTTTCTATCGATCAACAAATATTAGAAACATTTTTATTTGAAAATCATGTCAATCTAATTTCAATACAGATAAATTATGTCTTCATGTAAATATATTTATTATTGTCTTAATTGTGTTGATCTATTTATTCAAATTATACTACACATGACAAATCAGTAAGATAATTATGTGCGTAATTCAAACCGTTAATTAATACAATCATTCGATAAACATCTTTCAATCAAAGAATTGAAAAACTATTCGAAAAATCAATTATCAATACATAAAATTATTCAGTCCGTTCTCACCGACTACCGATATGTAAATGAATCACTATGCTGTCAGCGATTCAAACGGAAAATATCAAATATATCTACCATAACAATCTTCACAAGTCATCTTCTGTCAAATGCATATCGAAACGTATTATCTGAGCGATTATGTATGGTATTTAAAAATTCTGTTTTTGTTTTTTTATTTTTTTTTACTCGTTCCCATGCATGTTTATTCTTAATACGGTGTGTTATCGTACACATGAGATATTCGTTTTTAATTTGTGTTAAAATGCGATTCATTTATAGTTGAATGACGGTTTTGCACATTTCCACTTTATTTTATTTGTGTATATACGGTATATTTTTTTATTCTTTTTAAAGTGTACGTCAAAAAATTAATATCTAAATACTGATTCCATGTATATATTGACATGGTCGGTAATATGCAAATGAGAAAACGCTGCTGTCAGTTCGACTCTGCTCAGTTTGCTTGTCATAAAAATAACTATCGTTCATCAAATTTATATACCACATAGCGAATTTGAATCTAAACGTTTATTTTAACATTTAAATTAAACTATTTGATTTTATATTCTGGAATTTTCAAAAATAAATGAAACTGGAATGATACGAATTTATACAACAAAAAGGCAAAATTAATATAAAATTGTATTTGCATATTTTTCATATAAATAACATGATCACGAGTAGAAATAACCGAAATTATTAATATATTTATATGGTACTGAAAAGAACGAATCAGAATTATATATATATATATATATATATATATATATATATATATTTATATAATTTTTTTTATCAAAATGTGGCTTTTTTTCTATTAATAGTTGATGTGATTGAATAAAACTCAAAAATTTTTTTCATTGACTGTATGTGATCTAAATCTGTGAGTCTAAAATAATAATTTAAACTTAAATGTATTCGAAGTGTGTGGTAAAGAGAATGAATTACTGAGTAAGATCGGTGATTAAAAATAAAATTTTACTGGAACCTTGCTTTGTTTACAATATGTATTGTAATGTAAATATCTACAACAACAAACAATTCGAGACAAAACAATTCGTTCGCGGGATGGCAGTCCGAAAGCTACTAATCATATAGTCAGCAATAGTAGCATTAAGAATGCACAAATGTATTAGGCACACGCCATTTTCGTAACGGATAAACGCCAGTAAATTCTTCGCACATTGTTGTGATTGTTTAGGCTCGCTGATGATGTTTCTGGGATTTTATTGTGCCCGTTTTATACGCTCCATAAAATTCAGCTCTTCATATAATTCGTAGTGGTAGTTGTAATAGTATTTAGTGTTCGGTTAGAACAACCGCAGTTGTGAGTATACAATAAGCGCATACTGCCCTTTTTGTGTAACTATCATTCCTGTCGACATCGTCTTAACCAAGCGAATAACCCTTGACGACTGGCACGACGTATATAAAGTCTTGAGAGGGTCGACACCATTCTTCCACTAAAGCGTATAAGTAACTTTCATCACCCTTCTTAGTTATATGTCTCTCGAGTGACATAGTGTGCTTGTTATTAGTTCCAGAACTTCGTAAGTGCTCGAGACGTTTTATTTCGGCGTGAATATATTTTCAAGATTACTTTGAATATAGGTAATTTATTCTTTGGAGTACGGCCATATGCAACCATACGAAGGAAGGAGACAATTTACGGCATGGGAAATATTTCCTGCCTAGTACAAATAACATAAATATTTTACTTCTACTCTTCTAAATTCACAAGAAATGTAATTACTTAGTGTCTCTACGAAATTAATGAGAGTGTCTATAGATTCAGATATATGTGTATATATATATATATATATATATATATATACATTTTAACATGAAAAATTTGATAAGTGAGTATTGAAAAATCGGAAATAACAAATGTGAAAAATTCACAAATATTTAATAAGTAATTTATGTTTTAAAAAAATATTGATGTCTCATGAATGAATAATTTGCTAATTAATTAGATGCCGCCTTTAATTAAAAAGAAATATATTTTTTAAATACATTATTGTAATTAAAATTGAATTGTCATATAAACATACATTCACACAAAAAAAACTCACATAATTGAGTGTAATACGGTTGTTTATTATATATATATATAATAATTTATTTAGATATCAACTTCATTATAAAGCGCTGCAACAAGTAATAAGAACTTGACAACTGTATTTTACAGTTCAAGAGACATGTGTGAATAATTTCTTTATAGATTGGTTTTATATTTCTTTACCTTTAGTTAGTACCGTATAAGTTAATAAGAACACACACACACACACGTGTGTGTGGATATATATATATATACTTCATTTTAGATTGAAATATTGTTTATAAAATAAATAATATAATAAATAATATTACTACAATAGTTTATATATATATATATATAATTTATAACATGTAAAATCTTTTATGTTTCACAATATTTTATTCTCAATGATATCGTCGTACACGACTTTGGTTTTATTGAAGTTTATCTTATGTCAAGATATTTTGCTTGCTTACGGATTTCAATTTTGTATTATAAGTCCTCGGGGTTTGTGGTAAAGATTACTTTGTCATCGTGAAATATATTTACGTAGGTATTTTGTGATATTTTTCATACTCCTTTCATATCAAACAGTATGTTGGATAATTTCACAAGTCTAATATTTGTACTAAGTTTATTTAGTTTTTAAAAATACACATTCGCGCACATAACGTGAGTTTATATATATATATATATATATATGAATACACAACCATGAATATATGTCACAGAGCCCTTTTTATTCTATCAATTTATTTTCAAACATATTTATATAAAAGATTAACAATTCTCTATTTATCACTGTTTGCTTTTAACATGCATATTAATTTACAGAATGATATTTTGTTTTGTTCGATATTTATAAATTATTCAACATTAAATAAAATTATTTTAATCAATTCACTTATTTTATCATTTTATTTAACGAATACTTTTTATTTTTATAGGAAACGGTTATATTTTTATTACAATTTTAAATATTTATAAATAGTCTAATTTTTTTCATCGATTTATATCAAGTCTTTCAAGTCTCAAAACAAGATGTTTATTATTTGGAATTAAAATAATTTATTGTAGTATGTTGATAGTTTAAGTCATTTCATGGGTGAAAAATTGGTCACAACTTATAATTTTTGTAGTAAATCAATTATTTTTTTCTCGGAATCAAGTGTCAGTAAATCGGTGTGCTATCTATCAGCTTAGAAAAACATTCAAGAAAAATATATGTTTTTATTTATGTTTATACTAGGGTATGTATAAATATAAGGGGGATATTTTTTAAAAAAAATATTCATTTTAATTCGAATTATGTTTGTCCTTTCCTCAAATAACGGCTGAGAAAAATTGTTAATGTTAAAAGGTTTATGTATAAATATAAAAACGGTAGTATGTAGTTTTTTTTTCTCGAAAATTTGCTGTCATATTTGGTATGTTGTAGACATATTAATATTTGTGATTATATAATAAAGGGACTTAAGATTTACTTTTCATATTTTCACTTACAAACTCTACTCCGCCACAAACCACAACTTTGTATATATATATATATATATATATATGTATATATATATATATATATTTATATATATATATATATATATATAATATAATCCTTGTATTTTTCTTTAACGCCTTACCAACAGATTATTTTTTTCGAAAACTTAAATTTTAATGACAACATAATTTTTACTATTTTTTCTAATTCAAAATAGATTTTAATCGAAATAAAAATTAATTAGTCGAAATTTTTGCATTGAAAAAAATATCCCATAACAAATATGTATTTTAGAGTAGTGAAATGAAACAGAAATCTTCTCTCAGTACAATAAAAAGTAATTCAAGCCCCCTTAAATTATGTCCCTTGAATTGTAATTTTATGGATCAGTTTAATTTCACATAGAAATGAAAAAAAATAAAACTCTAATTATGAAAGCAAATAATTAGTGAACGAATTATTTTTAAATTACATCCGGCGACCTCAATTCATCTAAAGTTCCCTACGAAGAAATTTACATTAATAAAGACATTTTCCGTAACCTTTATGAATATATAAAACTGTGACACGTGAAAAACACTTACAAATGAAAATTATATACCAATGCCAATTAATACATATTGTACATGAAATGTCTAAATATAAGAGGGAGTGTATTTATATTTTCGTATAGTTCAACATCTGAAAAAAAAAATAGTGAGTGTAATAACATAAACGAACGAAAAGTATTTTCATGTCTGATTATTATCATTTAACTATATTTCATGTATATTAATTTTGTATCAATTCATTTTAGTTTTGAAAATGTTCTTAGAAGCGTGAAGTATTTAAATTTCTCCTTTATAAGTAATCGTGACTAATAGTAGTAACACTTGTATTTAATTTGGCCTACTGTTTAATTATTCAAACGACTTGTCTGTATGAAATGTTTATGAAAACTTTTATTAAAATGACAAATATGATTTATACATCCAAGTATTAAAAAAATAAATTCTTTTTCTGTTAACCCATTCATATTCACTGGAATTTCTATTAGAAGAATAAATTAAGTCAAATAAATGTAATATATAAAATTTAATTTCATTAGTAATGTTTCTTTAAAGATAAAAAAAAATAATTTAATAACAAATAACGTCAAAAAGCACACTACACGAATATTTTTCTCTTAAATAACTCAACAAGAAAAATCTTTAAAATATCAATTCTGAATGGTAAATAAAAACATTATCAATATTTAAAAGAGTATTATATATATATATATATATATATATATATATATATATATATATAAGGTTTAGAGATACAGAAGCTTTATTTTTAATAAACGTTTCAAAATAAATGTAAAAAAATGAATAGGTAATTAATATTTTCTAGATAATTCAATTTAAAAACAAGAAAAAATAAAATGTACGTTTTAGTTTAAAATTACATATATTAAAGTGCACAAAAGTACAAAAGTGCATTGTTTTCTTATCGAAGTAATAAAATCGATAATTTTATCAAAATACCATTAATTAAATTCTTGTCTGCGTCAAAATTTAAAGACAGGTTTTAAAATGAAAAAAATCTGCATTTAAAAATGAATAATTAAAAAGTAAAATATTATTTTCGTGTATTAAAACTTTTGCTTTATATTTTTAATCAAAAAATATCGAACGGCCGATTTTCTAAAATGTGTATTATTTATGAAGTAGGTTTGTATATACGAATAATAATAAATAATTCAAAAACTACGAATGAATAAATACATAAAGTTAGGAAACCGCCACGATGTGGTCACTGGTAAAACAAAACCAAATAACGAAGAAGTTTAGGATTCTGAATGTTTGTTTAAAATAAAGCAATGTATGAACAAATAATTGGTATTGATTTCGTTTAAAACGACGTTCTCAACAATGAAATAAACTTTGTAGAAATTCAACCGCAGTGAATCAAACGGTGGTGACTATTAAAGAAAACAATGTGTATCAGAATTCGTTACAAATATTTTATGGTAATTTAAACGAAAATCGATGGAACTTCTTAAAAGGTTTCATAATAATACTTATAAGTACATTACTTACCAAGTTTTTTATAATAGTATTTTAATAGAAGTTTCTCTTTTTATCGAATTCAGTTAAATCGATCGATTTGAAAATTGGAAACATTAAAGTATTTAGTATATTGAATGAAACATTATTTCAAAATTTATAACTCATTTTCAACCGTCATGGCCGTTTGTGAAGAACAAAAATTTCTTCACAAAATTCATAGGACCTTTTTTCAGTATAGTTGTTATAACTAAATCATTTTCACAAATGAATTTTTCACTCATACAAAAAAAAGCAGTTTAAAAATGATCAATAATCAAAGATTAAATCTTTTTGATCAGATTTTTTTAATAGTTTACAGGAGAGAGAAAAATTCACTAGTGAAAGCATTATTTTTATTAGGTTTGTAGAAATATAATTATGTTTTACGACCTTCAAATTCATATATATTTTTTAATTTAAGTAGTTTTAAGTGGTCCAGAACTGTTGAATGACTAACGCCTAATTTTGTAAAAGTTCTCGAATTGTTGTACGTGCTTTTGATTCAACTAACGCCTTCAGTCGGTCATTACGAACTGAAGAAGGACACCCGTGACCTTCTTCATCTTCAACCTGCTTTACCACCCGTTTTGAACTCATACAAAAACTTGCTCTTATTTGTTTGTTTTTCATTTTTAATTTGATAGCCCAATTTGAAGCATAGTTAATAATAAAACCAAATTCGTTGTTACTAAAATACGGATCGAAAAATCTTCTTTAAAATGATATTAACATGAACACGACAAATTGACACTTCCATTGAAAAAAATAACGTTAGAATTTAGAAAACAAAAACCGCAATTATTTTCTTACCAACCTAATGTTTCTGTTTTTACAAAGAAAGATTGAAAAGTCGCACATTTTGCATAAATTATTGTTGATTTTGATTTTATTTATTATTTAAAGTTCCAATGTGTTCATTTTTTTACTCACTTTTAATATTTAAGTTTACAACAAAAATGTATAAGTATGTCTATTTTAAATGTATAATAATTATTTAAACATTGATACAAAAGTATTCAAGATCAAATAGATATAATAACAGTGTATTTGTGTGACTTTATAATAACATTCTAAAATAATTTATATTAAAGTATTTATAAATATTATTTAACCCTTAAACTACACTCTATCTGTATGAAATATACGAAACACTGTTGTTGGGGTCACTTTAACCTCAACGTGTATTTGAAGGGATAATACTTCAAATCTGTGACTATGATAACCTGTCCACAATCAGGTTCTACGGTATGATTGTTTTGGATGCCATTCGAACGTGGGTTTGATTTCTACTCAGGACATTCGATTTTTCTCTTAATTTTCTATCTTTTTTTCTATATTATTTTCATTTCTTTATAGTTGTATCATATTTGAGGTATTTTTCAATATTTCAAGAGCGAATATATCTCACAGGATTCCTATACAGTTTCATAAAAAGATAATTTCTCTTTCAGTATTTTTAATAGAAATTTATTTGAATTCTTTATTTTCACTAATCGAAGAATTGATTTTATTATAAAGCAAGTGATTTTACTTTTAAATATTTGACATAAAAATTACTATAAACAATAAAACTTCAATGATCCGTAATAAAAAGGTGTTTTTTTTTGTACAAAATATAAATATTTGTGCTCAATTTTAATGAGAAATTTGATATTTTTTTGATTTGTTAAAATCAAATCATTTATTCTTTATATTAGATTAGTATTAGTAGCGATTAAAATCGTCATTTATTTATTATTATTTTACTATATTGTTTTTTAAATTATTCATACGTTTTAATGAAGTGAAATATTCATTTCTAATAACATTTGAATAAAATAATAACTTTGACTTATTTTAATATTTGAGAGCAAACACCAATCGAAACAGTGAAACAACATTTCAATTGAACAGAATCAATATTTTATTATTTTCATTTGTATTCCAGTCAAGTCCTAACTTTTATTTACTGTTTCGAAATTAATTTGAAGACAATTGTATATTTGTATATCTTATAAAGTGAGTACGAAATTTAATGGTTTAACTATGAAATGAGTTTCCACGAAATCATATGTTCTGTTTGTTGACACAATCATTCAAACGAGAATGAACTTTGTCTCCAATCTTAATGTTCTGGAACAAATATAGATGGTATTCAATAAATTTGATGAGCTTGTAATACCGTGCATTTGTTGGAATATATGTATTAACTGTATATCAGTTTTGTTTCAAAACCATAATCTTAAAAATAAAATATGTATATTTTTTTTGTTAAATAATAATGAAACAGAACTATAATAATGTCGATTTAATTGAAATGTAAGTAGAATCATTTAAATAAAGTTTCTATTAAAGAATCTAGTTCTAGAATGTTTTTAAAGAAGAATTATATCATTTTACAATATTATGTTCTAACTTTCTAAAAATGGCAATTATTTTTAGCTAAATAATAATTAATATGATTTTATTTTTAATTGTAGTTTATTCGAACCCTTTATGTTATAAATTTATGAAAAGTAATTATTTTTAGTCTTAATTATTGATATAGAAAATTTAAAACTGGAAAGATTGTATTAGATACTTTTTCCCGAAAAAAATGTATATTTTTAGTTTTTAATATATTAACGTTTTGCAGATAAATTATCATATGCATTTATTTGCAGACTATTTTTTATGATTTTGGAGTTAAACAATAGTTAAATAAAACAAAAAATATAACAGTTTTATTTTTATTGTTTTTTTTTTTATTAAAAGCTATTATAAAGTCTACTTTTACTACAGAAAACATTTAAGTATTACTTTTAAATAAAAACTCATTTATATTTTTACGAAATTCAATTGGAAAATCGTTTCATTGCTGTTTAAAACTCGAAAAATTTTTTAGGTGTAAATCAATATCTAAATTTTTATTTGATTGAAATTGAGTAGTAAATTCGAGGATAATTACACAGTAGATGCAAGAGATCGTCTATCATATTACGAATCTAGACACAAGTTGATGGAATTTGAAAATATTCGTAAAAAAATCGAATTTTTTATTTTGACAATGTTGTGAAAGAAATGGAAAAAAATATTGTAATCTTAAACGCAGAAAAAAAGTATAACTATTATTATTAAAGTGTCGAGTAAAATTCGTGTATATATATATATATATATATATATATATATATATATATATATATATATATATATATATATATATATATATATATATTAAAAAAGTATTGACGTGTTAAGCTGTTATGTTTTCACATGCACGAGCAGATGCTTTTAACAAACGCTATTTTGTTATAACATTTGACGCGAAAATATACACGTCTGTCAGAAATTGATACACGTACGCCGCATGTAATACGATATGCACAACTTTGATAAAAAAGAACCCACCTACAAATGTAAAAAAATCTCGACAACGTTATTCTGTTCGATGTAACGAGAATTGTTCATAGACATTCGTCGATATTATTTCTGAATCCCACCGACCGTCGATATGTTTTCAAAATTCAAAGCATAAGGACCTCCCTTACTCTGTAACTCAATCAACCATTGCTAATCCATCAAAATTGAAAACTTTATCTTGGCTTCGGTTCAGATTGTTTCGGCATGAACAATTCTGTTTTCTGTTTAGCTGTATATTCATTACTCTTCTTCTTCTCTTCATACGAATTCTTTACCGTTTGCCGAGAAGAATTCACAAGCGCGTGGGAGTTCGTGAAATGGGGTCTTGTTTTATGTAAGCGATATGAATATAATAAAAGTGTCTAATAGTTAAATTAATTTATGATTATTTTTAAATACTCGTAAAAAATCTATAAATTTTATTTATCTATGATATAATAAATAGTTGCTATATATATATATATATATATATATATATATATATATATATATATATATAGTCATACCATAGATATCAATTTTTGTAAATTACAAAAAATCACATGGAATATGGCAATAAAAAAAGTCTGTCACATTAATTAGCCATTCATATCAGAGTGCATCCAGTACATTATTCTAACTTTTAGTTATATTTTGAATACTGTAGTAATATGAAATAAGTCAAATATTTATACAAGGTGTTACTGGACTTTTCAAAGATACTTGAGGAATAAATGACCAAAAGATGTTTGCTTATTCAGATACAGTTCATACACTGGAAGCTATTAAAGCTCGTAATAGACGAAACGTTGAAATTCACCATAAAAACGAAAGATTATATCTCAGCAAATAAGTATTTTCAAAAAAATAATATTAAATTTGGTTGAAAGCTATTTGAATTATTTATTTAGTTTTTAATGAGAGGTTTTTTGAACCTAAATTGGGTCAAGTAATTGGTCGGGGTTGTTACTGTTCTTTTTTATGATTTGGTGTTAATAATTTCAAATATCATCTTGCCCCTAATGACATTTATTTAGACATATTTTATATATATATATATATATATATATATATATATATATATATATATTATATGTGTGTGTGTGCGTGTATACACTTAACCCGCGATTTATATGGTTCTCGAATTGCACTGTTTAGGTTTAACGCAATTAAAGAAATGTGGAAAAACTTCCAGCAGTACTATTTCAGTTTAACACGATCATAGAATTGCAAAAAAAATGTTTTGAAACGCTTGCATTTAAAACAAACTTTCCATTTACACTGCTGAACAAAATAATAAGCATCTACGCCACTGTAAAGAGTTTCTTGCATCGTAACGATGACATAAACTCTTAACTTCGCATTTTTTCTTCTCCAATCCAGTGACTCTGCAAGTGATTGCGATGAAACCAGTTCCAACACTGACTGCAAAGAAATTTCACAGGCTAAAGAACTGGAAGATTTCTTCATTGAGAATGATCCAAACATGGAAAGAATTTGAAAATTTAGAAGGGACTTGCCTAATTGTTTAACTCAATATCAAGAATTTTATAAGCGTTTGAGTAAAGATTTGAAACAATCTTTGATAACGGATTTTATTAGAACAGTTCCCGCCATGCATTTGGAAAATGAATTAGAAAAGTGAACACATGAATAGAACAGAAGTGAAGAGAAAATTAACAAGTGAAGATAATATAGAATACACTTTTTTTTATTTATTTTTAATGTTTTCTGAATTAATGTATAAAATATCTCTAATTTTATTTAAAATAAATAATATTGTTTCGTTCTGGATTTGTAGAACCTATCACTTATTTTTAATATGAGTTGTGGACTCGAATTGCGCGATTTCGATTTACACGGTCCTTTTTAGAAACCTATCTACCGTGTAAATCGAGGGTTAGGTGTGTGTATATATATATATATATATATATATATATATATATATATAAATAATTGTAAAATTTATTACAGATCATTTCTATTAATAGTACCAACTTTCAAATAATACACAAAAATAAAAAATATTTTGTATTTTTTAAATAAAAAGAATATCATTTCAATGAATTATATCATCCTGAATAGAATAAATTATGAAATATTCAATTACTTCCAAATAAATTAAATTTCGATCTTTGTCATACTACTGCATTTCTGTTTTCACAATGTTTCCGTTTCTTCCATAAAATGGTATTAATTTCTCATTACATTATCTATTGTTTACTTGTATTATTAGCTTCCCATATTTATTCAAATAAATTACATTTATTTTTCTTTTGCTCGGCACAAATAATTTAAAATAGATTAGCTTAGTAAATAGTACAAAGCTTCGTTTATACGTCTTTTATTATATAATTTATTGTATAATTGGTTATATATGTTCTATCGTTTGAATACAAAACGAATTTCATGTGTATAGCGTTTTCAGTTTATTGAAACAAAAATAGAATTTAAAGAATTTATTAACATTATTTTGTATTCTAATATATATATATATATATATATATATATATATATATATATATATATATATATATATATTTAATATAAATATATACAAGTATTCAAGAGAAAATTCATTGTAAATATAAGATGTATAATAATATTTTTTTTAAAAAAACCTGATAAAAATCGATGATGATGCTTTATATTACATAAAAAATCAATCAGGAATTACTCTCATATATATACTTTTTTTTATTATTTTTGCCTTTTAAAAGTCGTTTAAATCTACTGTAAAATTGTCAAATTATTATTTGTAACATAGTAAAAACCGTGCCTCTTTAAAATTTAGAACACAGTATATAAATAAAATATACGTCCATATCATAAAATATTTGTATGCGAACAATATAAATGTTGTTTTTAAATTTATATGATAATTTGAAAGTAAAATAAATCTACTGTAATATAATTTTACGTAATATTAAAACTATTCACAAATAATGGTTTATAAGATTGAATGTAAATGTATGAAATGTTGTCATTAAATATGTGATATTATATTATTACTAAAATTTAACATTTTGTTAAAAATGAAAAGGATTTTATTATACGTAATAACTGTAATATTTTATAGATAAACATACAAATTTGATGAATTAAAAATGAATTTAATATTTGTCTCTAAATGCGCTTCAAAAATAATTCACGTAATTAATGAATTTTCTGTAATTATTATCAATAAAATTTCCATAAAATGGAATATTTTGTCATTATAAACGGTAAACTTTTTAATAAATGGTTTTTAATGTGAAATGTTATACGAATAACTCAATAATCGTCAATATTCCAATATTGAATGAAAATAAAATATTGGTTATACATTACAAACTACAATAAAATCATTTTATTGTAACTCGACGTTATAGAAAAATATTATTTGTCCACAAATGTCTTTTATGCATACTTAAAGGATTTTTTCAATTCTAAATTACAATAAATTTAAAAGTAAAACTATTTATAATAATTGAATTCATGTAAAAAGGTCTGTTTCTTAATTTATTCATTGCAGTTGATACTCATTGTTTGCTGTTCGAAATAGATATCAAAAAGCGATTAAAAAACGTTATCTTATCAGTAGAAAAAAATTAATATTAAAACTGATTAATCTTACCAATCGCAAATAACTTTTTTATATTTTTTGTATAAAGAATTTTTTCCCATTGGTAATTGATTTTAAATACATGTTTTTATATTTTAAATTAAAATTACTTTGAATAAAGCATTGTGTACATCAAAATTTATTCCTGAAATATATATGTACTTTTATATATGTGATTCAACTTTATATCTGTATATATGTGATTCAACTTAAGCTGCTATACAAAAGTATTAATGAAACGCAAAAATTAAAAAAAAAACATGTTATCCCCCCATTTAGTATTTTAGTTCAATTGTATTTTAGTACTGAATTGAGCTAAAATATGAAATTAGAAGTAGCATGACTTTTCCTAACCCCCACGCCTTTTTTTAATACTTCCATGTGGAAGCCTTAATTGAATTATCTTATATATTAATTAAAAAACTGTTTTATTTCGGGTTGAATTTATAAAATACAAACGAATGCCTCTTACAAGACTTTCTTATCGTCTTTATTAATTTAATTCAATTATTCACTCGCTATAATTTGATCAATAAAAACAACTTGTACATTTATTTACCTTAAATTTGATTTAACGTTCGAAAAAAATAGTCACATGACCTATTTGATGTTTTTAAATAATCATTTAATTTATATATATATATATATATATATATATATATATGTATGTATGAATATTTATAAACATACAATCACATATGCACGCATACAATATACATGTACAGAAAATCGTCCACATTATCCATCAGTGTATATGTTACGGAACGCATGAAGGTTTTCATCGCAACTAAGTTCTTTGCTATGGTTATTTATGTGGATTATCTCGGCTGTGTATTTTACAGCTAAAAATAATATTTCCAACATTTAGCCATTCGTCGACTGGGTCTATGTTTTCATTAGGAATGACAGAAGTTGGGGTTACGTTACTGTACACAAAACTTGTCACTTAGTAACCCATGTTCAGTTCAAATTCATATTTTTGGCACAAGGTATGTTTTCCGTTTACATTTCTATGAAAAAGATTTTACAAATTAAAAATCTTATCTTTCTTTCGTTCATATTCGCACGAAAGTATCCGTGACTAAAATTTAGAAAATCGTTTGACACTTATTTATGTGTACATAAAATGGAATAAAAATTATAATTATCCAATATATTTAAATCAACATATAAAAGATTAAACTTAAATAATAAATGAGCTCGTAAAATTCTACAAATTTTTATTCGCCGTCTGCATTGCCTGCTTTATTCAAATATAAATGTATATCAACAATTTTCCTGGAATGAGTTAAAAGCTTATTGTCCCGTCTTGAATACATCAACGATCAACCCCATGTGCACGTACGAAAAAAATGTAACAAATATTGTATGCACTGAATTAAAATTTCTCAACACGAAAAGTATGTACGATGAATTTTAATTTCTCTCTTACATGCAGTTAAAATATTTAATCTAGCTTTTCCCAGACTCTTAAATCTTATATTGAATTTATATCACAAATAAGATTAATTTTAATTTATTTGTATTCTATTTTTGTCTTGCGAACATTATTATCAAAAAATAGGTAAATGAAACAATTCATATGATTATATTAATCATTTTATAACAAATTACTCATGATATTTAATTTTGAAAATGTAATATTTCCTTTATCGATTTACTATTCAAATTCTTTTAAAGATAGGTATATAATTAAAATATCTACAAAATTATTGCATATTTAAGCAAATGTTAGGAACCTAAATATTATAAGCTAAAATATTATTAATCATACTTTTGTGCATAGATTTTTCGATTATAAACCATTATGTTAATCTTATGTAGTATATGTAATTTTAGTTAAATTTAAAAATGTATCAGCAGTTAAATCAATCATCGTACACATGAATAAAAGATCTTCAATAAACAATATGCTGTTTTCAAAAAAAAAAAATTATTACAAAGGCCATAAATGTATTCATATGTTTGTTTTGGCAGTATTTTGCTTAAGTTTCATATGAACTGATATGTCCATTGAAAAATTTATAATATAGAAACAAATATTGAAGCATAGAAATATAATTTTTAATTCACTGAACTGTTTAATTGTGTATTATTAATTTTAAATCCTCTTTTAGCTAATGCTAAGTCTGCATATTTAAAAAAGATATTAATACTATTAAGGGTAAATGGGATGACTATCAAAATACTAAGAAGTTAATGAAAATTGTTAAGATTATTCTTTTTTCATTCCAAAGTTATATGTAAAATTTTAAATCAGTTCATTGTATCGTTTGAAATAAATTATAGTTTGATATAATTTGTTTAATCTTTAAGGAAAAATCATTGTAGCCATAAAAATAGTTTTTAATCAAAAATGCTCGATAGTTTTTTTTTTGATAATTGTTGATTTTTTCTTATATGCATTTAGAAGTCAATTTTATCATTCTCAGAACGCTAAAGCATAAAAATATCTAAGGTGCTAAAGAAGAAAATTTTCTTTACCTAAGAACTGTAATGAAATAACGCAGTCTAAATATGTATATATATATATATATATATATATATATATATATATATATATATATATATATATATATCAGTAATTATTTATTGAACATTTTTGAGCTGACAACATTTTGTGGTTTGTGAAATGAGTGAAATATTCATTTGTGAATATTAAAAATTGTTTTAATTTTTTATACATGTAATTAATTGGTAGAAAATGTTCTTTTGAAATTTTATTAAAATTCTCTTCCCAGTTTCAAAAAAAAACATTAATAGGTATGTGAAATCTAATTAAAATCTGTAACTAAACTGATGTTTAATAAAAATATTTACACTTATAATATTTATAAATATACGTCTAAGAAATTAAAAAAATTACATATATAAAAATTCTATATATCTTACAGTATATTATTGTATGTGTGAATAATATTGAAACGCAAACAAGCTATACATTCATTGTATGCCACATGATACACTAAATGAAATTCTCGAACACGTGTAAAATAATATGTAAAATTAAATAAAACATAAATAAATTAATATAATGTGTGATGAAATTTTTATTGATAACATTACATTTATTATTTTATAAATTTTATTGCGCTGTTACAAACATTTTCGAACAACTGTACACCCACACAATAAACATAAAAATGAGCATTAAAATTAATGACACAGAAATATTATCCATTTTGCACGTTATATATCTTAGGGTCAGGTATCTTTATGATGACTGCAATAAAATTTTTTTTATACAGTTCTCAGTTTTCAACACTTTCCAATTAATGAAACGTTATTCTATTTTATGTTGCCATTTAAATTAAATTTATGTTCATTCAGATGTAATTGAAGAAAATGTTGGTTTGTCGAGATTCGACGACATTCCAGTTCTATGCAATTGATTTATAAAATGCGTAGATATTTTTCGATTTAATATTAGAATATATGTATTTTATTAATTAAATACATTTTTATAATCGAAAACATTTAATGGTTTGGTATTTTTTATGTATTATTTAAAATTGAATAGTCTGATAGTTATATGTGACTTAAATTCGATAATTTTTTTACATGATTTTTTTAAATGAAAAGTGACGGAAATAAGGAATGACATATTTGAAGGAGTTGTAACGATGACCCTTTCGATATCGATAAAACTTGCATAGTTTTAGTTCTTGAATATCAATACTTTTTTTCAGTATGATAAAATAGATTACTGAAAAAGTATTTATGTGATGTCAAGGACAATAAAATCGATATTATATGCATGCCTATATTAAAAAGTAGAATATTAAAAGTTATATTTTCAGAATCCTTCATTCATACAAAAAAAAAGTTGGAACAAATTACTTCCAGAATTTAAACTCTTTGAATACAAACTTTATTCGTATAAAGGTTATTATACGCTCCTTTGTACAGTGGAATGTAGCTTAGACGTGGATAAAATAAAAAAATAAATAAACAGAAATTACTTTCAGAAACAAATTAGTTAGTTATAATTGAGTTGTTTACTTTTAACATTGTAGTTATGTTTTACTAGAAAATATGTAACTGCTAACTCTGTAGTTATGCATTACTAGAAAATATGTAACTTTTAAACATAGTTATGAATGAAATGTACATATATTTATATACACGAACAGATCATTATTGCGTATTTTTTTTTACATTGTTCCACAAATACATAAATTCATCTATATGCGTGAATGAGATGAAAAAATCTCCGTGTATTTCCAGTATTTCAAAAAGACTTTTATCGTCACCAGCATAACATAAATTGACGTTGGCCTAGAACGTAAATCAAAGACCTCTGATAACCGCAGGCTATGCAACATGGCGCCACAGTACTGTTTCAAAATAATTAATTTCCGCTTTTGTGCTTCACTCGCGGGCGTTATTAACCCACAACGCCAAGTCAAGAATTCGTTCAGCGATCGTAACCGAAAGTAGGTAAAACGATTGGGGTTTGAGTTCGTAGGATATAGTTCAAACAAAATAATCGTAACAGAAAACGATGGACCGAGGTATTAATGAAATTTTAACCACCTGTTTATTGATAAATTAACACATAACAGAGTGAAAATGAAATATATTCATATATATATATATATATATATATATATGTGTGTGTGTGTGTGTGTAATAATAATAATAAAAATTTCAAGGAAAGGACAGTTTTAAA
>CM068318.1:13784370-14124370 GCA_034766995.1 Acanthacorydalis orientalis | reverse complement strand
TGCTGAAACTTGAACGTTAATACACACTACCTAATATATATATATATATATATATATATATATATATATATATATATATATATATATATATATATATATATATGGACATAACTATGGAGTAAAATCCTACTTTAAAGTTGTTGCATTTAAGGCTTACTATTAATGGAAAGGGTCTATAACTTACGGCCCGATTAACATTTTCATACGGCCCGCAAAGGTAATTCTCACGAGAGTATTTAACTGGTCTGATAAGAAGCCAGTTTTAATCCATTTCGAACACCTGGATGTAGTTTAATTACACATTATGTAATAAGAATTAAATAGATCGTTTATGTAGTTTGTTTATCATTTATAGTTTTTGATACTTTTTATATAAATAAAATGTAATTTATTAATTTTTACTTCACATTTAAGTCCAAAAATCTTCAATTTATAGCATTATATATATATATATATATATATATATATATATATATATATATATATATAAAACAGTATTAATAAAATTCGTAAATAATAAAAATGAGTATCGAAAAATGTCAGTAAAGATGTTTTCTACTTTATTGATATCAAATTCAAATTAGATAAAGAGAAAAGTAAACTCATTTTAGTTCTTTTAATATTATAGTGTTTGTTACATAGATATAATATAATTCTCTTCAATGAAAAACTCTTTTTCGCTTAAACATTTTTTTATGAAACGTATTGTCAAAATCAAACTCGAATTATGTGAGGTCATAAATAATTATCGCAGTATTAGAGAAAAGGTGAGGTGTTTTTCGAACAAGAAAAACCATCATACTACCTTGATGAAGAAAACAATGAATAGTTAAGAAGATCATAGCGATTGTGATAAAATGTAAAGTTTGAAATAATTTTATAATAATAATAATTTATAAATAAAAATAAAGTCAATTTTTACAATATTTGTTAAGAAAATGTATATAAAAATGTTTAATAGACATAAAATTGTATAGCCGTGTAGAATTTTATTCATTTTTTTATCGACTGAATTAGCTACAGTGCTTGTTATTCGTTAAATTGTGAATACATTATCATCTTAGCAATAAAGGCCCTCAAAGACAGTCACTCAATTATACTTACATAATAGAATAATAACTAATTACCACTTAATTATTATTCAATTATGTGGGTACACAATTAAGTGAAATCAGCATATTGATAGTACATTTTATGCATCTTAACCCGATAAATATTGTATACTCGATATAGGCCCTCGAGAGACTGAAAGTGTACCTGTGTATTTCGCAATTCTCGCTCGTTACAACGTTAGATATTATATGAACGTGCAATTTAAATGTTTTAAGTAGATTTTATAATCAACTGTTTCTCAATAATACTGCCGTCCTATTTTTTTTTATTATTAAATCGTAATGATTTTAATAAAATAATTCGGGAAGGAAGAGAAGAGTAATTCATTGTATTTTATAATTTTTCATATCTCTTACTCTCGCATCACACATCTGTTTTGGTTTTAATTTGGCAATAATTTATTTTTGTAAATATATTTTTTTTATATCTAAAAAATATTTATCAAACCATTATACATACATATATATATATATATATATATATATATATATATATATATATATATTCACAAAGATATATATGTGCAGTGTTATGTAGATAGAAAGTGTTTATAAATCACTTTCAGTATCAAAATATCCAAAGTATATCATCATCCAAATACAACGAAAAGCAATATTTATATGAAAAAGTATTGTTATAAATCACCTCCAAAATAATGCTTCATGTCTAGCTCGTACAATTTACATGTCTGTGAAATTGTTTCATTAATAAATCAATAAGTCAAATGGTATTTGTTTCTTGTTCAAATGCCACGACATTACGAATTCCCCATTCTCGTACGCTCGCTCCCGCCATCGCTGTAGGGTGAATAATCAACTGAATATATGATTTGATCGATAGACGGGAGCGTAAACTCGTGTTCAAATCTCAATCTAAGTTCACATTATGGAATTTTTATTATTATTATTTTCAGTTGTTCTATTCAACTAGTTTTTGTATTGTTACCTATGCTTTTCTTTACATTATTTTTGTTCAATTTTTTTGCCAATATTAAATGTTTTTTTCTTCAAAATGTACTTTTGTTATAGTTTATCAAGGTTTGATTTATAGTTATATATATATATATATATATATATATATATTCTGTAGAAAAATATTGTACTGACTAGAATTTTTCACTTAATTTATATTTTATATTGTTTGAAAGTAGTTTCTTTCACTTTTCTGTATTTTCTTTTTGTATTGGGAAATATATAGAAACCCATTCTAGTTTTCTCGAGGCATTGAACTTCACCCTCAACAATATTAAAGTGCACCAGCTTAATGATAATAAAAGTAACTTAGTCTCTGACTTCCGATTATTTTCCATGGAAAAAATGTTTTTTTTTTAAAAAAAATACAATTTATAAAAATACTTGTAAACTATACCTGCTTGAAATGTATTCGAATGGAATAAATTACAATAGATGCTAGAATTACATATTTATGTTTGTAAATCTAGTATATGGTTTTTTCGATCCAACTTATAAATACTTTTTATCTTAATGAAATAAGATGTATGACAGATTTAACATTTTTATCTATTTTACAGTTATAAAATGTATTAGTTTTTAAAATTACAACAAGAAAATCGTTCACTCTTACAAAATCCGAATTGTGTAAAATATTTAATGTCCGAAATTTGAAAATTGTTTTTATTCTACTCAGTGAATAAGTATATTTTAACCTAATGTATAAACTGAGGTTACATGTGATCTGAGATAAAATTTAAAATATAGATACATTTTATTTATATAATTACGATTGATTATGGTACACTTGAATCACACTACAACATTCATTAAATTATAATATAAATAGTATGTTTATTGTTCTTAAACACAGCATGACCGTTTCAATAAATTGTTCTCGAGAGTAAAAGAAAAATGAACGTAATATTTATTACTGTATATGTTTTTTCATTAATAATACTTATTGTAAACAACAATGTACACGTATTCAAGTTTACAAATAGCGTATGTTTTTGAAATACCTTACCTCCCTCCAAAATTATTCCGCTAGCAACGAAATCAATGAAAAACCCATTAGCAATGTAAATACATACATATACATATATATATATATATATATATATATATATATATATATATATATATATTAGGATATATATATATATATATATATATATATATATATATATATATATATATATATATATTAGGATATATGCATAAAACGCACATTTTCTGATACAAGTCGACTATTTTCTTTTGTATATTTTCAAATATGTGCTATTTATATTATCATTGTTCGTCTCCATCCGCTTACGGCAATAATTATTTTATCGTAACACCAAATAATGCAAGGGTTGAAACTACAGCAGATAACGAAACAATTGGCATAATTATACTGCGTTCGGATTGCCTGTTGATAAAAACAGTTCGGCTTTTAGTTAACAGTTTGCGACGCTTTACACTGTGGCCATTGTTTCAATTGACAGCATTACGATTGTACTCATTAACCAGTGAACCTTGTACTCAAAATATACCAATTATTTCATTTTTAGATCACGACCTTGTTTTTATCATTTTAATGTGTATTTAAAAAAGTTTGATTTTTCAACATTCATTATTGAAACCATTCAGTTTTTAATGTTCAGTAATAGGTTTGATCTCGTTGTCTTTTAAGGAATTTCAAAATTTAATTCTTTTCAATAATTTGTTTTCATTATAGTCATAATTTTCGTATCTTGATTGAAATTTATGAATTTCTACAAACAAATAAGTAAAGAAATTTATTAAAATAAGATTTTTGTAGTTTTAGTAGAACTTAGTGAACTTGGCTTTATTTAAGTAAAATTAAGCAGAAACCGGAGACAATGGACATATTTATTCATATAATTAAAGGTAATTTTTTATAGAAGCATTACTGTCTCTCAAACATATCGCATCTGTTTAAAACGAACAATATTTACATGTTAATTATTTTATTTATTTTCCATGTATATTGTTCTTCATGGTGTTGTTTTATGTATAAAAAATACCACATTATATGCCTGTTTTTTTTAATTAAGCATTGTTAAGATCTTAATTCGAAAACCATAAACAGCACAGAACTTTTTTACAGAATTTGTTTGCTTATAAAAGTTAACAAAATTGTAATTAAAATATTTAAAATTGATATATTCTTCATTGTTTTAAAGTCTCATTCCAAAGATCATTAATATTTAATTATCACTCCTTAATTTAATACCTCAGCAACATAAACCGCCCTTTTATGCTATAACTTGGTGTTCGTTGTGTGTGTCATAAACAAACATATATTATCAAAAAAATAACACCATTTTTGAAACGCTTTAAAATATTCATAATGAGTATGTGTAAACATTTAAAAATGCTACAATAGAATTGTTAATAGATTTTATCGCAAGAAAAGTGATCTGTTTGAAAGATGTAAACAGATATAAATAAGTAGATATGTAAAAAAAAATCGGTTTTAAAAATACAAACATCTTTGGACGCTAGCGTTCCGAAGATGATAGCATCGCTGTCAAAAAACGCATAAATAGGAATCACAATAATCAATTTTTGAACATTTCTGACCAGAATGTGTGAGGTTTGTGGGTGTGGGAGGGGTGAAAAATCGTTTATAAGTGGGGATTAAGCCACGTTGCCAAAAACATTATGGTTTTAATACATAATATCTAAGAGAGAAGCTTAAAAATATTAGTTATTTGTCTATGATCATTCTATAATAAATTATTTAATCTGGAAAATGTTAAGCAATTCTATTATATATCAAAACTGAATAAAATAGTAGGTAAATATTTGTAATTATTATGTATTTATAAAAATAAAAAAAATATTAAATATAATTTTTTATAGGAAAAATATCGTATTGTTATTTTTCTAAGGTTAGAAACAATTTTTGACTAGTATGAATTTTAAAATGTTCGAAAATGTGCTTGTTTAAGATGTACTGTCAAGTATAAAATATTAAGCACTTTGATATCGGCATAAATTTGACGATTGTTTGAAACAAACATCAAGTTATTCTGGATCATAAGAATCAATATAAGGTTATTAATATCCGCTTAATACACAATACTACTTTTTCGATTTACTCTAAAGAAACCTGTTAGTTCACCTTTCAATTTTCTCTGTTCTTGATTTATTTTTATTTTCAATCACCTGTTCACAAAATGATTTTATCTTAAAGTCAAAATAACCTACATTTATCAACATGTCTTCGGCGAAAATATCTCAGTGAATCTATCAGATCCATTGTAATAGAATAGGGTGCATAAGCAATTCTTTCTCTCTTACAAACTTATTTTAAACACGTGTATATCAACGTACACTGTAAAAAGACAATTCAAATTGTTCATGACGAATCAGACAATCTTTATATTTCGAAATAGCTCAGTGCATAGAGCACGCCGTGTCGCCAATGTTCAGTAACGAGATTCGAACGGACGCACATGCTTAATCGT
This sequence comes from Acanthacorydalis orientalis, assembly GCA_034766995.1. Taxonomy (NCBI): domain Eukaryota; kingdom Metazoa; phylum Arthropoda; class Insecta; order Megaloptera; family Corydalidae; genus Acanthacorydalis; species Acanthacorydalis orientalis. Next base: position 14,118,825 of record CM068318.1, on the reverse strand, counting down.
ATGCACTGTACTGGTAACCTCCGCACTGCAGTGGCGGCAAAGCTAGCCCGGACACTCAGCAGCCAATAAAACTAAGATAATGGGTTCAGTGAATAAGGACATCAATAGTTTCTGTGGACGCAACGAGCAATATTTATCCTTGTTTGGGACACTTTTTAAACCGACCGACGAACGAAGAGTATAACTTTGTATAGCTCTCGGCAAAACTGTTAAAAACATATCTGGCGACACCTGTTTTATAAAGATAGAATGCATTTTCAGCTGGCACCGTTCGTATGCCGTACTCTTTCGACGATAAGCATTCAAAATGTATCTATCTTGTATCGTTTGCCGGGTTTGGAGCTCTATCCGTGGTGCACACAATGAATAATCTCGAGTGGCGATGTCTGTGTGGAAACGGCTGCGCCTGTACGATTTTTCCGTACGAAAACGACATTTTTCTATGATGACGTGAACGTGCGACTGGAGCATTGATGTTCGAGTTTTTCCACGTTTTCGTTACGGTCTATAGTAGAGTATACTACTACTGTGTCGGGTATTGATCGAGGTCTGACAGAGTGAGATGCGGACCTGTGCTGCACACGTTGGTTTTTGGGTTTGTGAATGTACATTTTGTACGTGTGTAAGTGTAGCAGTGGCGGATCAATTTCTAATTTAATTACACAGGAAAAAAACAACATTAACGGTAATCGCATATTCCGTAGGATGTTGACAGAAAAGCTCCCAGTAGCAATGTGAAACTACTTAACTGTATTCACTTCATAGTGATAGTACAGTTCATCTTTATAGAAAGACGCCAGAATGTAAAAAAAATATTCAGTTAATAAATTATAATCCAAATTCATTATTTTCTTTCAGAAAAAAGATATAGCTAAAAATATATTTTTTTTAATATATTCACAGCATCACGGTTCAATAATTAAATTCAAAAGAACAGTTTCTACTATACGAACTTTTAAAACTAGAGACTAACAAGTCTTGGATTATGTTTTCTTTCATTAAAAAATACCACCTTCTTATTAAAACAGAAACGCGTAATGATATTATAACTTGATAGTGTTGCAAAATAAGTTTGAAAAGTCTAAAAATGGTTATAACAAAAATATTTTAATTACTGTTACGAAAGAGTTTGAAGCAGTCACTTGAATAGCTTGATTATTTGATCATTTTATTTGTAACATTCATTATATATGTCAATTTAATTCCCAAACATGCAACTTCTAATACTTGTCGATATGGCAACTATAGAAACATTTTAAAATTAATAAACGTATATTTCGTCTATTAGTTCTCAATTCAATTCAATTAAATTTTTATACCTTCATTATTAGTAAATACATGTTTCAGAGAATAACTTTTTATAATTTTATACTAATGAAATCCAATTATACATTTGATGTAAGTCCTCGTAAAATGTAAAAAAACATATCCATTGAGTAATTTAATACTAATTAATCTTGTTTGAATAAATAGATATTGACAGTAATTACAAAATAACGCAATTATAGTACTAAATAATTTCGAATTATGTTTGATTTATTATCAATTGACGAAGTTAATTTTAACCGGAAAATAAACCTGTTATTGAAGTGAAAGTATTATTAATTCTTTGTGGGTAAATTAATCTTAATAATCTTATTAAAATTCTTTTTATATATGGATATGGTGGTTCTCATTGTGAAATTCAATATACTTCGATATATATATATATATATATATATATATATATATATATATATATATATATATATATGTATGTATATGTATTATGTAAATTAACAATATTTTTTTAAAAAATCGTTAATTCATGTACTGCACAAAATCTACAAAAAAGAATGGATTTTTACTAGATTTTTAACCGAACACACATTTTATAAAATGTATTGAAATTAGTATTATATAATTATTTCCAACCATTGATACTGATGAATCTCTTTTAAATCCAAACATTTATCTGGATCTTTGCACTGAATTTTAATCTTAGATTTATCCCCAAAGCAACCAAAAAGTATGTAAAGTAATCTTATTTCGTTTAGTTCGAGTTACTAATTTTACATATATATATATATATATATATATATATATATATATATATATATATATATATATATATATGTTAACATTTTTTTATATTTAATTATTGGTTTTAATTTTAAAATTTAATATGCTAGGTTATTTTTAAATGTGAAATAGTTTTTAGTACATTTGATCGGAAAGAATAACAAAAAATTATTTGGTTATTTTAATAGATTATTTACATATTTCTACAATCATTTCACAAACATTGTCGTTTTTTTAATAATTATTTGAAATTTGACACTTGAATAAACTCTAAAAATCCTTTACTGTATTATTATCTAGTGTTTTGATTTATTTATATTGTACATTAAACATACTTAAGTACTTCAAGTAACTAAAAACATTTTGTTCAAAATAAAATTCTTTTAAATTTAGATATGGAAATATTTTTTTAAAAGTTATGTAACAAAAAATAAAATTACTCTTCTCTTTTTTATGTTACATATATCTACAAAAAAATAATCTAAAAATTATTTAATGTTTATTATATATTGTAATAGTTTTACTAATTCCTCTTCATATACATTAATTAAATGAAAGAGTTGTATTTCTATATTTATTTTTGTAGAATAAAGTATTTTTATCGTACAATAATTAGAAAATAAATTGTCTGGCTCTTCTATCATTTACATCAAATTAGTTGAGAAATATTATCAAGTATTTAATTAAATATTTATAGAATTATATTACACAGTAGTCATTTAATACCATATATATATATATATATATATATATATATATATATATATATATATGTATATATATATATATATATATATATATATATATTAATTAAGTTGAATTATAAAAAACTAACTCAAAACAATCATAAAAAATCTAAGGACGATCGAAGTGAAAGGCAAATCAAGTGTATTTTGGTAGTCAATAGACAAAAAAGTTGTTATATTCTTAGAACCTGGATGACATTAAAGTCATAATTGTATAATTTATAAATAAATGAAATTAAAATAATTTTTTGCATAACACTTCTTAATAAACATTATTTATATATGTAGATAAAAAATAATGTGTTTACTATAACCATAAAATTTGTGTAAATTATCAAAATATCGCTTAGACAATTTTTTGTTGTCCGTCGTGGGAATCTGAGATATTAATTAGAAATAATTGTTACTTCTGTGTTAATCAATTTTTAATTGTTAAACTTTGTTTCAGTTCTGCGTATTATAAAATGAACAAATAAAAAATATGTAACGAATATTCGAAATTAATTTTAATAAAAAGAATTAAAATGATGAATTTATTGCTATTACTAAAATTATGTCCAGAAATGAATTTTTCATGCCCATAACCTGCAGAAAGATTTTTCCTATCCTACTCTGAGGATGATGTGAGGATGAAGTATCATCAAAATTCGTATAATTAATAAACAGAATCATCAAAAATCAATTATTGAACATTTGGTTAGAAAAAAATGTCTGCAAAGAGAAAATTCATTTATGAAAAATATTTCTTTCGTCTTTCTTCTTGTTAAAATAGATACAAGTAATTATTGTTTTCTAATATATGATATGTAATATATATATATATATATATATATATATATATATATATACACATATATGTATATATAAAATTTTTCACATAAATGTTATTGCATAAATGTTATTCACATAAATGCATTGTGCTTTAAAATATATCATTATAATATGAAGGGCTTTTATGTTCATTTGGATACTAATTTTATGGAAATTCAGTGTTAAAGATATTGGGAAATGACAGCCAATCGCTTTGACTTTATTATTCCATTAAATCGAAGAGAGACTATATCTAGTAACAATACATCATAATTCGCCCAATTCCCGGTATCTCTTCGATCAATTTTAAAGATATTTTATAATCAAAAATATATAACAATAAATAAGAAAATGTTACATGTGTTGAATATATCACAACTTAAATAATGTGTAATTTGGCATTACTTTTGAAATTGAAACAGAGAGTTATTTTAACTAATTTTTCTATGTAGCAATTCCAAATATTTCCTATAACGTCAGTAATTTTTAAAAAAAGTGTATAATTAATTTTTCGGATTATAACAATCATTATCCATTCAATTCGGTTTTTTTCTTATAATCATCAATACTTGCCAATTTTTAATATATTGAACCGATACATATTTTTACTAATAATCAATTCTAACTTATAAAGTATAACCTAATATACAGATTTTTTATGAGTTGTATGTTTTTTCTATTAATTCTTTTATCTGCATAGTTTTGTTTTTAAAACGAATTGTACTGTGCCAAAATATTTAACATGTTTGCAATGAATTTAACTTTCCTGCTTTCAAATTAACAGTAAGATCAATAATGAGCAGACATAAAATTATATATACATTCTGTTCAAATTTCAAACTACAACTGTAAACAATGTGCTGTCAAGAAACCAACCAGACATCAGTAGTGTAAACTTGTGCAGACAGTCGTAATATATTCCTTGTGAATGTATGTATATCTGTTTGTATGGATTTGTATATGTATGTGTGTATGTATATATGTACCTCTGATCTCTCTTGCATTAATAATTAAATTTCAGTGAATAAAACTCAATAATCCGTCGTCATAGTTAAATACAACAGTGTACACCACTGTCCATCGAGTATGTACCTATGCGTTTTATATATACATATATATGTATGTGTGTGTTAGTTGTATTTGTGTGTATAGGTACTCTGCTTGGGACCAACCACCGGTACAGGTTGGCCGTCTCCGTACCTCACACCCGCTACGAAAATCCACCTTCAACTCTCACTCTCGTACCTCTCATACCAACGCAGGCCCACACTATACCTGCCCCTATAGCAGTCCCTTTGTACGTTGGTACCTCTGTAGGTACCGATGTGAAAGCTCTTTCTACGTGTGCCAATTTTTTACTAGTGCTTGGATATAGGTTGAATACGTAAAGGAATTGTGGGTACCGTTAGGTATATGTCTGAATTTTGTGGTATATATCTTACTCGCTGTGAAAACTTGATGAATTTGTTGTGAAGATGTTTTGATTTTTTTTCTGGAAATGTATTTCGTTTTATATACAATATTTATATTTTCGTTTTATATCAATTTTATTACTAAAACATTTGCACTGTATTTTTTATATCTGTCTATTTTTTCGTTGACTTTTGTAAAAAAAATCAGAGTTCAAATAATGTCTACAAATGTCATAAAAAATTCAGAAAGGTATATATACCTACTTTTAAAAACAAGTATACCCTTAATATTTTTTTATTTATCGTAACTAGATATAATAATCTAATAAAATGTTTTCTTATCCATAGTACATTAATTAAGAAATTTATTATTTAGATTTATTGAAAAAATTAAACATACGTATAAGATTTAATATCATTCAAAAGTAACAATGATAATTAAATAATTTATACATTTTAACATAGTTTTATTATCGAATGAAAATAACTAGAGAGAAAAGCAGAAATATTTGTGATTAAAAGTCAAAACCAATATTAAAAAAGATTTTTTGTTAGTTTGATTAAGAAACAAAGCTCGAATAATAAAATATTAGTATTATAACAAAAACAGTTTATAACAAGTTGCATCGATTTATGTTCATTGCTACAGTTGTGTAATTAAATTCAGCTTTTATTACATCAGCAAGAAATATTTTTTTTATAAATATATTTTAACTGTTTTTGTTAAAAAAAAAACGTTAGGTTAAACATTTAATATAAGTTAAGAGTATTTTTTTCGATACAAACGTGAAGGGCATACTTATGATACTTTTATTTTGATTTTCTGAATTTTAAAGACACTTGAAATAAATTTAACTAACAATTAATTAGTTGTTTGTCAAACATTTACACTTTAAAATTTAGGTAAACAAATAATTTATGTAACAAACAGTCATTATTTAATAAAAATACTGAAATGTAGAACGAATTAGATTCTTGGAGTTGAATATTGGTATTAATTTCAGTAATAAATTGAAATAGAAAAATTATAGTAATAATATATTTGAAATATATTTTAATTATAATAAAAGTATAGTTTCTTATTCATGATTGAAACTTTTCTAAAAGTTACTGTCCTAAACAAGCATACTTGCATTTATATAAATAGATGCAGATGTGTGTTTATATTTAGAAAAAATGAATAATATTTTTATCTAAGATAATAAATTAAAATATTGAATGTCAACATTATAAAAAAACTGATATCACTAATCATATGAAAAATTATTATAAATAATTACCTATTAAAGTCGCAATATTTCATTAAATATAAAACACCACATATAAAATTCCATATTATCTTTTTTCCCAATCACAATTTCATTAGAAAATAAATAAAATTTTCCAATAGCAGTATACTTTTTTTAGACATTTTGAGATTATTTTTTCACTGATTCGCATTGAATAAGCGCGACCAATGCGACGACCTCGTAAAGAGCATCAGATGCCTACAGAATCCTCAGCTTTAAGGTATTCAATGCGTGTGACCCGCAAAACAAATAACTTTGAATGCGGCCCTAAGGTCAAGTTAATTTTGACACGTCTGCTGTAACATTTCTGAAGTTACTTGTTTCGACAGAATACAAGCCAAGCAACCACTTAACAGTTTACAAAGTTCTTTGTTAAGATGTTGTGAATTCAGATCCTATTAAATACATTGATTATTAACACCAATGTGTATAAATGCAGTAAATGTGACTATACTAATCTAGTAAAGACCGATTTTTACTATAAAATCATTGCAAGTCCTGTAAATATTGATGTTAAACAAAAACTTAAAGTTTTTCAAAACATATAACATTTACTTCAAATTAACATTCGGACACTTAAATATTTCAAATAAGTTATTTGAATTTAAATATTCAATTGGAGTACACACTCAGTAATATGAACATTGAGTATTATGAACATATTCTTATGCACTCACTGTTATAAATTCAGCGTAACTAAAAGCATCAACAGTTCAAATTGGGGAAGAAATATTTTCTATCTAATAATAATTGAAAGCCTCGAGTCTAGACGATGTTTGTAGATTGTATTTTGACAGTTTTCCAATTTTTTGGGCAATTTTTTATAGAATCAAAAAAACATATTTTTAGTCTTTATTTTTCAAGTATAAAATAATTTACAAACTAAACAGCGATAATTGATCTTGTAAAAAAGGCAGAGTTGAAAAATCTACCACTTATGCAATTTTAATGCTTAGATAAGACATTTTAATGGTCCTAAGGGCATCTAAATTTTTAAAATGAAGAATATTTAATAAAAGATAAGCTTCATAAATTTTATAAATTGGTTTACAATGAATTTGTTTAAAGATACCTACAAAAATCTCGATGTTTATAAATAGAATAAAGATGTAATGAGAAACAGAAGAATAATCTTTAAAATTTACTTGACTGAGGATATTAATGAAGAACCCAGTCAATAGAGAAGAATATCTCATTTAGAAGATCTTAGCTTAGATCTTAATTCTTTAATTTATTGAGTTGAAGGTTATAACAACTCTTTGGAGAAGAATAAATATTAAAAAGAATATGCAAGAAAGTTATTTTAAAATATATTGAATGAATAAAAATTCCTAATAGTAATTTTCATAAGAATTTCATTCTTAAATTTAATACTGTTCATTGTCATAACATTTTAAGAAAATATTAATAAATTACAATATCATTTAGTGTATTTTCATATATATATATATATATATATATATATATATATATATATATATATATATATATATATATATATATATATATATATATATATATATATATGTATATATATATATACAAAATTATAAAAAAGTCTTCATACTGTTTATACTAAAAGATGTCTAATAAAATTATTATCAGAAAAGAATAAGGCTTATAACCGCAAACTTACACTTTTCAATATGATTTCCCCCTTTCTGAAACACACATTACGCTGTAATATCCACATTAAAATATCGCGGTTGGTGAATTCAGGGGTTTTATATAACAGGCTTGACAGTAGATTTGTTAATGACATTATAAATCCAGAAATACATGTAGCGTGCAAAAAGTATAGTTTTATTGCCATATTCACTAATTTTTGAAATTGCTGGTGGTATTCAAATGGATTTAATTAATTAAAATATATAATATTTTTAAATACGATTAAATAAATTGTTTATAATTTAAATACTTTTTTCAAAATAGGATAAAAAGCGAATGATTAGCTGTAAAAAATAATACAATTGTTCAAATTACCATTTTAAAATACAAAATTAATTTAATAAATTAAAAAGGATTTTATAAATTACGGTTTTTTAGTAAAGTACTTTATTGTTTTTTTTTTCAATTAAAATGTTAATTTATTAAAATGTGAAAATAAATTATAACCAATTAAAAAAAACATCCAAATGAAAATTCCTTATGGTAGTAGTAATTTTTTACATTGACGAAAAAAGGAAATCCTTTTCATCAAAATCAACTTTTTTAATTAAAGGACTATATATATATATATATATATATATATATATATATATATATATATATATTACTTAATTTGGTAAAGAAAAGTGTCAATTTTTCATTACAAATTCTAAATTAATAATGTATTAATAGTAATACAAAATATGTGTAATAGAAGAGTGGAACATGATCCACAAATTGAAAATTTTTAAATGGTATTTTTTGTATTTGAATGTTTTTAATGGATAATATATTTTTATAGTTGACATATATTAATTAATGATATATAATTTACATGGATATTATGATATTGACTAACATTTAGACTTTTTAGTACTCATTTACGTTGAGTGATTTTTTTAGATTTTTGTAGATGTAAATACATACATACATATATATATATATATATATATATATATATATATATGCTTGTACATAGAAAATTGTGATCAGTATATGCGTATGAAATGATTGTTATAGATTTATGTATTTTACTTAATCCCGTTTCTTGTTAAAACATAAACACTCTCTCGTATATCAAAATGTAAACACATAACCCAGTTTTATGTTTTACTTTATGAATTGACACACTATATTCATAAGACCAATGTTGAAATTTTTAACATTATCTACACTCGTATTATACCCGAGCCTGGTTGCGATCGTGAAGTGCTTTATATTTATAACAAGCCCCGGCGTAGGGGTTCCATATATTCACGAGTACTCTATTATACTGAACCACAATACAACCAGCTTAACTTCCCTTGACTAATTTATCAATATTATTATGACTTGTATCTAGAACGTGTAGTGTCATCATTGTGTATACACGGTGCTTGATTTTGTTTATTATTATTAAATACTATTAAAAAGCTCGAAATGTCACTAAATGATTGATGGATCGATACGACGGTGTGTACGCCGTGTTGTTTACTATTATAATTCTTGTATGTTGTGATTCTTTTTATGCGCCGTGGCGTTCCATAAAAAAACTTAGTAATTTTGCAAATACGGTTCTAAAAAAAGTTTATACGCTTCATTTGGAACCAAGTTACATAAACACGTGCATATGAATGGCTGTTTATTAACGTATTGTATAATTTATGCGTATGTATATATATATATATATATATACATATATATATATTTACTGACCAAAAAAATTAAAACATACAAATCGGGAAATTAATAAAAAGAAATAAGTAATCACGACATCCTACTTTTTGTTTGAAAGTGTAATTAAAGATTCATTTTTGGATCGATCGGTTATTGCAAATAAAAAGAGCGTCAATATAATAATTCGATGTGATAAAGGAATTCTAAATTATCTAGTGAACCCTCCGACCTTATGAAACTAAAGACTGCCTTGTATTCTCTAAAAGTTTGACTAGTTAAATTAGTAAGAATCATAAGTTTCTGTCAGTCAATGAAACAATAATATCTGATTACTATTTTTAACAATTGGGTCAAAACAGAAAAGTAATTCATTTCTTATTTTTAATAATTTGAACATTTTTAACTAAACTGTGAATTTAGATTTTTCTTCAGTGTACTATTTACTAGTTTTACGATATCTAATATTATTGTACTAACAAAATCCGTAATGGGAAAAACTTTAATTGAATTATAAAATTAAATTACAAATGAAAAAATATGTAAACCTGACTGAACGATTAAAAACTATTGACAAAATTAAAATATATTTTTATACTTCATTAAAAATGTTGTGTTCTTGCGTTTCAATTATTGAATTGTATATGAAATTATCAAATTTAAAAAAAAACTTGATTCATAAATGTAATAATCGTAAATTTAGAATAAAATATGATTATTTGATAAATTTATAAACACAGATGTATGTACAAATGTTAAATTATTATCAACATGTAAAATTACATATATTTCTATTAATTTATGATTTGTTGTTTCAGGTATGTTGGAAATTATCCAGTTGTGAAAACGATATCATGTTTGTAAGTTTTTTTTTTGTTATATAATTAAAATAATACACGTTTTGTTCGTTTGGATATTTATTCATAATTAAAATTTATTCCAGAGTAAATAATTACCATTTGAGAGATATTGTATGTTTTGTATTTAATATTTAAACAATGTAATAAAATAAAAAATATTTTAATGGGAATACAAAATATAAAGTGTATGTCTAAATAAATCTTTTATATATAAAGTTGTATACAGGAAACTAATGTTAAGGAAGTATGAAAATTGTTTTTAAATTAAATAATGTTTGAAAAGGTCATAGAATTGAAAATAATTTTAACTTTTTTATTGTTATTTTTAATATTTTACAAAGTTTACGTTTTAGTTTCTACATTATAAACAGATATATGAACACAGGATATTTATGTATGATGAAGAGCAATGAATATTTATTAAAAAGTAAGTAAAACTGTAAAAGTTGAAATAATAATCTTAACCTTTTGCTCTCTGAACTTTGATACAGTTTCTGCTCTTGAGTTTTTCAGGATTCTTTTTATTAAGACAGTTTGTAAAAACAAATTATACATATATACTATCTACTAATTGAAAAGTAATACTATTCGCAAATATTTTTTTGGTAAAAGTCATAAATTTACAGAATAAGAATATATAAGAAGGCAAAAATAACCGACATTCGTGTGAATACTGTTATTATTTATAATTGTTCAAGTTTCTAGAAAAGCACTTTTCAAGCAATAGTTTTAGTATATAAATGTTATCAATTATCTAAAAATAATGACAGTTTACAGTTAACTTGTTCGTTTTGATTGATCATTAATTTAATTAACAAATGTGTAATATCTCCTATTATAACTGGGAAATTAAACGTTTCTTTCAATTAGTTCAAAGACCGCTTCTTTAATTATCTATTATAACGCTATCTTATTAAAAAAAGTTACACTTATTATTTTTTCACATTTTTATTTTTAATAAGTTATGACATCCGGCTGCCCGGGAGCCATTTTCTGTGCTATCTTATATAATCATTTATGAAATAGATATTTAGTCGTTGCATTGCATATTAAATACTCTTAACAGGTCTGACGCCATCGAAGTGTCTTAAAACAAAGACTTGAGGCTTTCAAAAGTAATAATTATTCAAATTATATTTAGTTAAGTGCGATAAGTAAAAATCTAATTTAAATATCAAAAGTCATGTTTTTTTTACTTGTGTTAACCCCCAAAAATGTTAATAAAAACTAGTCTAGGATAGTCAGTTCAAAGAACTTTAAAAGTTAAGTTCGTACTTAAATATATCATTTATTTGTACGCTTGGAATATTTTCTTGTTTTTGTTTCAAAAAAAGATGTATTTTTTCAATTTAATCTCAGTTTATTTATCTTTTTTAGAAATGAATCTAAATAAGCATATATATTATACCTGGGAAGCATAAGTGTTAAATTGAAAATTGAATTAATTGAAAATTTAGTGTATAGTTTTAGTTATAAATAATTATATGCTTTTTAATTTTAAAAGTGAATTAAAAATGTCATTCCATGATCATTACTATAGATAAGAATTCATACACATGTCAATTTCATATATTTTATTTAATTATATATTAAAATAAATATTTTTTATAAATATTCCTTTTTATAAATACTGTGTTGTATTAAATATATGTGAGTTGGAATAGCTAAGAAAAATTTTATATTCATAACTTTCAGCTATTCTATTCTTCGTGATATCTATTAAAACTTAACTAGGAAGTACAAATCAATCAAAGATTATTTTTGTCGAGTTATTTATTAGAATTAACTGTTTAACATTTGCTCATTTTTCGATTGATTGTAACTGAAGAAAAAAAACAGTAAATTCGGTTTGAAAATGGTAAAAACAAGATGTATTTTTAACGTATCTATCGTTCGTAGAGGCAACCTTTTCCTTTTTCATGAAATAACAAACCCCGCAAGATCAATGTATTTGAAAGTTACATGAGCCAATACATTGTTTAACATTGCAACGACCACGGTATCTCGGAAGCAAAAGTCATTTATTTTTACACGTGTCGACCATTAGCAATAAAAATTCGTACCGTGTATTTTTTGCAATATTTTTTTATGGTTATGCATATTTCAGTGTTTTTTATACAAAAAAAATAGGGAGCCGGTGATGTTGATCATTATATAAAAAAAGGAAAATAAATAAGAAAATAGATTTTATAAAAATGAATAAATTAAAGTAAATCGATACGAGTGGCATGTACGATTCTTTATAACAAAATAAAAATGTGTACTTGGTTTGTGTGACGGGTGACACTATAAAATCGTTACCATGATTAAATTAAAATACCATAAAAGTGTTCTGTTGTAGGTTTAGTAATAAAATACGTACTTTAAGTACATTAAACATACCACACTTGAACGACAAAACTAATATTAGTCCGTAAATAACTCTGTGTCTCGTTTTTCATTAAAGCGTTAAATATAATACACCGAATTTTACAGTATTCAAGATCATAAATATTTAACATTTACAATAAACAAGTATATATTTCTACTGGTAAACACTTCTCAAGGAGGTAATTACATTCCACACAAATTTGTTTATAGATAAAAAAAATATATAAATAATATTGAAATTTTATATACAAGATTCTTTTTTATACATTTTTCTTCATTTTAATAAACCCTGCTTAATCTCATGATTAGCACTATTGAGAATTTGCGGCACGATATAAAAAAGGTAATTACTGGGTTAGTACTTCAGTTGTACATTGTTTATTAAGTATTTGTCACTAATTCTTACTATAAGGAAAAAATTAGGTTGCAGAATAGAGTTGGTTATAGATAATTTCTTCTTATATTTATATATATATATATATATATATATATATATATATATATATATATATATGTATATGTATATATCAGTATATAGTACACTTTTTCGTGTAAACGAAAAGATACTGAAACCTAATTTATAATTAAACAGTGTTAATTCACTAAGAAGTTTGCAAACTTTGCCGTGTTAATGTAAAGGATGTTCCTGCATCTTTGAACATAAAGTTATATTTAATATTTAAATATAACATGCATTGCTGATAATTTTAGTTGAAAAAGAAAGTCTTTTTTTAATATAACTTTAAAATGTTATGTTAAAATATTAATCATTTACTTAGTTCTGTACTCTTTGAGTAGTCTGAATAATAATATTATTCTTTTTGTACAATTTTTTAAACAGAATAGACAAGTATTTGTATTCAACATAGTTTTGTTATTTATATTTATTTCTTTAGTTCGTTTCATAGTTCAAAAGAAAACTGTATGGAATTTGATAATATATAAAAATATATAATATATAATAAGTTCAGATGTGTTAAAACATGTATAGACTTAATCAAAGTAGATGGTTAAAAGATATATTTTTCTGAATGTATTCGTATTTAAAATAAGTAAAAAAGATTAAAATAATCAGCAATTATCGTTATATTCTGTAAATAAAAGAATTCATGTATATTTAAAAAAATGATTACTAAATTTAATTATTTTTGTAGCATTGTGCTAATTAATTATTTAACTTATATGTTCTTCATCATCATATTATGTAATTTTCATTAAATAAATTGAGTCGCTTATATCAATATTGAAGCATGTCAGAAAATCTCATGAAAATAATCAAATTTTCAATAAATCTTGTTTGAATATACTTTATATGAATTGTAATTAAGACTCTGACGTTGTCGTTCATTAAAAAATGAACATATATTGTGATATTTACAATTAATAAAATTCTACGAAAACAAAACCTTAATTAAATCTGAAGACATCATCCTACGTATATTAATTACAAAAATGACGATTTTCGTATTTGATCTTTGCCTTTGTGTAAATAACATGCTTTAATTAACAAGTTTCATTATTTAACTAATATTTTTTTCACAAAAATACTAGAATTTCTGTTTGATTTCATTTTTACAGAGGTATTTACTCCAACTTTAAATAATCCTATTACTTCTTAAAATCCCATAACTAAAGAAACGTTTGAAGGTTTACGTTTATGAAATACAAAGAAAAATATTTTTCCAGAAAAAATAAAGTTTGTTACTTAGAAAATATGAAATTTCGTTACTTTTAGATCTTTAATACTTATTGAAGATTAACATTTTATTTTCAAGAAAATGTATTTTAACGGAACTATGAAAACAGTACAGTAAAAATAAACGTGTTTTCTTAGTACACAGTAGGAGAAAAAACATTATTTTATAAAAAGTCATATTTTCAGGTATAAAAAGAAATTATGTATAAAACTACATTCAAGTTGAATTTGTTTAATCTGTTAAACTAAAAGAAATTCCAAACTAAATGCATCGTTTTATTTATATTTATGACAGTTTAATTCATTTTTTTATATTAACATAAATGTGTAAAGTAATTTACGAAGGTTATTATTTGTATAAATGTTTTTATTTAGTAAATTTTTGATACTGACGATAAATTCACTTCCACAAATGATTTTTTTACTCGCCTTATAAACCACAATTTCTTGATCAAAAATGTTTCTTAATAAATTCATAAATTTTTCTCTGCAAGGAACACTCTTTGGGTGATTCCATCGTCGTCGAAATGTACTTTTAAAAAAGTTTGTGGTTTGTGAATTAAGTGAAAAATTCCTTTATAAAAACACATATTTTTATTTATATGCAATATATCGACGACATCAAAGCTAAAAGACATTTTAACCATTTTTTTTAGTAAATTTTTATTGAGCATAACTGTTCAGATTACTATTCTATACATTATAGTAAAGGAGTATATAATTCCAGAACTTATATTGGATATTATTTAATCATTTTGCTTGCGAAAAAAGACCAATTTTTCCTAATAATTCTACTTTTAAAACTCGATGTCCTTTATGTATTTTAGATCTTTGAAAAATGATTGTTTTGTGCTTTATTTTGTTTCAGCAGTCGAAAAGCATTATTTGTTGTTTGTTCCGAAAATGAGAATAACTGATAGTATTCTTTTTGTTCAACTTTTGTTGAATATAACAAATTATTTAAACATCTACTAAATTTTGGGAGTTTAGTTACAATTTACAGCATACTTTGGCGATTAAGAAAAAAATTCATAGTAATATTAAACTACGGGTTCAACATTTAAACAACGGAAAGAAAAAACAAATTAAATCTAAGTCAAAGAACTGGATACCTCAAATTATCAATTACCCATCATCATTTCCGTATTCATTCCTTTGATACTTTTATTACACCACTTACTGTATTCCAAATATTCTGTTATTCAAAATTGCCAATTAATGTGTACCAAAACCCATCCATTGAATTTTTGATGAAGTTAAAACTAGATATAAAGTTAGAAATGAATAATTTGTAACGAATCCATTTAAACTTCGTACTGAAAGTTTTTATTATATGATTAAGTAATAAGTCTGTTAGAAAATTGCCTTCTAATCAATACTCGAATAGAAAGGGTCAATCAGACATTATATAATTATTTATAGGGTAAAACTATGTGATTAACGGTATACTACGGGTATTTTCGAGATGTGTTTCAATAAATGCTTTTTGTTAAACTTGAAAAAATAATAGACAAGAATGTAATAAGATATTTCTTTAACATAATAATTTGTTTTAATGTGCTCTGACATTCAAGGAGAAATAAATTAAAAATTCATGTTTAAATTATTATGATACATTCTCAATGCGTAAGGTCATTAAATAAATGCTTTTTGAATCAAAT
Organism: Acanthacorydalis orientalis; assembly: GCA_034766995.1. Classification (NCBI taxonomy): domain Eukaryota; kingdom Metazoa; phylum Arthropoda; class Insecta; order Megaloptera; family Corydalidae; genus Acanthacorydalis; species Acanthacorydalis orientalis. The sequence continues at coordinate 14,102,620 of CM068318.1, read as the reverse complement.
ACCAGCACTTTTCTAAAAATACTAAACTACATAAGAACGAATTTTAAAAAATAAAAAAAAATATTTAAAATTATTTGTCAAGGCAAATATTACTACTTTTGACAAAGAGAATGTTATTTATATATCTTTATTTAATTAAAAATTACAACATTTAGATATCTTGTAATTATTAAATAAATGAGATATATCAATAACTATTGATGTATCAGGACTTTTATTTGTTCTACTTATAAAACAATGTCCAAAATATAAATAATAAAAGTTATATATATATATATATATATATATATATATATATATATGTATATGTAATTCCATCGTCATTTCAGTAATGTAAACAAAAAAAACTGAAAAACGTATTTCAAAAACTACAATAAATGTTCATAAAACACAGGTAATGAATCAAACGAGAGGACAATAAAGATAAATGGTCATTTTTGAAAGATAATTAATACTTGTCATCGAGTTTATTTTTCGAAACTGATATTTTTTTGTAACAATGAACAAATATTTAATTACAATATTAATTAATAAGTGTCTGTCAACAAGTAAACTGATACCACAGTGAAACATCACTAAATATAAAGTGACCCCTATGTCACAATCAGAAATACGAGCCGCAACAGTACATCAAAACTTAAATTCGGGAAATGTCTGTACCGTCATCGCAATGGTATCTGTTACATCTACGCCGACAATACTTTTATGTCACAACAATGTTTATATACTCTAATGTCAAAAGTGGTGTTATCTTTTTTGATTATCCGTAAATATTTTTTTATGTTTCGAAAGGGCGGCCAATTATGTTTTGGCTACCAATTATATATATATATATATATATATATATATATTCAATATATATAAACCACATTATTATTATTTTTAATTTCACTTAAATAATCTCTTACAACTAGTATTAGTATAAACAGATAGCAATCAATATTTAAAAATTTTTCAATACTACAATTAAACATACTCTCTACACATTTTAAAATTTATTTCTTCATCTTTAGTTCTAATATTTCTTTTCATATATACTAAAAATAATACCTTATTGTTATAACAATTTATTTTCATTTAGTCAGAATTTCGTCTAATCTTTTTTTTGTATATGAATTATATAAACGCTAAGTAGTATCATTTTCGTTTATTAATAATATTAAAAAGGATATTATTTTAATTAAAAAGACAAATTCATTTTTATTTATTATGTGTAATATGGAACGACAACATAAATAAATGTCTCTGTTTATTAGACATCCCAGAACTTCTCTGGTCTTAATCGTTATATCTGTTTAATGGAGGTCGCGAAAACTTAAATGAGTTAAGAAACGCAAGTCACGAATTTCAAGCTCAATACTCTCACAAACACAAATGATGCAGGTATGTTACCAATCTAAATTTGCTTGTATATTATATATATACACGTCTATCAAAAGAAGATATTTTACAAAATCGAAAGAACGTAATACAAATAACTTGTACTTAAATAAATAAAAAAAATAAATCAATAAAATCATATTTTTTATTATATACAAGAAGAATGGTTTTAAAAATTCTATAAAGAAAACTCACATATTGTAAAAACTATTTTTATGTATGCATGTATAATTGATATTTTTTTTCTGAAATTTTGTAGAAAACAATTTTTATATAGTAAACGTTCTTACTGAAATGATAATTGTCTATTTACATTTCAGTTCAACAGTTAGTGTATTGTTTTGTGGGTCTTAGTACTGTTAAAATCTCTTTTGTTAATCTGATGCAATTAGTTTAAGCTCTTAATTAATCTTCATTATATATCAAAAAACTACCTAAAGATGATTGTAGAGCTGTAACGGATTATTACACAAGTCATTCAGTGGGACCGAGATCAGCATATTTTTATGAATGATCTGCAATAACATCGTAAGAGAATAATTAGTAAAATAATAAATAACGATGCAATAACCCTAATAAACACCAACTTTATATGAACCATATAAGGAACATATAAATTCACTGTATACACATCATAGACGGTTTGTATAAGGTGAGCGTGATGATGGTCACTATCATCGATATATTATCGTTAAGTCTATAAAATGTAACCTTCTTTTCCGTATAAGGATCACATAAAGTCACTGTATGCTTATAAGATTAATATGAGGTATAAGATGCCCATATAACGATTCTGATCCTTATATACATTGTATAAGGAATATCTAAAACCTTATACGAAAGATATAAGGTTGAGGATTGCTAGGGAATTTACTACAGTAATTACTCAATTACCGACTATATTTTTGTTCAGTTAGTCTGTACATAGCAATATATAAAAATATTATGTATATTCTAATTGAATCCTTCGAGGACCCTATATTTTATATGTACCCTAATGTTGACGTTTTTATATAATACAATAAAATGTATTAATTGTTAATAATAAATGAATTAATACATTCTTTTATAAAATGTATTATAAATTTATTAAATTAAATTGAAGTATTGTTGAGATGTTTATCGACAAGAAATGTTAATGAATTTTATTAAGAAGTTAATATCACAGTTAAACAATGACATTCGAGAACAAAAAGAAACTGAAAATACTATCAAAAAAATCTTACTGAAAGCATTGTGATTGTTTTAAATTCTATAGTTTGTGCTTCGAAATAATATTTATTTACAAGGTTAAAACAATATGCAGAGACGGCTCGGCGTTTAATTGTTATATTCATTATAACAGTTAATTAAAACAAAATAAGTGTGAATTTTCTAAAATAAAATATGTAAATACCCATAAAAAACAAAACTCTATTTCAAAAAAAAAAAATAATGTACGCTAATGCTTAATACGACATGTACAGAAAGTATTATATTAAAGAATTGGGTAAATTTAATGGCCAGTTTGAAGCATTAGAACTACTTTTTAAGCCTTTTTAATATAAAATATATTTTAAGACACTTTAATTTTAATATGTTTGTTATTTCAATAATAGAATATAAATGTATTATTCTGTTTGTCTCTCTCTCTCTCTCTCTCTCTCTCTCTCTATATATATATATATATATATATATATATATATATATATATATATATACATAGAGATTATCATTTTGTTGTTCTCTTTGTACAAGTTAAATCAAAAAATTTAGTGTGTTTAGTGATTAAGTAATATAAAATGACACGCCTCTAGAATTACAGCTTAAAAAGATACGAACGGTATAATTTAATCTTATTTAATATTCAAAGAAAAAACAAATTGTTTTTGTAATGTATGTTACATTGTTTTCTATAAACATTGAAAAAATACAGAGATGTTTATCATTCGTTTCTGAGAAATTGCAAATCATTAAACTCTTAAGTAACTAATTAACAATAAACTTGATTATGCAATATCATATAAATTTCTTAAATATCACATTCAAAGGTTAATTATCTTATCGAAGATGAATATAAAAAGAAACGAATAGCAATTTAATAACGTCGTAGAATAAATTAACTTTGATTATAATAAACTTCTATTATTACGGAGAAAAAAAAATTAAATAACATTTGAAACTGCTTACGAATACTTATTAAAAGCTCGTTGCTGAATTTAATTTCTCGACCGTTATACTTATATGTTTTAATTGGGAAAATTAGCTAGACAGGATTAAGTAGAAGAAGAGTTCTCATGCAAAACAAAGTAAGAAACGTGGAAAAATGGTAATTTTCCGACTCGATGAGATTTCTTATTCCCTGTTAAAAATATGTAAGAGTCAGCGGCATTATATTAAAATACGCGGCTTAATGCAGATTAAGAAAAAAAAACTAAAGATATTATTATTATTTTTTTTTTGGTAATGTTCTTTCGTATGGTTCTGACTTTTGTAGTGGTTAATATTTCAATGAAAACGTATCTGTATGTATATATATATATATATATATATATATATATATATATATATATATTATAATAATAATGTAAGTGTAATTAACGTACTGCATGTCGAATAAAATATTCATTATAGGAGGTTGGTGCTTATATAATACATGGTCTTATATATTATGTCATATATATATATATATATATATATATATATATATATATATATATATATATATATATATATATATATATATATATATATATACTGATACATATATAACATTATTATTTTAGTAAAAAATTCAATACATGTTGTAATATTGCAAATAAATTAAATTTTCATGGAAATATATTGAAAAAAATCCTCTAATGAGAAACGCTTCTAGAAATAGTATTTTTTTTAAAAAGAAAATACTTGTAATGTTCAATATATTTTACTATTTATTATCATGATATAAAATTCGAGAAATGAATCAATAAAATCTATTATTTAAGCAAATTAATTTTTGATCTTAATGAAAGTATTATTTCCTAGAAAAACCTTTCATAATTAATTATGCACGGCCTGATTTTAAATACCAATAACGTACATTTTCACTAGATACAATATGGATTTTAAAAAATAAAATGACATTATTTGAAACATTTGGAATTTTTAAAATACAAATTTTATTTTTTGTAATATGGATGATCTGTTTACTTTAATCTTCGTATTATTAAAAAATATATGACTTATACTATCATGAATCCATTAGACCCGTAATGAATTTTATTTGTTAAAATATAAAAAAATACATTCTTTATAATATTATGTTTAAGCTTGAATAATACAATTAAATATGTATAAATGAGTGATTTGTCTTTTAATATTATACAAAATTTATAATGAAACCCTGTTTTCTTATGCATCTATGCAAACATGTTAAAATTGCCAAATATTGAAAAACAAGGATGAATGAAAATGATGTCGCAATCATTAACAATCAATTCATGATTTGAAATATATTTTTCAATTTTTCCAATATAACGCGAGTAAAATGTAAAATAATGTACCTATTTAATTTATTGAGCAGATGTATATTAGTGTAAATGTACTATATTGGATTATTTCTTATACATATAATATATTGAATATAAAATTATTATCCACATACTTGTAATTTCACCTTTGTCGACTCAATAGTTCCAGCTTATAAGTAATTTTTTGCCATTACTTTTAAACGCACGTTTTCTCTGTTTTAGAAATGTCTTTTTAGCACACTTTTTTTCAATTTCTTGAATACCATTTTAGTGACGTTTGAAAAATATTTTTTTATTGAATCAGTTCACACTATTACCACTATATATTAATTTGATATGAATACCGCGTATAAGCCACTTATTTCTCATTTGACATAGCCACATAACTCAGTTTTGATGTAGATTTTCCATCTAAATCTAATGTTTTTTTATAGTTTATAAAGGTTAGTAAATGAGGTTTACTGCTCATTACAATATGCTCAAATTTAGGGAAGTTATAAATATATTCTCTTAAATACCTATTATAACATGTTGTCCATCACGTAATGTATCATGGAAAAAATATTCAGTTTGATTTATAAATTTGTAACTTAGATGTTGAAGGATAACGTTTGAGCACATGGTCGATGTGTGCAATATTGTGCCTGCATCTCTGTACATTTTTGTTTTATTTTGACAGTTATGTAGCAAATGTAGTTTTCGAAAATGATATTTTGTAGATTTGTGTAGATTTTGTAGCACATTGTGTAGATTTCAGCAAATGTAATTGTATATTTTTAAACCTTTTTCCTGTTTTTCAAGTTTTAGATGACAAAAACAGACATAACGCCAACAGTCACTCCATATCACTGCCATCTAGCTCGCTATCAACTTCTATATTAATTTACTCGAAACTTACTAGACCTCCTATTAGTAATTAAGACTACTACGACCCGTCTCTACTTGTTATTTCTTGAATATTTCGTAATTTAATGCTAGTAAACTGTAATCAATTACAAATACAATAAAATTCATTAGATTCGTTTTTTAATAATTTTTTTATATCTTTTTTATTTTGTTTAGCACATGTAGTACATTATATTTTATTCAGGTTTTCTGTACATTATTTTAGAACTCTGTGATTTTCAATTCTTAGTTTTAATTCTTAGAAACTAAATAATTATTAAGTTATAAGTAATAAATGAGTAAATAATTGCTTCTTATTTTTTAAATAAAATTATTTTCAAATCTTATTATGATAAATGTTGAAATTTTGAAAATAATCATTTAAAAATAATATATGAAAAATTTAGATTGGAACGCAAACAAAAGATCGTTTTGTATCCATTCGGTTACAATAATATTAGCTCTATGATTAAAGATAAATGTTGCAGCAAAGTTGAATTTAATTTCTCATGATGTAAAAAATCCTTATCAGCTGAAAACCGATTTGATACCACATCTTTTTCAAATAGATAATCTTTTAAATATTATTCTTCCATTCCTTGAAACTTGAACTATTTTCCATAAGTAAATCATTTAGTATCAAACAGTGTCCACGTTTAATTTTACTCCCTAGTTATTAAAATAATGTAATTTAAAAATAAAACGAACTGTTTTTTTACCAAAAATACAACGTGGACAGATAAAAAATAAACGTTATTTCTAGAAATAAATATTATTTTATAATGTCTACTTATATTATAATTTTATTCTTGAAAAGTAAATATTTTTAACAAAATATACTTTGTTTTCATTGTAAAAGTAGATGGAGTTCGAACTTACATATCGAATGAAATATTTATTTAAGTGTATATAGATACTGTTTATTAAAACATTCTCTTTCTGCATCTCTCTCTTTCTCTCTCTCTCTCTCTATATATATATATATATATATATATATATATATATATATATATATATATATATATATATATATATATATATATAGTATACATTTATACATACATTTATAAAAACTCATTTACTTCAATAACAATTGCAAACTAAATATTTATCACCATATAAAACGTACTTGAAAAATGACAATTTTCAACTGATAGAAAAACAGTATTCTTTATTTGTATAACATTATTTGTACCAGTAGTGTACACTTATGTGTTTGATATCCGTTGCTTTTATGTTATTCGCAGAAAACGGCGTAAAAAAGAGAATCATCTATATTACTGGAAATATATACTTGATATGGTTGGCTAGTTCAATCAAATGAACAAGACAGAGCGGTAGCAACGGAAGCTGAGTTTAATGTTTTTCTTGTTTTTTTGTTTTTTTTTCTTTTTTTTTTTATATACCGGCGTATAATAACAGACATTCCAAACGTTTGCTTTACGATCGAAGGATGTTCAGTTTCCGGGATGTTGTGTATAGAATTCTGGACTTTGAGCATGACTCGTGGCGCACTTACATCAAATATATATGGATCCACAATAATATTAAAGTCTCGTTCACTTTAATACGAACGTTAACATTTCAGAGATGATAAAGTTACATCGAACATTAACTTTTTATCGTTAGGCTTACCGGATTTCAAATCGATAGTTCACCAAGTCGATTTTAAAATGATCGGTATATTTGCGTAAAGGGAAGTATATTAAACGTTTTAATATTTTCTCTTATCTTTCTTTAAACTGTAATTTTTCATTGCATCTTATATAACTTTTATGAAACTTTCTCCTTATTTTTATACATATCCCGGATATCAGAATCCATACATTGATTTACTTTAAATGTGGATATAAATATGAAAGATTTCAATATCAAATAAATAATTCATTTAAATTTCAAGTAATGATTTTAATATTTTCTATTACTTTTTAAAGAAATGAGTAGTTATACCAGAACAGTTTCAGTACTAAAAAAAGACCTTATATATACATATATATATATATATATATATATATATATATATATATATATATATATATATATATATAAGGTTATCTAAAACATAAATCCTTTTCTGATATTATTATCCTTCTTTAAGAAAGATTTACTAAGAGAAATCTAGTACATTGATCTTATACCATACGAAATATTTCTAAACATAGATCAGCAGCGACAGACATCAAAAAAATATACTTCAAGTATCAAAGAAAGAACATTCTTGCCAATAAAGTTATGTCTGCTATTTGTATGTTCAGTTTGTGTAGAAAATGGTATTATGTTTATATGTGCACATACATGTTAGTAAATTAGGTTTTTTTACGAACATCGTTGTAAAAATAAAATAATAGACTGTAAAGAAAAGAATATGACATTTATACGCTATGTGAATATTTATTTGTTTTAAATAAGGTCTTTTAGGAATGATTATTAAACTTTTTTATTTTAGAAATAGGTTATTACTACAATGTTTTATGAAAAGAAAAAGTACTAAATAATATGAACACTGAATAATATAATTTACATTATGTATTTTGCTATTCAAGATTGCTAACAGTAAAATTATACCACTATTCTCTATGGATGGACATATATTTTTTTTAAAAAAAGAAGATTTTTATAACGATTGTAAAATATGTATATAATGATAAAGTATCGTTTTTGAGAAACTTAATCTTTAACAATAAGAACTTTTTATCTCTCTGTGTCAAAAATCTTATCAGTAGTTTTTCTATATTAGAAAAAATGAAATAATTGAGAAATTTTTATGCATTTATTAATTATTAAACATCCATTATGTTCATTGAATTTTTGAATTTGATCAAATAAGTTTAAATATCTATTAAAAGCATATTTTTTGCAATAATGTTTAATACTAATGAAATATGATACGAATCATTGTTAAGTTAATTACTAAAAGAGTAAATTTATTTTTTCAATATAAGTAAAATTACTAATTACTTTTTATACTTTGCAGGTAATAAGTTTGAGATTATATTTAAAAAAATGTATTTAAATTAGAAATTTAATTATAAATGAGAATTAAATTAAATTCATGAAAGATTATTGTTTTGAATATATTTTCATTTTTATAATAGTTATCTAATTCTTGTAGAAAAGCAATCATCTAAATGTTGTACTTTTACTTTTTGTAAAATCATATCATGACATTGAGATTAACCCTATAAAAATTGTAAATAAATAATGTAACTTATATTGTTATTATAAGCTATTATAAATGATTAAAAATGGTATTTTTTGATTCAGGATTTTTTTATTTTTAATTTTTTATATTTTATGTAATTAAATAAGTAAACATCAAGTTATATGTAAAATAATAAGCAATAATTATCTGGTTATATATATATATATATATATATATATTTATATGGAGATAAAAAAGATATATAGATAAACTACATGTGTGTGTTTATAGAGCGAGATGATGTGTCTGTATCTTTTCAATTTCTCCTTGCGGGTTTCTATTGCAAATGGTTATAATGAATAAGTAATAAAACTCTCCCGACGTTTTTTTCCATATAAATAAAATATTTCGCATCTTGATTACATTATCGATGCAACATCGACCTTCATTTTCGTCGACGGAAAAATTACATTGCACGTTACGAAAAAAAAGAAAAGCCGGCGCATGAACGCCCGTCCCACCGTGAAATTTTTCATCCCTCTCGGCCTACCCCGACACGACACCGCCGCCTCGCGCGCGTACCTTTGTGCTATATCGCTTTTCATCAAACACCCTCCATCTTCACCGTTGTCGTGTATTTAACTCACTTTTCCCCACCGGGCCCACGTTCGTATCCACGCAACGTTGTTTGTTGTATCGCGCCTGTTAAATGAGATGGATAATTTGCGCAGGATGACGCTAACACTTTTCCGTTTTTACTCTGTTTTTGACGAAAGTGTGAACGTCTACTAAACGAAAAAGAAACAACAGACATCATCGACCAGTGTAGGCTCGCTCAAATAAGCAAACCGTTTTCAACAGAATGTCGGTACTTCGAATCTAAACATAACTTAGTTCATAGTCAGTCTTCTATGTTTTAGAACAATAATCAGTTTCCTTTGACACTTTTTTTATAATTAAATATACATACATATTTATATATATATATATATATATATATATATATATATATATATATATATATATATATTATATTATACTATATTTGCGGACTAAAGTTGTTATCTCATATCGTTTCTTTTTATATCTCCATCAGCAGTTTCTTCTCTACTACTTTTTATTATATGTTTTTCACCGTCAAGATAATTCTTTCTTATAACTTGAATCTAAATTAATTTTAAATTCATCTCATTTCTGTTTCCTTCAACGTTTTCATTATCTTTTTAACGTTCATTCTTTACAATAACGTAATTATTACAGTTTACAATAGTAACTTTTTATAATTAAGTACTTTTATATACTAATGGAATAGCCGTTCTATGTTTTTATTTATATTTTTTAAACTATCAAGGAAACAATTAAGATAAAGTATTCAGCTAATTTTCAGATACTCTGCAACTGTATTAATAATAATTATCCGTTTAATGTTTATTCCGCATAGTATTTTAAAGATTTTATCAATTAGCGTTCAAGTTTTCGTACTTTTACATTTGAATTTTTCCTAGTTTGCAGTAACGTTTTGTATTTGTTCTTAATACCCAATAATTAAACTTTTCGTTGATAGTTATAGAATATACATCTACTTTTGTGCTTTTTTATCTGTTTCAGAATGCGAATTTTAATTAAATTTTTATTTGAAGGAGTATCTTAAAAAAAATTAAATTATAAAAGACAATGTGATCGTTATTCAGAATTTTTCGAAATATGGACTATGTTTTTATTATACAATATAGTAGCAACTTTTTTAACTTCATTTTAAACTTTTTTGGAAATTTATTGTAAATTTATTTTAATAAGTTATATTTATTAGACAATTATAATAATTGTAAATACATCTCTGTAGGACAAAAAATGCAAGAATATATAAGATACAAGGTTGATTTTTTATTTATTTTCTAGCTTCATTTTTTCTTAAATACTTTCACAGGAAAATGCAATGGTTTCAACATCTAGGAATATAGTTCATTCAAGGCACGAATGTCTGCATAAAAGATTAAAATTCATCTCCAGCTTTTTTAATTTTCTAATTTAGTTTGTAGAACATGATCTTTTTTTTAAAAAAAAAGAAAAAAATCATTCTTGGATTAAATTCTCTCTTGCTAGACACTTCTACAGTGTTGAGTATGTATATTTTTTCATTTTTTTTGATATATATATATATATATATATATATTGAAAAAGAAATACACCATCAGAATTAATGAAATTAAGATAAAAAATCGTTGATTAAAATGTTAGTAAGTAACATTTTTTCAGATTTAACAATTTGAAAAATTTTTTTTTGTACTAAGACCGACACTGGATATTTTTGAACACAATTCGCTGTGTGCTGGGTATTGTAGACTCTCATCAACATCTTTCTGTGATGTGATGAAGGTATAAGATGTGTGTGTCAGCCAGACGGTTTGTGATTGTGATTTCACGTTCTATTTAGTTGTTTGCCTTTCGTAGAAAACGGGTCATGTCCAATCATATATTATATCAGAAATTGTTTACGAAATGGAGTGTTTTATTTTTAATTTCTTGAAGATTAAAGAAATATATAAAAGTATTAAACATAAATCCAGTATCTCTCGTTATTTTTTTTTAAAAAAAATAAAACTTCAATTTATTTCCTCAGTTAGTATCATGACATGAATATCATTTTTATTTAAATAATTTGCAATTCAGTTCGTTAAATCAATTAATATACTCTTTCATAATCTTAAAATTTTTCTTCCAGATTTTCCAAAAAAGCATAAATAAAAATTTTCTTTAATTTTTGATAATAGTTTCAGCTTATTTTTTTATCGCGTTGAGTTTTAATTATTTATGTTCAAAATGTTTCTAAATATAATTCACGTTTCTTATACGTAAAGATCATTTTTAGAAAATTGTCAGGTAAAATTTTTCGAGACTTGTCATTATATAAACATTTTCTTTAACGAGCAGTGTTCTTCTTCGAAGATACGATTCAAAATGAGCTTAAATTCTTGAGCATAAAGTGAAATCTCTATTTACTCTATCTTAAACACATACACAATATGTGCAGCCAAGTGAAGTGTTTTTGTGTCGTCCTCTAATCTCGGAAAAAAAAAACAAAACAAAAAGCAAAAGGCACCTAAGATACTCTTTGTCGCATAGAGAGTACTCTACTTTTCTCGTCCGCAAAATATATTCTTTGCATCTTTAATATATTGAAATATATCCACTTTTTTATTCTTCTCTATGTATTATAGAATATAAGGTGTCAATTAAAATAGATTTTTTTCACTTTTATTCCGAATTTATGATATCAGGTTTCATTACAACATGAAATCCATTTTAATAAAATATTTTCATTTATTTTTACGATATATATATATATATATATATATATATATATATATATATATATATATATATATATACACACTAAAAATTTGAATATAATCATTTTTTTTAATTTTCAGTTCTCAAGATATTTTTTCATCGTTAATAATATTTCCATAATAAATTAAATTAATATAAGCCTGATAGATCAAAGGCCTTCATTAGCAAGAGCTGGAAGATCTAATAATAAAACATCATTAGCAAAAAATTAAATGTATGTTAAGCGATGACAAACACACGCACACATAACATGCATACACACACACACACACATATATATATATATATATATATCATATAGTATGTTTGTATGTATTTTATAGCTATTCAATTTTTCTTATAAAATTTTAATTATATTTATCTAAATATATTTGTATCGAACATTATATGAAAACAATTTAATATTTTAATTCTAGAACAATAAAATTAAATTAGTTTTTATGATTAGAATTTCAATGTTCTAAAATATAATTAACTCATTTTTTAAATTACAAATTAAATAAATACTTGAAAAACATTGTCGCATATATATATATATATATATATGTATATATATATATATATATATACATGTATGTATGTATGTATGTATCTCTGTATGTATGTATTTGTATGTGTGTATGTACGTGTAGAATATATAAAATATATTTAATTTATTTTTAAATATCTTCACTCTATTTTTAAAAACTTACATTGAATAAACCAGAGGGATCAACTACTCAGGAGTGCAGTTCATTCTAGGCACGTGCACATCTATTAAAAATTAAACATTCGCCCGTTATGATCTTTCAGTTTAGTTTTTTATTACATGATCATTATTTCTATAAAAAAATGATTCTTCAATTAAATTCCTGACATACGTTGGAAACCTCTCGAAAATTTAAATATACATATTAAGTAAAGTAACAGATTTCTTTTTCTGTCTGAACTTTTAACTCAAATCCTTTAACATTTCACTTGCACTATCCCGTCTGAAATGTATATTCAAGACAATATGATTTATATTAGAATAATCATTATTTCTGAACACCTTATATATTTATCTCCTTATTTGTATGTGTATGTACGTACATGTAAAAATTCCCTCTGTTCATCGATTGCTAGTATAATATGCCTCTGTAGATTCACAATCTAACATCAAACTGTCAACAGTCTTCTTTTAGTTAATACTCCAGAGAATTTACTAATGTTGTTTTACATTTTTCTTTCTGAAGTATGTTCATATCTGTGTATTTATGATATGTGTATGAAGTATACGAAAAATAATGTATATACATTTGTATAAAATTTTGATTTCATACCAGGAATTTTAACAATTACATATTTTAACATTGTGCAACAAAACATGCCCTACTTATTTTGTTAAATACTCCATTTACTTATATATATATATATATATATATATATATATATATATATATATATATACATACATAATACATACATACATACATATCGTCAGCAGCAATTTTAATTTCTTAGCAAAATCGTATGATGTACATAAAATCGGGTCTTAAATCACTAGACAAAGAACTCAAAGAAAAAATGTTTTCCAAGAAAGAAAATCATGTAGTTAGTCACGAACTTATAAAAAATTATTTATATATAAATCTATCTATATATATATATATATATATATATATATATATATATATATATATATATATATATATAGATAGATAGATGTATATTGTTGTGTTCAATAATCCAATACTGTTTTTCACAACCGTATCACAAATAATATGTCCTTGTAAATTTCCAAACATATCATCCGATGTGTAAAAAAACTATTATTTACCTAACTTTATTTAACGCAAAATATATAAGATGTTTCATCAGTAACACAGCCAAGAAAATAAGTTTTTTTTATATTATTTTTACAATCCAATGTAGACGGGTTTTGCTAACATAATCACTATATACGACGTTAAATTAGAAACTTGAACTCAGATTTTCTCGAATGCTGCAGAAGAAAGTACGTAGATAACTACAAGTTTATATTTTAAATAATCCTAGTGTGAGTGTATTTTCAAATATTATTTTCATTTTCTTATAAATATACTTTAGTTCGAAAATTATAGGAAATGTGTTATTTTTAGGTTTATTATCTATGTTATTAAAATCATTTTTTATATAAATTATTTTTTTTCGATTTTTAGTACAGAGAATTTGTTCAATATTTTATATATATATATATATATATATATATATATATATATATATATATATATATATATATATTAAGATACTATAATATAAAGAAAATATTAAGATACTATTAATTCCAAGTATTTTAATTTATAATTAGGTTTTTGGCCATATATACTACAATTAAAATATTTGTAAAAAAATCCATGAATGTAAACATTAATTTTCAAATTTCTTTTTCTGAAAATTGGTAACATTATTAACTTGTAAATTTAGGTGTAAAACTTTTTTTAGTCACATATTTAAAAATATATTTCTCTTGTGTTCAAAAGTACATAAATAATTAAAAAGTACTGTTTAGCATGTAGAAACATCAACAATGCATCAGGATATGTACAGATCTATTTATTTATATTTTAATCTCACTTTAATAAAAAGAACATTAAAGCGTTTAATTGAAATTTTCATTTTATTTATTAAAGTACGTCGTTATGAAATCATTTTGTTTATGTTTTCTATAATATAACGAATAGACCGCTTTTTTTATTATTTTTAACTGAAATTAAATAAGAAAATTATCCAGTTTTATCAAAAAAATGTTTATTTAAACTATATTTTATCTTATAAAGAAACATGAAAAACACTTAAAATGCTTTGTATTTTGCTACTTTATTATTGTCAAAAATCAATTATGAAGAATATTAAAACTGAAAATATATACACCTGTCTATATAATTAACAGTGAATTTGTAAAATTGCATTATTATTATGTAAAGAAAAATATCATATAATAGTTTAATAAAATGAACTACAATGAAATTAAAAATGAAAATTGGCAATCTTCATTTAAAATCATTAAAAAGAAATATATTTTTTTCATCTGTTTAAATAATATAATGTTGTTTTTTCTTTTTTGTACTGTTCTGAAAATAACAAAAATAAATTAAAGTCGAAATTAAAGATGATTTAATTAGTAAATTTTTGTAAATTATTCCTTGAAAAGAAGCTTAAATTCTTCTTTATCATATTATATTTGAAGTAAAATCTCTCGGGCTCTTGTTTAATTATTAATATTTATCTGGATGGTATGTTTGTATACTGTAGTCCTCTGAGAATAAATTGGAAAAAATATATCATACATTTCGAATGTTTGTGTTCTACGTCAGACGTCTCAAATGAAACCAAATAATATATATATATATATATATATATATATATATGCATACAGCAAATAAACGAATAAAGTAAAAATAATATAAATGGAAAAATTACTACAATAAAATTTTCTTCCCATCACTTACTTTTTTTAATAATAATGACTACTATTTTTTTGTAAAATTTCAAAACTAGGCCTGCGTGTTACAATAAATCACAAATAAAATAGACTCTGCAGTTTTTTTTATATTCCTTCCTTTATATAGCAAAATAGTATACACAATAGCCAGTAACATAACTATTAGCATGTAATCCATTATTTACACGAGATTCTCATTTTTTTACATACCTTTTGTTGTTTCTCTATCAGCAAAATCAAATTAATACTTTCATTGTCCCATTAATTAATTTCAACCCATTTCATTCAACTCGTGCGCACTTTATCATCAATTTCGTTAACGCTAATTACAACCTGTACAGCTACAAAAACTGTACAAAGTCTATTATAACAAACACAAAAAACAATTTGATCACTATGTAAAAAGAGACGAGAAACAGACACAAAAAATATATATAAATAGACATAATAATAGCATCAAAAAGTCAACTATGTCAACAAACTATATAATTACATCGGTCATAAAACAAAGTTTTGAACAAAACGCCATGCCGAACAAATGAACGACAATGGAGAGATAGACATAGGGTTTGGTTCCAGTGTGTATGTGTGTATGATGCGTGTATGTGTGTGTATATTTGTGGAACAAAACGGCGTTTCATCATGTCTAGAAAGCTCGTTGTCTGGCTTACAGTGTCTGTGTGTTGGTCGTGGTGCGTTCGTTGGTATCGGAACAGGGTAGTGAAGTATGGTGTGGTGGTAGTACTGTCACGGCAGGAACTCATCTTAGACCCCGCTCGATATGTCCCTGTGTACGATAGACCGTTTACTCGAGGAAATTTCCCTCGCATACACTTCCTCCGTTTCGTAATATTCATCCACAGCATACGTATACGCTTTAAATTTCCATAATTTACTTTTATTCTATGATAAGACCTCCACAATATTACTTTTAATAATTGTTTAAGAAAGAAAAATGAATTCGTATTATTGTCAATAATATTAAAATGAATAAGAATAGTTATTACCGGATATTATGAATACAAAAGAAATGAATTTTTAACCATTTTTCGTACGTATTCGTTTGATATTATACATTGACCACTTATATTTGGTATGCTGTCCAAAACAAACAAGTGTTTGTGTAATATATATATATATATATATATATATATATATATATATATATATATATATAATTAATCATTTTTCAAACATATTTCGTTGATAATCGCCCATTCTTTATATTTCTTTTATATAAAAATACATTAAAGATAAAGCTTATTAAATAAATTGTTTTGTAAATAATAATAAACTGTTTTAAAAATAGTCTCTGAACATAAATTAATGAACAAATAAACTTTTTATTCATTGTTATTCACTATCAAAATTTTCAAATTAACTATTAATCCTATCTTTGTTCTCCAACATCATTGTATTTAATGTTTTTGAAATATTGAATTTTATATTAAAATTTCAAATATTGAACTTGTTAGAAAAGGATACTTACACCAAAACACACACACACACACACACACATATATATATATATATATATATATATATATATATATATATATATATATATATGTATATATATATATATATATATATATATATATATATATATATAGTGAAAACAGGAAACTTATTCAATTAAGTAACTTGTACAAACCGGAATCAACTTATTTAGCATTTTACTTTTAAGTGCTTAGGTTTGTAGCTAAATACAAGTCTAAAATCTATCCAAAAATCTTTAAATATCATAGAGTTTAACTGAAACTGTATTATTTACATTCATCCTTCTATTCGCAAACCTCCGAAAACAAGTTCCTAAATCTACAGATTCCAGTTTGAGAACCATTGATGTAGAATGACATATATGCTTAAGTTTTATATAAATAATATTCCGTTTATGAAGTTATGAAAATACTTAATTTTCTTTATACCTAAAACAATTTAGTTTGATCAAAAATAATGTTTAAATTTTTACACTGTACTAGAATTTAATAAAAACTATATCATACCAACTATGTCATTAATTAATTATAGGACAAAAGATATATTTTATTATATACTTTATACATTTCTCACATAAATACACAAGATATGGACAAGCTTTTTGATTTGATTTTGTATAATTCTTGATGCATGTTTATTCATTCCATTTAAAATTCAAATTTAAATAAAAATGCTGTTTAAATTTTGTCTGAAATGTAACTTTTTCAATTTATTTATATATATATACATATACATATATATATATATATATATATATATATATATATATATATATATATATATAATTATTCACCGACTAAGATAAAAGAATTGTTTTTTAATAAATGCTTTAAGATACAATAAATATTTTTTAATAGTACTCTAAAAAGACGAATCGTTTGAAAAGATATTGTACAATACTATTCAACTTTTATGTGTCTTTTACGCGTTTTACGATAGATTTTATGACAATTCTATATACATTTTATTATAGATAAATTTAAACTCTTGAGTACATTTAAACCCATATGTGTTTTTTTTTTTGAAGTTTAACTTAACGACAACAGTGTTTGTTCGCTTTTTTCAATAAATTGATGCCCACACATATATATATATATATATATATATATATATATATATACTCGTATATGTATATATATACTCGTATATGTATATATTTGTATTGACAGCAAATCTGAAAATAATAATAATTCTCTGTGATATTTTATTCGTACGGCGCGTTTCTCTTCTGAACCGAAAATAATATTAGTCGTTGCCTTTTAGGTTAACGTCACCAGTCAAGTGCTAAATGTTTGTCCTTTGTGTGTTTTATTCCTTTTTCTCGTACTATATGTCATTGATGTTTAAGCAAATGTCTGATCTCGTAAAAACGCTTCTACTTGCATTAACTTCTGTCGTCTTTCTTGTAATAGCTTTTAAAGAAAAGTTGACTTGTAGCGAAGAAAAAAGATTCTAATGCTTGAGGCAATTTTAAACTTTGAACAATTCTGAAAATACGTATGTCTTAGGTATAAAAGTGTATGTACACCAACATATATATATATATATATATATATATATATATATATATATATATATATATATATGTGTGTGTGTGTGTGTTTGTTTTAGAGAGAGATAATAAGTGAGATATTGGCAGGAAAGCCGCTTTATACGTTATTTTTATTATATTTCTCGTATATTTATTTAGTTATTACAAACACAGAGAATTATATTTTCTAAAATAGTAACCATTGTTATTTTTTCTATTTGCGTATACTCTCAAGTAAACTTTCACTTGAGCTTTTACTGTGCTTGTTTTTATAAAAAAGATCTTAGTTTATATATATATATATATATGTTTTCATTTTATTTTCATTTATATGAAATCATGTATTATATATTATCAGATATTTAAACATATATAAAAATTAACCGATTTTTCTAATATAAGACGATGATATTTTTAAATTCAATTCGTTAAACAATTAATACACATCATACATAAAAGAAGTATATATCATTTAAAACTTTAAATCTTTTGTACATTCTTTGTAATTTTCAAATTTATTAAAATGAGTTTTACTTGATATATTCTATTAAGGATCAAATAGGCTGAGACGCGAACTTTCAGTCCACAATTAAATTCATTCTTAGTTGTTTGAATGTGGTATTTGAATTCTATATGTGTCAGTACATATTCTCTGTAGCAATTGTGGCTTCGTAATTAAATAATTGAGATAGCCGTAACTAAGTGATGAATAATGACATACTGTATAGTGCGTTTCAATTTTACCACCATTGTTATCGTTCACTAAAAAAAATCAGTAGTGGAAATATTTCAGTTAAGTATATAATTGTCAATAAAAGTCCTTTATTTTTTAAAAAAGTGTATGGCCATTATTTATAACTATGTTATTGAAATAAATCTTTCAAAAGAAATGCTTAAAAACAAGAACTGTAAATAGTAGAAAAGTTGATTTTTGTACAATCATTTGTAAAATGTGTATATAATTTTCTCATAGAAATGTATTGTGAACTGAATTCTAAGAAACTTTCTTTAGTATTTTTAATATGTTTTTAATGCATTGTTGATAAAAAAAATGTATTTTTAAATAGTTTTGATTTCATAATACAAATATAATAATATTTTTATTTTAAATCTTATATATTTATTAGGTGTAAAAGTTAATTCAGTGCCTTTAAATTGAATCAATCATAACTCTGTTTTAATTTAAAATATTTTCTTATCGTTTTAGTATCTTGAAGTGCCAACCTTAACATTTAAAAACACTATATATCTTCGCTATTGGCATAAACTCATAAAACAGTAGTGAAAACCAGTATATTGAGCATTACATACTTTTCATAATATTTTAATTACATAATAAAGCAATTTTTTAGGTAAGGTACCAAAATCCAAAAGACATATATATTTGTTTATTATACATATTAAATGAAATTGGAAACTTTTTTATAATTTGTTAATATTTGATTTATATTTCATATTTTTTTGTAACTTATTTACTTATTATATGCTAAAATGTATTATCAGTGCATAAAATTAATAGAAATTATCTTCAAAAAAATTAATGCATATTTCCATAATATATGTTAAACAAGCAGTAAAATAAATTAATAATTTTAGAGTATTACTTTTCTCACACTGAATTTGTTGCAGGTCATTAACATTGATATTTATTTTGTTATACAAAAATCAAAATAAAACAATTAAAATTCCGACAAACTGTCTAGTTTTATTGTTGACTGTGATGTTTTTATATGCATAAAAAGTTGCACATAAAGCATGCAGTTTATCATTTGTAAAATGTTAAATTTTGAAAATAAACTCAATTGAAAATAGAGATAGTCGTAATTGAATCATTTGTATTTGATCGACGTTATTGACATGTTATATTAACTCATATGTGGTTGTGTGGAGACCAAACGCAGGTCACCAATAATGTTTACATACGAAAATGTTGATACCGATGGTGTTTATACTGCTGATATGTTCAATACATTCCTCAAATGAATTTTACTGACATTCGTGTGGCTAGTGCAAATGTTAAATTATGTTCTGTAATTTTACAGCATCGATATTCGGGCGCTAATGACCTTAGTTGTCGACGCGCCCTTAAACACCAAATAACCATACATCATCGATGTATGCTTAGAACTCCATATCAATAGAATACAATTTATTTTTCTCTCGCAGATATTTTGTAAAATTCTTTTATGTATCTGTTCTTCAAAACACATCATAACATTGTAAAATCATTGTTTTTCAATATTTATGGATTTTTTTATTATTTCCAAACATGTTCAACGCAAATTGTAACAAAACTTCTATAGTGTGTTTATAATTTGTAAATGGGAATACACTTTTATGTTCAATATTAATCTTTTTATTATTTCACGATTTTTTTATATTATTACCATTATCAAACACAGACACACACACACACACATATATATATATATATATATATATATATATATATATATATATATATATATATATATGTATATATATATATGTGTGTGTGTGTGTGTATATACATATATATATATATATATATATATATATATATATATATATATATATATATATGTATATACATGTATATACATATACATATGTATATGTGTGTGTGTGTGTATATACATATATATATATATATATATATATATATGCATGTATTTATTCATTCTATCTAAAAAAAATATAGGGAAAGATATATGAATTGGAAACAACATTTTTTAATAAAATAATACAAAAAAACAGTGACAATAATTTTTGAATTGATGGTTATTTTTTTGAACAAAATCTGTATATCTGAATTATTTAATTTCTCTTTTATTCATTATATTTATCATTTTTATAAAAAAACACTTTTGAGAAGTATTTTTCATCTTCAATCAAACAAAACATTTAGATAATCATTTTTATTGTCGTTCTTAATTTAAAACTGTTATTATTAAAATCATTATTTTTTTATGAGAAGATGTTTATTCTTCTATTTGTACAGATTTCTTTTCAGTCATTAGATTAAATGGATATATTAATATTATTAAAAGTATATATTTTCGATATATGGTAATCCTATAACTTATATCGTGGACAGGTTTTAGAAAACCCCTTCTCAAATGGAAAACGACATAAATCAAGAGTATAGTTATTAGAGTGAATGCGAAATTTTTAAATCTGTTAATTTCAGTTGAGTAATAGATAAAAATATGTATATTAAAAAAATGTGTTTAGATAAATATATAATATTTATTCATATATAAAGTAACAATATTACTTGTATGCTGCTTATATTAGTAATTAAGACTATGTATTCTGGGAATCTTATATTTGAATTGAAACTTTGATATAATACGAAGTTGATATCAAGTCGAAATAACAAGAACGTAAGTTCTTAGTACTCTCTAATTTCATAAATGACATTAGTTCAAAAAAATATATCAAGAGGAAAACAAATCTGGGCATTACAAGAAAATACTTTCCATTATTTTCTTTAAAAATGTGTGTTCCAAAAAATATTATATTTCTTAGAATTGAACTGTACAATCTATTGACTTTTTATTTAATAGCTTACGACTAAACATCATTAAAAATGAACGAATAAACTTTTCATCATTCATTTAGAAAAATGTGTTCTTTAGAATGAAAAAAATATATAAATATTTTCACATATAGCAAAAAAAAATTTTTTTTTCAAATTTCAACGTATTTCATCTAACAGCAATAAAAAATATAATTAAGAATTCTCATAACCGTTTCGATTAAGCTCTCAATGGCTCGAACATCGAACGTTCAAATGAAATTTTTCATACTTCTATTTTCATAATAAATACCAAAATAATAAAGGTATACACATTTTTCTCTAATAATTCAATACATGTATGTATGTGGATATATATATATATATATATATATATATATATATATATATATATATATGTATGTATAGGGAGAGAGAGATTTGAAAGAGAGGGGTCATTGAAGGTAACATAAGATATCTGGGAACATCATAAATTATCTCATGTAAAGATATTTTTTTCTTAATTAATTTTCCATGAAAAATCATATTTCTAAATTAGTGTTCACATACTTGGCACTAGTTATTTGTGAAAAGTGCTTCTTTCAAATAAATTTCTAGTAATATCCTATCCAATATTCTTTTTTAGTAACAATAAGCATGTCTCAAGGATATTTATTTAAAACGCTATTTTTCATATGAACACCTATATGTTTTGCTTCCTACAGAATAGATACGTCATGAAGTAATTTATTTTCACCTCAAATAGTAAAATCAAAATGTTTTATAACAATAAATTTTGGAATCATAATCAAATATGAGTTAATAATAATATTGTAGTTTGATTTTTAACTTTTTTATTTCTCTGGACTGTTATTAAAATCTCAAACACATATTTAGAGCTAGTGTCTTTGTGTATATATATATATATATAGAGAGAGAGAGAGGTAGGGAGGGGAGAAACCTCTTGTGTGTATATAATTGAAAAAACCCAAGATTATGTAGAAAAGGTGTTACCTGTAAATTGGCCTTATATATACAATACCTTATAATTTCAACTTAATCAAATTGAGGACTGTATTAGTTATTGTGTGAGTTTTCAATTAAATTCTCCTTTTTTTTATTATATATTCGTAAGTATATATTATTTGATCTACAATAACTTAATTTTCTAATAGCGCAACAAATTTAAAGCAATCTTTATTTTCTGTTTCATTGCATTTCACTAATATCAGGTCATTTCAGTATTTCATAGTTGAAGTTATAAACAGCAACTTTAAATTTGAATAAATAATGTAGAAATATTAATAATATTTTTAGTGATTAACATTTTCATGTCTACGCAAAAGTTTTTTGTAGACAAGGATGACATCTAATAAATAAAAACGTTTCAACTGCAAATAGAGAATTTACATAGTTAATATTGAACAATCGTCATTGTAGATTAATTTCAATTATGAATGTTATAATTTTTGAATTAGTATTACACATGTGGACATTATTTATCGTCGTTTGTGAAAACAGTGAGATGTTTTTAATTAATAAACATTGAATACAGTGGTACGGACATAGATTAAAAATTGATTAAATGTTCATTTATATTTCGTACTCACTTTTAATTTCTCATATAATCATTTTTCGTATTATATTTAAAATAAATCGCAGCTCGTACGATACAATGTTACACATTATAACATATTTAATACCTATTTACACATTATTATTTAAATAGTGCTCAGGAATAAGATGACATTTTCGCGTGTGATTTAGGTAAGTTTTCACCCTCGACGGATTGATATGGGTCAGTTGAGTGACACACATAAATTATTCATCACTTTCGCGTTTGAATCTAATGGACAGGGCCGCTATAGCGTTCGTCCGTACATACATACATATAGAACGATGGATGGACACGCTCGATAGTCGATTGAATTAAAACAAATGATGCACGATTACCAACATACAAAGCAGAAAATAAACTAATAAAAGTTAATGCCTTATCGATTTGAATTCAATTCAACTGTCCGTCGATTCAAATAGCGTATCCATACCCAGAGGTGTACTATCAATGTATTTACACATTGTTCTGTTACACAGTTCTTTTATAATTTATTTGTTCGTATTTACTCATTTAATGGCCGATTTTATTTTCCGAGAATCGACGTGTAATTTATATTTGATTAGAGAGGATGAGTCGAATACCTACTAATAGAGTGTATAATCATATATAACACGCTGACATTTTAACAAACGGATCTTTACAGTGTGTGTTTTTTTACAGTCATATGTAATCAAAATACACGTAAAGTAAAAAAAAAGTATGAAAAACATGGGATAAAGTCAAGCTTTATTGTTAACTGGGATGATCTCAACAAGTTACATTTTGTAATTATAAATATTTCTATAAATACAAACAGCTTTTGTGTTTCGAATATATAAAGTTTATACAAATCGTTTGTACTTTGAAATCATTTCACTTTTTACATTACCATTATGTCTACATATAATGGTAATGTAAAAAGTGAAATAATTCTATGAAATGAAGTATAATACTAGTAAAATTCTATATCATATATAGTAGTTTTATAGTTTGTAGTTTTTATAATTTTTAAATCACATTTATCAAAATGTTCATGTTTAATTAATCTCAAAAAAGAACTGTGTGAAATTAATTTTACAAATATATCTAAATTGTGTCATTTCTGACACAATGAATGCTTTCTAAAATGAATATTAAATTTAAAATAAAAAATTTCTACACTAAACACGATTCTAAAATTGAAATTATAATTCGACCTTTTTATAAATAACTCTAGCTCTAAACCAAAGTATGCACAGCATAGTCTCTCAAACAGATATCTCCAAAAACGTGAAACATTCTAAAACATGCCAACATGATTTTTTCTAAATTTTCTTCGAATGTATCCAAGACATGACTAAACGCCTCATGAACGAAAACTTTTTTATAGTTAAAAATCGAAATTTTTGTTAGATTATACAAACAAGTGCTCGAGAATCGCGACAAAGAGCATTAATTGCAAAAATTACATGTCTGCAAGCTACAATTTGATTTTTTTTAGTTTCATTGATACACATATAAAATTATATGGAGTTTAATTTTTTTATTATATATTTTTTGTAAAAAAACATGTTAATCTCTAATATTAGAAACTATCATTTAACTATTCAGTGAAAATCACGGACTAGCATTATCATTTTTTTAAACTTTAATTAAATTTAAAAGATTTATTACCTCACCAACAATTGCTTCAGTGGTACAAAGATTGCAGATAACTGAAAAACGTTGAATTCCTAGTTAAATTGTAAATTTTTCACTTCTAATTAACGCCTGAAAAATTAATACGTTTGAGATTCTCTTAGAAAAAATAAAAAAAATTCTTAATTATACTTTTATATTCCATTAGTGTATTTCTTTTGCAAGTTCGCCAAGGATTAAAGTTTAATGAAGTTGTGAATATATTTAAATTCTACTTCTTATTACTACTATGAGACCTATATGGCTGTAACTTTTTCTTTTTAAAGTTCTTTTAAAATTGAAATTCATAGATTTTTATAATTATTATTAATATTGTATTGTTAAATAAATCTTTCTGTATATATTGATCTGTTATTTTTCTACCAACACGTTTAATGTACATTTTTTGATTCATTACGTTTTTATCAAATATTTTAAAATCGACACTATTGTATTCATTTCTATACATTTTCAATGTACGGAAAAACATAACAAAACTTATGCATATAAAAAAAATTAACTGTTTTATTTGTTTTGCTTTTGTAGAGAAAATAGAATATTTTTTCGTTAAGATTTAAATTGTAGTTTGATGCTTTAATAAATATTTATTCAACTTGATATCAAATTATGAACGTGCAGTATTTAAAATACAAAAAGTAAAATAAAACTATATTAGATTAAAGGATACTGTGTGGTACGGTTTATTTATATATATTTTATACTAAATAAAATGTTTATTTTTATAAATTCATTAAAAAATCATATCTAAATATTTCCTAACAAAACAATATACATAGTTATTTTTATAATAGGTCTAATTTTTCTAATTTTTGATAATAATTATTTACATAAGTAATGCTTTTGCTTTTTTAAATTTTTCTTTTGGTAAAATTATATATATATATATATATATATATATTTATATATATATATATATATGTATGTACATATACATATACATTATATACACATACACACATACATACATACCTACACATATGAATCACATGTTCATAAATTGTAGAACAAATTGTTTACACATAAATTTGGAACAAAGCATGTCATTATATATATATATATATATATATATATATATATATATATATATATATATATATATATATATATATATATATATATATAAACTAATTACTAAATTCAGTAAATGACTTAATCTACAGTACTGTATTTTACACTTTATAGAATTACAATCAATTTGTATCTATTCTCAATTTAGTAACATAACAATACAAAACCGTCCAGGGATGAAAATCGTTTTTGCTATATTACAATGATGTACAAAACGTCGAATTTGTATAATAGATAAATGCATCGGAAATAGATAAAGCACGGACACGCGAGTGCTTCAATACCGAACGACCGATGAAAATTATTGCAGTGTTTTGCTAATAAAAATATAACAGTGGTAATTCGAATAAACTCTGGTTATTGTTATCGTTGAAAAAGGAATAAACGATTGTACGCTTTTTATATATTGGTATTGTGTGTACATGTTCACTTTATTTACACGTATTTTGTATAAAACGTAAAAGTGGTCATTTTTTATTACTTTAATTTCGTTGATAAATTTATGATATGTACGTGAAACATTGTGTCTATAGTTTAAACATAATGAAATGTGGACTAAACATTTTTTTATCTCGATTTCACTTCGGTGCTCGATTTCATTTATACACATTTTTTTTCAAATGTTGTAATATATATTCAGATTATTTAAAATTTATTCTTTTTTATGTTTTTAAATATTTCCTAGCGTACGTTTTTATGTAATTTTATATCGGACATATTTGATTTTCCTACCATGAAACTTTAAGATTTAAAATAAGAAATAATTTAAGAACTTATTTAGTTTCGATAACATTCACGTACATAGATGTTATAACATTCATGAATGCCATGGTAATCATTTGAATATTATAAAAAATACATACATACATGCATATATATATATATATATATATATTATATCGTATTTATATATATAGAGAGAGAGAGAGAGAAAGAGAGCAAATTTTCATAAACTTTTCTGTTTCAATGCTATAAAATCGTACAAAATCTATCTGAAAATAGAAAAAACATTCCAAAAAATAAAAATAAAATATTTATATGCGATGATGTGTCGGTTTTAAAATTTTTAACAAATAATACAATTTTAGAAGTCGCTTCAATACTTCATACTATCAGTATATATTTTAATGTTATAACTTAATTGTTGTAATTGTTAATAGCGTTCTAAAATAAATGATAAATTATTAATGTATTCATATATATCTTTTTTATACTTTCAAAATTGAAATAAAAAATAATTATGATTATAAATATATAAAAATGAAAATAGGTAAAATTTTCAGTTTTAAGGTTTTCTTGATTCTTATTGAAAAAATGGTTTAATTCTGAAGACAGACAAGCTTAATAATTATATATAAATATTAATATACAATTTAGAATTGAATGTTTAAAATTTTCCTTGTATTCGATTAATTCCTATGTAAATTATTCTTTTTTTAGTGTCGCTCGAAAACCATTTGGACGAAGATAATAACAATAAAAATAAGATTAATTAATAGCCGTCACAGAAATCTATTACAATTCTGTATGTGTGATATATATATATATATATATATATATATATATATATATATATATATATATTGATATATTTTTTATATTTATGTACTTCTTTATATTTCAGATATGGAAGGGGTTTCTATGATCCAAAATTTTGGAAATTACTGCACTAGAATCCCGCAAAACTGAAGAATATAAAAGGTAAAATAATTTATATTTTTATATCAATATATCTATAATGATTCTGTTTATATAAAAAAAATAGCATGTTACCTTTTAATTAAATACCCTTCGATTATAAAATCATTTAATGTATTTAGCTAGAATATGTAACAAATGAACATGTATGAAATATTTTAATAATTTTTCTTTTAGTTTTTTTAACTTTTAATTTTGATTAATATATTTTGTTAAAGAAACATTTCTGCCTATCCTAATTGAAAAACTATGTTGTATCTCAGTTTATTTTTATCATTGAACATAATTATTAATTTATATTATTGTATGTTACATAAGAATATACTTTTTTAACAATTTAACAGAATATATCAAGTAAATAAAATGTAACATGATACTTCACAATGAAATTTATGTCAATACTATAAAAGTTTTAATTTTTAGTCGTTCATTATTAAATGTAATTTCATTTAATAATTCACTTTATATATATATATATATATATATATATATATATATATATATATATATATATATATATATATATATATTGTACAGACATATATAAAATTATTAAATGAAGTATTAAAAGTAATTGACAATATTAAATTCAACATTATTACTTATTCTGTAGCAGAATGAAAATGTCCTAATTTATATTCACGTCGAAAATTGTCTATGCAAATCGTTTGTTATCGACTAAAGAAGATATCCTTGCGCTTCCGCTTTTAATATCAGTACAAACGGTTATCTTACGACTCATTATATACGATGCATAATACAAAAACTGCATCAAAGTATCAATTCATAATTAGATTATGTCTACACCGCCGTGCCGTCAGTCACAAACAATTTCTTCCTTGCTCTTTTTGACAGACATTACGATATGGCGCTAAACGAAGCTGACGAAGCTAATGTCACAAGTTTGACGTTGAGATCGTGTCAATTCTCTCACCCTCTTAACACCCTGTAGCCAGTCATGCAGTGACAAGGCCGGAGTCAACGAATTATTAGGGGTCAGTGTCTGAAATAAACCGTGTCTAGTATAGCTAGAAAATACTGTTTCAAATAACGTAGATGGGTTTGTGGGAATGTGTACACGTACGTGCATGCATGTGCCCACACATTTATTGTTGTAAATTACAATCGACTACACGCCTATCGATATTTTTATTTTATTTTCATTAACATTTATCGTTTCAAACGGATCATAAGAGGTCAGACTCGTTGAAGGGCTGCAATTTGTAGGTTATTAGAAAGTACCGTTGTATTTGTTTTAAATAATTAATATCACGAAATACTCGTACCTCGTCCAAATGTTAAGTTCAATCACGCAATCTTATGAATTAATAATACATGTTTTCCTGATTGTACAACAGATTTCAATGAATGTATTTGATACCTTAAATACATTTTTTTGTATTCATTTCTGATTCTGAATCTATGATTATTTCGTTCAGAAGTATAGTACGTGTATTTAATTACTATATCGAGCATAAGAAATGAATATTAAACAAATATTATTTCATATTTATATATTAGCGCAGAGATTTTAAATTGTATAAAGATATAAAAAACAAATAAATATATTCTTTTGTTAAATACGTTGATGGTCGATTGATATGTGAGTTCGTAGCACTGTATTTTAGATAATATCTACATTCAAACAATTTTAAATAATGTAACATTTTTTTAATATTTAAGTAAAATATTTTTTTCTGATACAAATATAGTTTTAGATTTCATAGGATTTTTTTTAATAAATCTAGTTAGGTTACTATAAATATCTCAATTAAATTTAAACGGAAATTTCAGTTAGTTTATTAATAAACTATATATATATATATATATATATATATATATATATATATATATATATATATATATAATATAATAAAAGAATTCTATTTTCGAGTATGAATCTTTTGTCATTACTATTAACATTTTCATCTAATTTATTTTTAAAATATATTTATTGTAAATGAAAGTTATTTCATTTGATAGTTTTTTGATTAAAAAAAAAACTAAAGAATTAGACAATATAACACAACATAAAGTCATATTTAATACCGATTCTTAATTAAAATTCTAATTACTAGAAAAGTCTACTTGTCCAGTCTGTCATTATTATTTAAATTTGATATTTTATTTTATTTATTTTGATATTTATAATTTTAGAAAAAATAAAATAATTCACCAGAATTTGTAACATTTAATGAAATGTATGTCATCTTTTGTGGTAAAGATAAAAATTAAGAATATTTTAGAAAATATTGACTGGTTTTTTAATCAAAAAATTACTGTTTTTAATGAATAATTTTTTTTAGTTAATTATATGTAGTTAGTTATTTGTAGTTTCAAAAATTTCGTGATGGGGCGATCACTCTGAAGATGAAGAAGGTCGCGGGTGTCCTTCTGCAGTTCATAACGACCAACTGAAGGCGTTAGTTAAATCAGAACCACGCATAACAATTCGAGAGCTTGCACAAAAGTTAAGACCACTTAAATTAAAAAATGTACATGCATTTGAAGGTCATAAATCGAAGTTGTTTTTCTACCAACCTAATAATAACAAAGATTAACGCTCTTCGTGTTTAAGAAATTTTTAACAGATTTAAGAATGTATTTGTACAAAAATCAAATAAAATTTATGACTTTATAAGGTAATTAGAATCAAAAGTATTGTTTTTTAATGTAATTGGTGTCGGTATAAATCTCCCAATTCAGTTTTAAATTTTGTATTTTATTATTTATTGCCTTTAATAGTATAACTCTTTTTTACACTTCTGTTGACGATTTCCGCTATTTTTCCATATTTTCTTAATTAAAGTTATCGAAATCTTTTTATACATGCGCTACCTTTGATTATATCTTCCTTTTTAGCTGGTTACTAATGATTCTCATATATTATAATATCATATATATGTATATATATATATATATATATATATATATATATATATATATATATATATATATATATATATATATATTTATGTATATGTATATATATATATACCATAGATTTTAATATAATGTAGATTATCATATCATAGATTCTAATATAATGTAGTGTAAGTCCTAGTTAGGATGATTCGAAATCATAAATATTTTTTATCGATTCCATAGCCCAGATTTTTGGGAAATATATTAAAAAAATGTTAAAAAGTATATGAATTTGCACAACAGTATAAACTAAGAATGACCTGTTCTGAATCAATTACTTGAATATTTGCATATAAATAATGAAACACTCAAATCGATTAACATTCTTTAGATCTAAGGAATCGATGTTACTATTTTACTATTTATGCTTTATTATTATTATACAAACTAATAAATTATCTAACCAAAACTTAATTGAAATCATGAATCGAAACATTAAACTAAAGTCGATTTTTAGTAATCGATTCGAGAAAATATGTGACTGTTCCTAGTGTGAACCCCCTATTCCGTCTACGCTCTTGGTTGTCGAGTTGCGCTCATTACCGACTAAAACGACGCCAACACAACAGCAACTGCGGTGTGACATTAATATTTTTCATGAATACATTATTATTAATTTAATCAAACGACATCATTACCAATATATTCTATAGAATAAACACATACAAACCACAATACACATGCACGCACACACATACACGAATACGTACGCACACTGCGCCATTTCTGTTAAAGGAACATTGATGTCGTCACAAGATAAAATCGCCATTACGTGAATGTGTTCAATGTGTAAAGGCGGTTGTGGAAATGTAGTTTGTAGACTTGTGAGAAGTTGACAAGTTCACGTTCTTATGTAATTGAGGACTTTTCGGTTTCAGATGTACATTAGGAGTATTGTAACGTTATAGAAAAAGGTTTTTTTTTTGTAATCGCAATAAATATTTGATTGTATATCGTATATGCATTGGATCGATTTACAGAATACTTAATTTATCAACAAAACTACTTAAGTTTATTAGATATTTACAATTTTTTAACTAAAAGTTTTTTTTATTATTTATTCGGTGCTATGAACAAATATTTCTGCAGGTCATTAACAATAAATTACGTAGGAATATAGCACTTTTTGAAAAATATCATTATATAATAGCTTTATTAATAGAACACATTAATAAATAATCTCTTAATGGTTTTCATATCCATTATAATACGTATATACATACACACACACACACACACATATATATATATATATATATATATATATATATATATATATCCATCCACACACTTACATTTT
The DNA here is from genome assembly GCA_034766995.1 of Acanthacorydalis orientalis. Lineage (NCBI taxonomy): Eukaryota > Metazoa > Arthropoda > Insecta > Megaloptera > Corydalidae > Acanthacorydalis > Acanthacorydalis orientalis. Next base: position 14,070,134 of record CM068318.1, on the reverse strand, counting down.
TGTGTGAAGCAATTTATCATGTTCCACATTAAATTTCAGTTGAGCAACTACTAATAAAACAAATTGCATGCATCCGTGTTTGCATTTTTCGAAATGTAGAAAGAAGAATTAGTGGTTAGTTCAACGCCACTATTGCCAATTGAATATATACATACATTATAATGCCATGTGAACGGATGTATTTAACTCCATATACATTTATGTTATATCCAATATATGACGATTCTGTAACATCGTGAAATAGATGTCAATGAAAATTTCATTACATATTATATATATATATATATATATATATATATATATATATATATATATATATATATATATATGTAAACATATACATATTAACATTACTAGGAATGTACTTAATTTATTTCTATATGTAATTTATATATATATATATATATATATATATATATATATATATATAATATGTATGCTTATATGTTAATATCAAGCATTGAATTAATTTACATTTGATAAAATAAATCAATATTAAGATATATATTAAAATTTAATTGAAATAAATGTAGTATTATAGAATCGTAACGTTTTCAGACAATAACACTTTGGGGATGATTAAATTTATAATATATATATATATATATATATATATATATATGTATATATATATATATATATATAAAATATTCTGAAAACAAACTTGAAAAACACTTCATAAAACAAACTTGTTAAATAAATTGCTATTTCCTTAAATATTCACGTGTTTTTCTTTAAATCCTGTTTTAAACAGCACATAGAAATTTAGATTCAATTATCGTTTAAATGTTTTCAATGTTTTAACTATATTAAATAATAATTCTTGTTAAAAAAAACACTTCACGTTATATTTTTCTAGATTGTTTTAGTTATATCAAATGAATCTGTCTGATGAAACATGTTTTATATTTTATGTTACGTTTACTTCAAACAAGACTGAGAGAATGTTTACACAAAATTTAAAACAAATTTCTTGTTTTAAATTTTTGTGAATATAGAATAAAAATCCTAGGTAAACATTTGTTTTCTTAATGTGAACTTTTCTTTTGTCATTATGTTTTAACCTGCCTTAAAGGTAAAATAAAAAAGAAAATCATTTTTTCTCAGTTAGTTTATGATCAGTTAAGTATACCGAATATAAGTGTAATAGGTACTGTATAATATTAGTCATATTTAAACATCAATCTTATTTTCTTTATATATTTGTCATAAAAACTGCTGGATATGTCTATTTAAGTGTATATATATATATATATATATATATATATATATATATATATATATATATATATATATATATATATATGTAAAGGTACGTATTTGCAATTAAAATTTTCATTTAAACATTAATGAGTCTAACAAAGTGTATTCTTTTTAATTATAAAAGTTCAGCATTCATTTTTATACAAAAGTATTATCATATTTAAATTACATTTTTACGAACTGCAAAAGTATGAAAACGTATTCAACTTACAGCGAAGTTGCAGTTATTATATTTACGTAACAACAAAGAGATCTGAATTTTCTTTAAAAATAAAAAAAAAATGTATCTCATTTGTATGTACCTTCTTTATATAAATTGCTACAACATTTATAATACATGTGCATATTTTATTTAAACAGCTTTGGAATTAATTTATTTTCATTTACAATTATTATTTTTCTCGTTTTCTATTATTCGAATATAAATGTTTCAAAGGGATATCATTTAAACATTTTTATTATTTTTTGTAATATAAATACGGGTAAAATGTAAGTATTGTACGATTTTTCATTCTGCATTATTTTATTTCTTCGCACATTCTTATAATTGCATGAAGTGGACGGTACCTAGCGAGCGCATAAATAACAATCGTCTCGCTAATAAACTATTTTCAACTCAGTCGTTTTACATCTGTAACAGTATTGTAAATACTTGCAATACATCACTTATGTCAACAGACATCGTTAAAAAATAATAACACAAAACGACATTACATTCCTGTTGTAACTCCGCAGTGCATGTAAATGAACAACTATAAATCAGAGTGACTTCGCTAACGACCCCAGAATCACTGTTTACTGTAGAAAACTGGGCAAGCAGGCAAACAGGCGTGTACCGTAAACGGAAATAGCTGCACTAATTACAAAGCAAGCTAGTGACATTTGGCTCTTTGAAACCTTACAGTATGTACCTACACAGAGAATGGGTCTTCTTCAGCGTGCAGATGAACAGGAGTTTGTTTTACAAAGACACACGCCTACCCATGATTTTCGCCTTCAACTATATGTTTCTGAATACATAAATGCACACATACACACATACATTATATATATATATATATATATATATATATATATATATATATATGTTTTTATATATGCATGTATGGGTGTATCGTGATGTCAACCCCACATTTTCTGATATAACGTTCGGTTACTACTCCGTCCCTGCTATATACGCTGTCTGTTCTAAATTAAAAATTCCACCGGCCTTTGTGCACAAATTTGAGGGGAGAAAGTTTCATTGTAATTCTGTGTTTTCATCTGACCTGTTGTGTCATGGTCGTTTATCGTACTCTCTGCTCAATTCTTTGTTTACGGTTATCCAGTAACATTGTCAAAAGTTTGTGATTGATAACTCTTAAGATGGTTGTAAAAGTTTTTTCAAATATATATATATATATATATATATATATATATATATATATATATATATATATATATATATATATATATTAATGGATATGTACATATATAATTTTAGTCCCCTTTTTCTCTATAAACACTTTTGTCGTATAATTGATTTAAATGGAAGTTCACTGTCTTGTTCTCAGAGTTTTATACGATTCCGATATATGATAAGCGAACTAATTCGTTTTCTACATAAAAACGCATTAAACGTATTATTATCAATAGGTTTTTGTTAGCAATTTAGAAAATTTGTTACATGTCAATCAGATATCGAATTACGTGTCAAAAGGACTCGATTGTTATCGGATTTCAATTACAATACAGTTTCACATGAAACATTTTTCGAAATAACTGTCATGTTTTTTCCAGTGCTGAATTTAGTTCCGAAGTTTTGGTCGAGCTTCGAGTAATGTATTTTTTATGAAATTTTTATTACTGGAACATTCAGAAAGTATTTTTTTTTTCAGTTTGTGCATGTCGCTGTTTCTGTATTGAAACAAAAACATTTATTCAAATGGGCTTACAGTTTTGTTCATTTCATATTTTTAATTTTGAATATTTCTGCTCTGTATAATCGAGTACTTTTTAAAATTTATGAGATCGGTGTGATATGATATCTCATTTAATTTATTTGAAATTATTTCAACAGTTTCAAATGTGTTTTAACTGGGAAAAAAACTATTAAATACAAAAAGAGAGTGTTATTAAATTGTATTAAGTTATTATCTAATATATGAAAATTAAAATAAATTTTCAAATAAATATAAACACTTTTATATATACATTTTTCAGATACTTGTGTGTAACAATTCATGTTGTATGTGAATGTATGTAAAAGAACAGTAGAGAAAAAAAGGATCAATATTTTAATTAATACGGTGTTTTGGTCTGAATAATAGGGCACGCTTTTTAAATGCAGTTCTTGCTCGTTATTTTTCTTTCCATAGATGAATACTTATTAACATTATTAAAGTCAACTGACATATAACACAACTGAATAAGATTTTTCCAACGTCAACAAACAAATAGGTATTCTCATATCAGTCACAATAATAATGGGTTATGTAAGTGCTATTCTCATCGTCATAGTTGACTATACTCGGAAAAATCTCATTGTGATATTTTTCGCGTATGCGTACGAAACGAGAAGTTACGATTATAGAAATGGAAACTGGATGGCTCTTCTTATGCAATGCGGTTGAACAACAGCGGTACTCAACTGATAGTGTTAGTACTTAAGAAGTGCGAGTACGGTCTTCACCGAAAAATAACGATTTGTTTTTCGTAGGGTTCTTTTTGTAAAGAGAGAATAACGTAGAAAATCTGGTATGAATTTTATATATATATTGAAATAAAATAATTACAAATATATATTAAGTTGTAGAATAAAAATATGCTTTATATGAAATAACCTTTTTTAAAATATTTAAAAAAAAATGTTTGCATGTGAGGACATTTATTTAATATAAATAATAATGTATTTGTTATCTATAAAGCAGATATTTGTATTTCTTATGAAACAAAAAAATTGTTTTTAGGCAGAAAGCATAAGATTAAGTCGTATTTTTTCAACTAATTGTTGATTATCCAAATATACTCTAAGGAAATATGCTCTCATCTTTATCCAATTTTAGCTAATAATCAATACCATTATAACGCACAACTATTATACTGCCTTTTTTGTTCTGTATGCATTTTAATTGTGACAATGACATTTCCTAAAATCATTTTGGGATACCAGATGAGTCACTCTAACATGTTGAAGCGAAAATCTTTCAAATAAGATTTATCGTTTCACCTTTTTCGCAAAGTATATATCAACTAATAATTCATGATTAATATTAAACCCTAAATTCTAAATGTGTAAATACTTGACAAAAATATTTTGCTTATAAACAACAATGTCTAAAAAGTGTTTAAAATAACGAATTCATCATTCAAGATTCCACAAATTAATATTCATGTCCTAATAGTCTTAATCTTGATGAATCATTCGAATCTATTTGACATATTTAGTTTCTGCTCTTGACACATTTTCTTGTAACTTTTAAATAAACCTTATTAATGAACTACTCTACTTTATTTTTAAAACTACCTGAAAATGCGTCAAAACTAATCGCAATAGATACAGATAAGTGTGATTCATCAGGATAAACACACTCAGATTTCGACTAATTTTAAAATATGTTCTTTTTATAATTTATTCTGTTCACATTTATCAAACGTTTACAATTATTTGTATCCAGTTTATAATATTTTCTTAGTATAAAAAGTACACATTTTTCAACGTTCATTGAATGTTGAGTTTCTTAAAAATATTTATATCCCGAGCTTTAATCATTTTCACAAGTAAAATATAAATTTTTTTACTTTTTTATAGACTACTTGTTTATTATATTGAAATATAATTTTATATGAGCTTTATCAACAACGTAAACTGTTTGCTCGATTTACGTTATCTTCTTTATATTCTCCTATTTAACAGTAGTGTATCCAAAAGGAATATTCAGATGTGTACACACTCCTCTATAAAAAAGAAAATTTGAAAATACGCAGGCCAAAAAGAATGTTGATAAGGGGATGTCATAAAAAAATTCGAATCAAGGTTGGTTGCAATTTCAGTATCGTATGTATAATACTGTATAATACATGCATATATAATTTTTATTTTAAATAAAGAATTATCAGATTTTTAAACTTAGTTAAAATAGCACACAACGATTCAAAAAAATATGACTACGCCACTGCTATTTAAAATAATGCCCGGATATTTATTCATATTTATAAAGCTTCAAATAACATTTATAATAAAAATAGACGGAAACATTAATTCTTTATTTTAAAATAAATTAAAAATCTCAAGAATATAATTTTATCCTATCAATTTTCATCCAAACATGGTATTTTATCTGTGTTGTACTGTGAATTAAAAATAATTAAAATCTATTTTCTTTATTAAATTTTATTAAAAATATGTATAATAAAAATAATGACTCAATATATTATATATTACACATTTCCTTCAAATAATTGGTGTAAAATTACTTTTTTTTATTTCTATAATTTACCATCCATACAACTGGTTGAATCGATCGAATTATTTTTTGATAGATTGTAGATGAGTGTAATTTATTTTTAATCAAATTGTAATGAATTAAATTTATAATTTCAAGCGCGTTAGAACAATCCAGGTATACAAAAATATAATTAAATAGTATTCCCATTCTAATCGCTTATCGTCACATCCAGTTTAATTTTAATTAACACTTAATTTTGATAATCATAGTCAATTTATTGGAAACAGCAGATAATTAGTTTATTGTGAATGTATTAAAATAGATTTAATTCAATTTATTGTTTTATTTGTAGTTATTATTAGATTTTTGTGTATATAAAATACATTTAAATTCGGAAATTAATAATTACATAGCAATTTTTTTAAAAGTTTAAACTACATGCTATTTTAAAATAAATAAACATTTCATAAATAAATGTTTTCTCCTAGTAAATCATACATTTTTGAATCAAAATATTCAATAATTTATTATTGATTGTTTTTATTATGACTTATTTTATTGATTTTGTATACTTGAAAATGATTAAATTTTAATTTAAATCTAATAAGTTAAAGTAAAAATTATCAACAATCAATTATTTCATATTTTGATCCGAGAATATTTTGGAAGTTTTAGAAAAATTGAAAGTCATTGATGCCAATAAATTAACCACAATGTCAAAAATTATAATTGTGATAAATTTGCTTTCTAAATTATTTAAATAAAAGTGTATAAAATATGACATATTTTAGTATATTTAATACATATTTTTATAACATTTTCATTAGAATGTAAATAAAAAAATATTACATAATGTTGTACTTTGAAAAATTATTTAAAATTAGATTTTTTTATAATAAAGCCAATTTCAAAAGAACAAGTCTAATAACGGATGGATAAAATAAAAAAATAGTTTCAATCAAAAACTATTTCCTTACTTTATTATTATTTCTTTAATATTTTTCTTAGATTACTCTTTCTTGCCAAATATAAAAAAAATCAAATCGGTTCTTACAATTTTCTTACAAGTTATCATATATAAATGAGTAATATCTGCTTTTCAAATATACTTTTCAAATAAAATATATAAGCCAAACTGTCTACAAGTTTAAATTTCGTCTTTCTTTGAAAAAAAATATTTATCAAATATTGGAAAACTGTTTGACATCTCTCAACCACACATTTTGTATTGGAATTATTTTTATTCTATGTCATAAAAATTTCTTTATTCGATTTCCAGTGAAAAAAAATAATTATTTCAACTAATATAGTTGTAATTTAATTAATTTAAAAAAAAAACTACTCTAAACAATTTCTTTGGAAGAATAACATATTAAGTAAACTAAAGTAAAATTTTATTCGAGAAAAGTTGTCTGGGATAAACTTGACCGTATTTTAAATTGAAACACATTATTGCTTCCTGACATTGAATTTATGTTATCTCTCTCTCTCTCTCTATATATATATATATAGAGAGAGAGAGATTCTTTTTCTGCCAAATAATAGCAATTCTAATTTTAATACATTTATATTATGTTAAATTATCCTAAACCTTAACAGAAATTTGCATACATATTTATCACACCATCTTTTATCAATAATTGAATAAAAGTAAATTTTTAAATTAATACAAACTTTCTAAATGGATGTAAAAAAGTATTTTAAATGATTTCAAGAATATTGAAAAACATTTTTTTATTAATTAATGAAGAAACAACGCCGTTTTCCGCAAACCTCTCATAAAGATTTACAACGAAAACCATAGATAAAAACATGTTGAATAACGCTGTGATACACGATTTAATAGAATATATGCGGAATGCGCTGGCCAGATTGTATACAAAAGAATCAAGTTTTGTATTGTGAACCGTAAGAGTCGTACAGAGAGATTGGAGAATTGGAATTGAACCTGAGATTGTATTGTTGCACGTACGTCTCGTTTATATCGTAAATATTAAATTACATCTGCATGATATAAATTAAACATTTCTTTCATACAAATTTCATAAAAAGTCATATTCATCGATTATAGCTACAGAATATTTTCCAGATTGGATATACGAAATTATTGAATTTCATATTTATATTAACAAAAAGTTATTTTTTAAATTAAAAATTTGAATATCTAAAAACATGCCCTATAAAAAGTATTAAATAATTGTATGTATATATATATATATATATATATATATATATATATATATATTGTTTCTGGATGTTACTGAATCTTTTAAAATTATAGCGAGTTAATTTTTACAGCTATTAAAAAACTTCATTGGCGTTTTAAATGTATTTCTTGGTTCTTAAATATACAAGATCTTCAATTATATCAAAAGAATGTCTTGATTAGTATGAATGTTAATCATCAAAATGGTTTCTGGTTTGGGTATATTATTATTCTATTTGAAAAATAGTTTCAACGGCGACTAATATTATTTTAGTTATCGGTTTCCAGATAGTTTTTTTATATCAAACAGTATTCTATAATAAATGCCTATATTTTAATTAGAACTTTTTACCCATATATTATAATCTTATATATTTGAAAATATTATCGAACGTGACACTGAAACATATTTGTATAATTGTCTTAATTACCGTTCTTTATTTTAGACCTTGATAATATTATTTTTTCTCCACTAACAACACATGCAGCGAATTCGCAAAGTTTGTATAGACACCTGTGATTATGATCGATAAAATATATCTAATTTACATAATATAATACAAATCAAGATAATAGGTTTATGGTTTTTTTTTATTAATAAATATTATTCTCTGTAGACTCTGTGCTTTGGAACTTTCGCGAGGTCTGTCGATCAAGACGAAATGTTATGACAGATTCGATTCAAATTATTCGAGCGGAATTCGAAACGGCGATTTTTATGTTTTAATTATTGTATTTTAATTATATACTAGCGTATTTCAATCACGGGCAATATAAACATCACGCGATATCTATTTCTTGGTTAATAATTTTTAAGGAGAAATCACAAACTGTTACTTATTTCCTGAATCTTATTTTTCGAATGTAAAAAGATTACACCTGTTTGAAGTTATCACCTGTTTTTAATAGTTTGTAGAGATTTGTTAAAAGAAGTATGTGTAGTCGAAAAGAACAAGTTTTCAATATGTGTAGAAATTAAAATGAACACCTGTTCATGAAAAATCACCTGTCCATGTTTTTTAAAAAAAAACATTATATATATATATATATATATATATATATATATATATATATCCTCATACAGTGTGTATGTATTTGATGTATTTGTTTGTGTATCGAGCTATAACAATTTTATTAAAGTTAGAATTTTTATATTTGATTTGTGTTTTGCTTCTGCTTGAATGGTGAACCAAAAATTAATGGATATTTTATAATACTTTTCGATCTTATACGTGTCGATCCTTTTTTACAGCAAAGATATATGAACTTAATGTTCGCACCGTGAATCAATTTCTCTTTTATGTTTTCCTCGTTAATTTTCCAAACGCGTTTTCTTGTTTACTGATCACAGCACAAAAATTATAAGATTAATATATTTTTCATCTCTCGACTTGGGGCCATGTCTCGTCTCGCCCGTCTACCTTCTTTCCAGAACGTAATCTCGGCTAATCTGTTACGTTAGCCACCCTTTGCTCTACCGAGAAAACACCATATTCTTTACGTTCGTGTCTTGGCTAACCAACCTCAACGTCGAAGGATTATGTAACTTTTTTTTAAATTAAGAAGAACGATTAAGAAAGGTGAATTAATTAATTTTATTCTCGGGGGACGGTAGCACGAGACACAAAATAAGTAAATGATTTAGTATTTTAATCCATTCAAAATATATCATTGTGAGAAAATTGCATTTTTTTTTTTTGAATGATGAGATTTTAAGATGGATTTTCTTTCTGTTTTTCGTATGTTTCACGTTTTTCTTTTTGTATAAAGTTGTTTGGACTAATGAGGTTTTAAAATCTATTTAAGAATGTTTTTAATTCTTTGTAATGAGCTATAAAAAAACTTTCACTTGAACTTTTGCAATAAAAATATAATAATATATAAGATTTGTAATTAATACGACAGTGAAAAAGTTAGAACACAAAAAGTAAAAAGAATTAATCATTATCTTTAACTTTTTTCAATTTTCTTCTTCACACTGCCTTGTTTTGTATTATTTAGTAATTTTTATTAAAATACGTTTATAATTTTCGCTATTAAACTGCTTTTAAACTTTATGAATATTTTTATAAAGTTTCTGTTACAATGTGTTTTTTAACAGAACAAAAAATAAAGATATTCTTAATTACTCATACATAAACGCAACTTTTGATTATGTGTATATATATATATATATATACAATATATAAATTTAAACAGAATTTTAATTTAATATATATATATATATATATATATATATATATATATACATATATATATATTTAAATAGAATTTAAAAATAGTTTTATACGAGTTGTAATCATCGTATATTAATTGTATATTTATTTCGCAGTATACTTTGTAGATTTTTGACAGTAGGGTCAATTTTCTTTCACAGATATTTTTTTCTTCCTCCCTACAGTATACACTTTTTTGGTAAAAGTTATTCATAATTTATTATTAGTCGTTTTATTGTTGTTGCTATAAATGCTATTCATTTTTAACGATGCTATAAATTATGAGTAATTTTTATGTTATTATTCTGTGAGGATGATAAGTTTATCATCACAGATTTAGTAAAACGAAAATCGATTTTTTTAAATTAATGTTTTTATAGAGGAAACAAATATATTTGAGTAAAAACGACCAAATTTCTGTTGTGTTCTATTATTGAATTTTTAAATAAAGCAGTTTACCATTTTAAAAAATAATATGAGTTAATAATTTTAAATGAAATGACTAGTATAAATATTTTTTTACAAGAAAAAAGAAACAAAAAAGCACATTATATTTTATTCTTACACAGATAATTTTCCATCTACAAGAAAATAAAGAAATCTATATTAAAATTAGGATATAAATGTTTTTTATTCAGTTAATTATTGTTTTTCTCTACAAGAAACTTATTGATTTTTTAATTACTTCCAATATATATATATATATATATATATATATATATATATAAATAAATGCTATTTATTTATCTGGTGTATAAAATTCCCAATTATTTTCAGCCTGGTAAATTTATTTTTTTCAAAATAATATATATATATATATATATATATATATATATATTTATTCTTATTCTGTTATATATTTTGATGAATAATTTTAAAGCGGAAAAGTTTTTTTAAAATTGTTATAACAAAAAAAAAGAAATATTTTTATTCTAAAAATTATAAATACTTATTCAACATCTCCATGCATGTTTTGTAATCTCTCCATTTTATTGTTATATGAACATATTTCAGATCAAAGCGAACATAAACCTTTGAATACCTCACATCTATATTCATTATTTTTCTATTTTGACGTATTTATACAAAATGCTATACTATTTCCTTGCAGGGTTATTCATTAATATTTTCTTATTACAGAATAATTTAATATTATACATACGACAATATTATTGTTCATTACACACAACAATTATTATCTTTCTAAGCTGTATAGACTTTAATCTGATATCATACAAGTGTCTTACATACAGAAACCATACCTGTGGTGGTGTATTTAAACCATTTATATCGTACACGAAATACAAAGCTTATCTCGAATACAATTTTAATCATTTTAATATATTATTGATGGTATTATGCCATTTTCTATAAATGTATTTATATAGAAATATATATATATAAATTTTGTAAACTTGAAACTTAGTTTTCTTTTTACTCTATAAAAATTACCGAATTATTTTACATATTTTATTAGAAAAATAATAACACATAAACACAATCATTTATCAATTTTATATGACAAGTAAATGTATTCAGCGCTTCATTATTTCGAACAGTAACACATACCAATTAAAATTTATATATGAAAATATTTCGCAAATTACATAAAACGTCTTATTTACATTAGGGACTACACTACGCGTTTTTGACCCCCGGCATCAGCAACAATCCATTTCCCGAAGCATGTAATTCATTCTTACCTCCAATTTCTTGTTAGACGCCGGTACCCGACTTGGAACATTTCTTTATGTAAGAAGACGCTGGAAGTAGTAATTAGGTGGGGTGTTGATGCAGAGTGGAGCACAGTAGCAGGATAAGATGTAGGACGAGGTGAATGCGGGTGGTGGAAGCAGCCAACTCGTATGGAGTTTCAGTGGCATAGCGTCAATAATTACATGAGGGGCACATACAATATAAACATTTAAGAGTTTTGAAACTGTTTTTGTATATATATATATATATATATATATATATATATATATATATACATATACATATATATATATATATATATATATATATATATATATATAATATGAATGTAAATGAATATCTGAGTATGTAAGTATATAAAATTTTGTTGCTCTAAATTACACGTGTAAACTTAATTATATACTTTACATTTATTTTTAATTTTGTATATAAAATATTAACATAGTATCAAAAACATTTTATTACAATACATTTAATTGTATTCATATGCTTTTATATTCAATTTTAAACATAGTAAATAAAAATAATATATATATATATATATATATATATATATATATATATATATATATATATATATATATATATATGTACACATAGAGAGAGAGAGAGAAAAGAACTATGCAACGGTTCAGGATGAGAATAAGCGGAATAAAATTATCAGAAAAAATATATTTTGCTTCATATAGAAAAGAGAAACATTTAATAGTTCATATTGTGAAAAATTAAAATCCTTGAAACATTCAGCAGCGAATTGTCGAAAAGTTTTAGAATATATATATATATATATATATATATATATATATATATATATATATATATATATATATATATATATATATAAACTAATTCATTCTAAGTTATTTTCATTAAATAAATAGAGCAGCATTTTACAGTTATATTTCTTTATTCTATTTTTTTAATTTTTGGAAACGTCACAAAATTTAATCTTTTTTATTATACAATTTGCATTTTAATATTATTAAAGTGTTGAATATTTTAAGATTTATTTACTATTTGTCTTGGACAAGTTATATCATTTTTTAACGGTAACACTCGTTTTCTTACTGAAAGATGCCATTCCACAAGATTAAATATGAAATTATGGTACGTTTGATTAGTAATTATTTTGTTAGCAATTTAAATACAATTGCTATATTTTCATAGTTTATGTTTTTTTTTCTTTTTGTGAAATCAAATAGAATTAAATCATTTTTATTTCAATTATTTCAGAAGTTGTTAAAATAACATGTTTTACATTTATAATCATTTAATTTTTAATAAAAAGTAATCCCTATATTGGAAACTATATTTATTCATGTTTCTAGAGAAGAAACTATTTTTGCAGTAGTTGAACTGAACACAGTAAAATATAATCTCCGTGACAACATTATTCGATTTTTTCGTTTCCATTTTTTTTCTATGATATGAACAACGAACACGATATGAATATCGAGCTAACGCTTGAGAGCGAACACAGCATCCCGTACATTAAAACGTCTCTAAACATAACGGCCGCCTCTGTTAAGAAAATGTACAATCTCTTATACACCGAAACGTTGAATGTGGATTGCGTTCGGTGCAGCTGTACCAACATCTAATGATAATACTCGAGCTAATTGTTTTATGATCCGATGCTAGGTTCCAACTAATTAGTTACTCATGGGTTTTAAATATTAATGTGCTTGCCTAGTAGGCCGTGAAAGCATGCAACCGAACTGTTTCTGTACCGTTGTAGGGATGCTACGTTATGTTCTCTCCTCCCAACTACCCTAAGAACTAACTTTTCTCGTGTCCGCCCGCTTGATCCTTTGGATTGCTCCTGCATTTACAGGTTTAGTGTCTCGGACGTGCAGTAAAACGAGACGATTGTATATACTATGTTCCGGCAAAATAAATCAAAATCCTATTCTTATTTTACCTTCTATATCTTTATTCATGTATTTTATGTAAGATGGCACTAAATATGATCTTACAACTTTATATATATATATTTATATATATATATATACGCAATTTTATTTTGGCCACTATTGTTATATTTTTAATAAGTAAATTATTTTTAAACATTAATTACTCCGACAAGTTTTTAATACAATTTCAAAAAATATATCTTTTAGAGAGAAAAATAAATTCTATTTTAGTAATACATTAATTTTTTACATGAATAAAAAATGTTTAAGAAGCATAAAACAAAATATGTGGTAGAAAAACTACGTTTTTTTAAATAATTTTTCGTGACATAATGTCATAACTTCATTTAATGTAACAAATTTTTATCTCTTCTATTTCTAATAAATAAAATAATATAGTACAAGGGGGCTTCGCCTCATGCTCATGCACTCACCCACTTCTAGATTATAAACCTGTGCGTGAACCGAATGAAACAACATATTTTTTAAAATTAATTATGTCTATATAATTATTATCACAGATATATCGCAACGTGGTCGTATATATATATATATATATATATATATATATATATATATATGTTAGTATGTCTATATAAATATCGTAGATAGATCATTTTTTGCAACATTGTAGTTTTTTATGGATAATTTTGGTCTTATATATATAGAAAGATATAAAAAGAGATATTTCTCGTTTTATATAAATTTATTTTTAGTTAAATGTTTTTAACGAAATTTGAGTATTTTCGTCGTTATTTTAAATCGTTTTAAAATTTTAATATCAATTTATCATATTTTAGTATGTAAACTATATTTAGTAATATATGCACTATTAATATTAGTAAAATACACCAAATTTCTTTACTTATTTAAAAACTTTCAGTGCAAACTTCAAGTCTTTATTTATCTATTTACCTATATATATATATATATATATATATATATATATATATATATATATATATATATATATATATATATATATATAAGCAGCCGCGTGTGTGCATATTCACACGCATATTGCAATGAAGACATTAAAATTGAATTTTATTTTATAACGCTTTGTATAACACATATTATTAACACGCAATAGAATCTAAAATAATTAATAGTATTTAATTTGCTAGAAAATTATAGAACGTGTCAATATAGACTTGAATGTTTCATCAATAAAGTACGCTTTCTTTTAATTAAGAACTATCAGAATAATATATGCTTTTCGTTTTCAATATAATTGGATTTCTTTAAAAAATATATTTTTAATTAAACGCTAATAATAAATATTTTTTTAATATAATCAATATACATATATATACACTATTGTTTGTGTTAATATGTACATGCTGGTAAATAAAAATTTAATTACCATAGTTAAATCTCGTTCATTATAGCAATCACATCACATAAAACACGTTTAAGACGATGTATTTTGGCATCAGACGTATCGGTGCTTAAAACAAGTTCACGACAAAATTAAAAAAAAATATCCTGTTTTTTATCGCCGTTCGTACATTTATAAATTAGAATAAGAGACATCGTGTACTCAATATCAGATCAAATAGACTTTTGACATCAATCTATCACAATGAAAAGTACATTTAGATTGAAAGGAACGAACGTTCAATCAAGCAGAAGAATTAAGTTTGAATTATCTTCATTGATCTCTTTGGCGTTTCTGGTATGGTACCAATGGCATTACTTGTTAACACATGACATTGAATGTTTGTACTGAATACATAGTTGAGAGAGCTATTAATAAAACAGTAAGTTGTCGAATAGTCGAATACGACAAAATATATTAGTCCAATTTATATAACTTGTAGTTTGTGTACGAGTAACATGATTTGGAATTAAGACCGATTCGTCTGTAAGCGATTCAATCACACCAATTAATCGGTTTATGTGGCAGTACTCGCTTCAACTAGTTCTTAATTGGTTTCTTGAAATTTATTATTGATTATAAAATGTATATTTATCGAACATTTACAATTATTGTTTTTTTCGATTTTTCAGAATAATAAAATTCGAAGATTCATCAAAAAACTATTTACAAAAAGCCACGACATTTCGTTTTTAAATGACAATTTATCCATAATTCTCGGGTTTATTGTTTAAAAATATTAACATATTCTGTTAACTTTTTAAGTATGTAAATTGCATATTCACATATAATAAGTATTTATAAAATGATTGATTTACTATGAAGTGATTATATATATATATATATATATATATATATATATATATATATATATATATATATATATATATGTATGTATATAATATGTCTTCCTCGTGAAAAAAAAACTCTTCAAAATCTTATCCAGAATTAATATATCATCTTTCGTTCCATTTTTTGAAGAATTTTCATGTTTTACATACGTGTTTGCGTTTATATATATATATATATATATATATATATATATATATATATATATATATATATACATATAATAATAATAAAATAAAATTGATATATTAAATTGCAAACAGTCAATTTTGTGTTGAAAAAGTAATACGATAAAAGTTCATTCTTATTATAACTGTATTCAATAATCAAACTTTTAATGAACAATGACTATTTATATATATATATATATATATATATATATATATATATAATAACGACATGTTCTTATGAAAAATGTAAATTAAAATACAATAAATAATGTTCTTAAAAAGTTTTGTCGAAATAATATTTGTTTCATTTTAGATACATAACTTTTTCTATACATAACGTATATTTCATATAATCATTAAGTTTATTTATAGATTTATTATTCGTATAATAATTTGAAAAATATCGAAAACATTCAATACATCTTATAAATATTGAATCCATTTAATTCTGTTCAGAAAGAAGTATATTAACGATATATTTATGAATATAATATGAACAAATATTGTATATTTTTTAAAATAAATATACAATACTTGTTTAAATAAAAATTTCATTCTGTTTTTCGTGAAAAATTCATTTTAAGCCGTATGACCTTTACGTTTTTGGTACTGTAATGAATAAGTTAATTATATTAACATATTCAATAGAAAGTAATCCAACTTTTCTAAATTAATTTATTATTTTATTTGTGTCTTTTTGAACATACTTCATTATGTAGAATAATAAATTTGAAAAGTGGAATAATAATTCATAATATTAACATAACCACCTTTTTCCCATATACACACAAATTCTAAGTATTTTTTGGTTTGAAAAAAACTTTTTTATATATTCAATGGAAATATAACCAATATTTTTTAAAAAAATTAATAGTATTTTAGTATTATTGTTTTCAATCATAATTCATTTAATATTATTTATTTATTTTTAAGCAAGAAGTGTAGAGTTTTCGTTCAAAAATAACATATTTAAAACATTAATATGTTGTCACGAATAAAAACTGTAAAATTCGATTTCGATAATGTTTTTTTTATATATTTTAATATATTGTTGCTTCTTATCGATTATCAAAATTTTCAAGATTGGAACATCCAACTGTTATTTTAGTTTTCCAAATTTAAAATCACCAATAAAGTAGAAATTATACACACACATATTGGACCATTTTAAACAATAATTAAAACAGTTTTAATTCTAACCCTTTATTAATATATACCTATATTGATATATACACATACATACATACATACATATGTGTATATATATATATATATATATATATATATATATATATATATATATATATATATATATTCATTGTTGCTTGATAATAAAATGGTACTTTTTACATTCAATACAAGCACTTAGTGACTTCAAGTATATTTCAATTTAAATGATTTTATTTAAAAAAGTCATTACATCGTTTACTTGATAGCATCATTAAGATTGAAGATAAATTATACAATGTAGTGAAACACAATGTAGAATCAATTCGTGGTATAATGTCAGTACGTCAATAAAATGTACCTTGTTATTTCAGTACATAACATATATATATATATATATATATATATATATATGTGTGTGTGTGTGTGTGTGTGTATGTATGTGTGTGTTTATGCAAAGATACAGCTAAAAATTTACATCCTAATTAAATACCATCTTTTACTAAATTTCTATTAAAAATAAATTCAGTTTCTCTTGTTGGATCCAGAGCTATTTTGAAGCAAAAAATCTGTGTTTATTTTGTTTCTATTTACAGAAAAAAATTATTGCTAAAAAATGTATTTAATAACGACATCAAATATGTATACAAAAGAAAATATTTATTAGAAATTAAATGAATTTTCTTAACTACAGGGTAACTATTCTAGATTAATACCAATTTTAGAACTACATTAGAAAAAAGTGTTCAGAATAATATTAGCAGTCTAATTATCGCCATATGTACATTGTGAATACCTTTTTTTTTTTAAAAAAATATTTATTATGTAAATACCTGCAGTTTGCATTTTTTTTATTACGTACTTATTAAAAAGGACCATTCTGTACAATCAATGTATTCACTCTATTTTAAACTTGACGCATTCTGTGATTTCTTTCAATATATTATTTTGTCAGTTATATAAGACTGAAATTAATTGTTAATTCAACATATGACCTAAAAAAACGAACAAATATTAATTACATTCTATAGCAAATGAATTAACATGTATATATATATATATATATATATATATATATATATATATATATATATATATATATATAATCCTTGTTAACAGTTAAGTACATTATTTTTATTACAGAAGGTTTTAATAAATAGATACTGAATTTCGAAATAGTAAATAAAGAATTTCACTAAACTAACGTCAATAATATTAAACAAAATACCGAAACAACAGCATTTTGTTTTATTCAATATTTACATTCAGATGAGTATAGTATTTCCATCTATAGGAACTTAACAGAACTGCCGTTATTATTTTTATATTTAAACCTATGAAAATTTAGATCATAAATTTAATCAATCGATATGCTTTAGTACTGAGAAGAAAAGACTCGCTGTGGGAAATAATTTTATAAGTTATTTCAGTTCATGATTTTGTTATTAAAAATAGGTATGAAACTAATTGATATGATTCAAAATTATTTTAAAATATTTGATATAAAGTTTTACACTTTATAAACACCTAACAATAATTTACAGATTTTTATTTATAACTTACAAAGTAATATTGCCTTTTCAACGCATGTATAGATTCGTGGTACACATTTTGTGTTAATATAAAAAAGTATTTGTTATAATATAAATTTAAAATAATTTTTAAGTAATAAAATATGTTTTTTTTTTATTAAATTATCAGGTATCTAATCATATTTTTAAAATTATAAAACGTAATATATCTTTTGAATTTAATTTTATTGGCTTCTCAAAAAATGTTTTATTTCACGTAGAAGATTTATTAAAAATATAAACATTTTTTGTTTTATTATTGTAAATAGTATATAAAATTTAAATTATCTCAGAAATCTCTATCCGTAAAAAGCATTCAGTATTATATAATTAACTAACTAATGCATTTTTTAATCTCTTTTCATTCTGCGTTCAAGAAATTTTTATTTAATTCATTTTCTTAATTATAAGGCAAACACAAATTAGTTAAGAACAGAATTAAATAAAAGACA
Source organism: Acanthacorydalis orientalis (assembly GCA_034766995.1). Classification (NCBI taxonomy): domain Eukaryota; kingdom Metazoa; phylum Arthropoda; class Insecta; order Megaloptera; family Corydalidae; genus Acanthacorydalis; species Acanthacorydalis orientalis. The sequence continues at coordinate 14,050,803 of CM068318.1, read as the reverse complement.
TACCAGCACTCGGATGCAATTAAATTAAAAAAAACTAGTACGGAAAAGAGATCGTGTATATACATGAACTTTTCGTACGCTTTCCAGTTAAAACTAACACACTTAATCTTCGTTCATTGTTTTAGAATGTGATAACATAAGTTTTATCACGTTTGTGTTCTTAGGATGTTGAGAAATAATGATACTAAATTGTAAGTAACCTCTTAGTGATTCCGTAAATTTTGTATCGTTCAAATGCTGTATTCTGAATTTGAATTCTTTTCAATAGGTTGCTGATAATATGTTTTTTTCTGTATATTTATGTGTTTCAGATAATTGTACCGGTCAAATTCAATTAAATTATATAATAATAATGTAGTATTATAGTACGTTATCTGAATCATATTTTACAAATAATATATATATATATATAATAGCTACTAAAATATTTTCCTTGTCCTTTATCAGAAAAAAAACAACAAATATATTCAAAGAATATGTAAAATTAATTGAATGGAAAGACAATAAACTAATATGGAATTATGTTTAATTTCATTCTTTGTTTATATAACTTATTGTTCTAATTTGTTTGTCAGTAATGTAAGTTACAGATTTTTCGACATATTAAATAATTTAAAAACATACTTTATGGAAAATGAACCATTTTAAAAAATAATATATTTTACATTATTTATGATCATTTATAAATAAATATTTGGTGTGTTAAAAGAAAAGTTTTGTTTTTTTTTATATATCGATTACTATTTATAAATAATTCAAATTATAGAAAATGAAATAACATGTATTATTCTATTATTTCACATTTCTATTGGTGAGTATATGTGTCCTAACATTAAATGAAATGTCAGTTTATTTCAGTTTGAGTGAAATTAAACTGTATTATACTATTTATCACGAACAGATCTCAATATTTAATCGATTTTAATTACGCGCTTATAATGTTGCTCATAACTTATAACGTTGACATAGTATTAACTATTAAATTGTTTCATTTGAAAATTAGCATTATTAGTGATCTTGGTTTCTGTTCTCTGACTGATAAATTTTAGTATCAACCTGGTCATTGAAATGCAAATGTGTTCGTGAATCAAAGTGTATCTTATGAATATATATATATATATATATATATATATATATATATATATTTGTAATTATGTATACATTGTGTCTATATAAAACGTATGTATCATGTATGCGTACATAAATTTAATTTTACTAAAGAACAATAACTAATGGCCTATGAGTTGTAGCGTAATTTCATTGTAGGAAGTTGTAAACAAGATTGGGCCGTGTCAGATTTAATTAAGGACTGATTGTTCGAAGGTTAATGGGTGTTAAATTTTGATGACTGGTCACTGATTTAATCAGTGGGATATGTCGAAATAAGGGTTGCCATTTAAAGCTTAGTTTATGGTTTGACAGCGCGGTAAAGATCGGGACTAGACAATCCTATTTTCTGTATTTATACATTATATATATATATATATATATATATATATGTATATATATATATATATATATATGTATGTATATATATATATATATATATATATATATATATGTATATGTACGATTGTGTTCATATATGTTTGTATATGGATCCGAACATCAACCTTCATGTCTTTTAACTGTAATATTTAAATTTGTAATCAACTACTTCAGCCTATATGTATTTAATCTACTAAAAGCACTTATTCAAACTTTTCTGTGTCAATTATTTATTAGAACTGGTTGGAATTTTATTATTACAACTATATTTAGCTAGAAATAAAACAAAAATTTCGAAAAATTCAGTTTAAATTCATTATTTATCAGTTCATAATATAGTACTTAAGTATTTATGAATTCATAATTTATTGATAAAGTTTTTAATCTTATTGAAAGTGTTGTACATTGTGGACACATAATTACACTTCATATTTATTGAATTAAAATTTTAACAAAACTTATTATTTGATTATGATGATAATTTACTTCACTCCTTCTAATTCAATGTTTTGAATTCTTCAGCATAAATTGTATTTTCATTAAGACTTTAAACTTAACAATTTTACAATGAATACATTTCAAATTGAAAGTGATAAGTGTCTAATTTTAGTAATTACGTGATCATATTTTGTAAAGTGTAATCTCACTTTAACATACTCTGAAAGTGTATTTAACAGTGTAGCAGACATATATATATATATATATATATATATATATATATATATATATATATATATATATATATATATTTATATATGCTAACGTGTATGTACCTAGAATACATATATACATCTCCATACAATATCTTTCCATGTTTGGACCAGAGACGAAATAATACCGCACTGCTGTGAAGTGTTCGTATTAATCACACTCTCTTAGATATGCAATCCTATTGCTTACAGGAAGGAAACATTAAAGGTATGAGTTCTACGAGCGTTTCCAGTCGAAATGGAAATAGCTGCATGTGTATATACAATAACAATCAAAGTGAATAATCATCTGCAGTCTCATGCATTCTACATATGTACTACATCATTCCACACTGTGTTCTATTTTTTATTACTTTTAGATTTTTAAATATTCAGTTTTCATCTGATTGCATTTAATATTCATTTATTAATAAAAATCATTGCAGATAATGTATTTTAATTGTGGTTGTTTGTATCCATTTTTATGAATTTTATACAAAATATGTACTTATATCAATAATTTACTTAAATGTTACAAACTGCGGAAATCATTATTAACTACCATAACTCGTTTAGAAATTTCCGTACTATAATTTAAAGTAATGAGTAAAACCCCAACGTTTTATTCGTTTGAAATAACTTTTCAAAATAAAAATAAAACTATTGATTTAAACTAAATAAAAAATGAATGATTTGCTTCATAAAACATAAACAGTTTAAATTAAAATATTTTTTCTTTATTATATATTTTTCAAGAATTTCTATAATTTCTAAAACACACTCTTCAAAACGAACAATTGAAAGAATACTTCAAAAGATGCGTTTTTCTACTTTTGTAAAAGTATTCGTGAATAATGAACTTTATTTTACAAAGAAAAAAACTAGATTTATTGATAAATATCATTCTTTTTGTAATGGTAATAATCCAATTTGAGGGCTGAAACGACAAAGATAGATTACTATATAAGGGTTTGAAGAAAAATCGTGACATTCGAAACGTTCATAAGGAGAAGCATTCTTGTTATTGTAAAATATCCAAAGGTTATCGAAAATAAGAATGAGAGTAGAGAAAATTGGAAATAGTTATTTCTTATTTAATGGATCGATTTACTTTGAAGACTATGTTAGAATTTAGTTTTATTTAGTTTTTTTAGCTATTATTTTCAGGAATGTTGATAAAATAGAATGTAAATTATATTGAAAAAAAATATTTCATTGAATATTTCATCTTTAATTTACTATTTTTCTTGGAGTTTTTTTTAAATATGCCTTATAATCAATTTTGAAAAATTAAAGTTGTATATATATATATATATAAGTGTATAATTATGTATATATATATATATATATATATATATATATATATATATATATATATATATATATATATATATATATGACTAATCGGAATATTAAAAAATAAATACTAAATCGGTATTACTTATTAGAATTAATTAATTGTATTTTATTGTATATATATATATATAGTTTTAAATAAAATATAAATAATGATAATGCTGATTATAATGTAATGTTTTTAGTACATACTTTATTTTAAATGATTTTTTTCAACTAGAGAAGGACAAGTAATAAATTGAAAAAATATTCTCAATGGTCATATTAATGTATTAAATAATACGAGTTAATATATAATTAAATATTTTTTGGAATAAAATAAATATTCTACACAATAATTTAAACCTAAATCAACACAGCCTGGTACATTTATTCATATTCTTTGAAACTGTTTGTATGTGTGATCATATAGAGGGCACGTATGTATTTATACGAATTATGCAATGTTTGCAAAAATCAGCACAGAAAAATGTCAAAAACGTGTAACAAACAATCTTATTTCCTGGAATAGCGTATAATATTGTAACGACCACGGCTAAGGCATTCAGCCAACAAGGTATATACAACCCGTATGTATGCACACTTGAACCCGACATTATAACATTTAATGAAATAGTTTCCGTATAATCCACCTTGGTACGTTATTCAACTCTGTCCGTGCCTGCGGAATCGTGGCCGAGAATGTTTGCGGCCAACCTGGGATAGAGTATATTGTCGTGATGTCATACCGTCCGCCAACACCGCATTCCACTTTCAGCAATAATGTTAGATTCTGTGTATGTATATAGGCACTGTGTGTAAGGGCAAAATGGGGTGCAATCAGTTCTGTAAAAATATCACGGTTAATATAAATAGCGCATAAAGTATTCTTAAAAATTCACATTTTATCTGTTCCATTGTCACACACACACATACACACATTTGTATATGTGTTGTGCATGTAAGAAAATATGCCTGTGTAAAAACGATATTATCAATTTTAACTATAAAACTAAAAATATGTTAGTAGGTTTTTTTAAAAAATAAAGGCGTTTGTAAAGTATATATTATATTAATTATATAAAGGAAGAAAATAATATCCGCTATTAATCAGTATAAATGTATACATACTGTTAATTAATTTAAACAAAATTTGTATTATAAAATCTATATATTGTAATAAAACTTACATTTTATACTAGTATTTTATTCATATATTTGAAGTTTGTATGAGTCATTCAAATTTTTATAATAAAAACATTTAAAATATTTCTGTCTAAAAATTCTTGAATTTCTATTAATGATCGACTGTAAAAGTACGAAGAAATTATTTTTATTAACATTTTTAATAATAAATAATATATTTGTAAAACATTTTATCACGATATCAGATTTGGATATAAAGCTAAAATGACAAAAAATATATAAATTGGAAAAAATATGCAGTGCTTAAAAAATACATAATTACTTGCCTGTAATCACGGCTAAACAGAAACGGCCGTTCATATATAAATCATTTGTGTAACTGATGACACTTACTTTTAACATTTTCGGATAACCGACATTTAAACAATTACTGTTATCTAAATATGGAGTCTTTGTTAAAACAGAAGCATTCTATGAAAAAATAATTCTGAGGATGACGAATATAAAAATTGGGCCTATCTTATTTTTTATTAAATTAAAATAACATACTTTTATATAAAATATATTAATTTTTCATATTAAAAGAATTATTTTTAATTTTAATAATATAGAAATGTTACCCGTAATTCAATGGGTTATCTAAAAAATGAAAAATTACTAACATAAAAATAATATAAAGTTGATCATAATACACTCCTTTTTAAAGTTTTCCATCATAAATAAATTTAATAAAAAATACATTTTTTTAAATTACTAATGAGTTTAACTAAATATATTTTTGTATTAATCATTCATTTATTACAACCCTAACACGAGTAGTATTGCTTACACTGTTATGAATGATGACAGTATTATTGACCATATGAAATTAATAAATTAATGACTATTGAAAAAACTGTCAGTATTTGTATATGGTAAAAGATACTACTGATTGAAGAATGAACATGTGAAACATATACTATTATAACAGTATTATTTTAGGTTAACAGAATTTCAGAATAGATTTTCATTAGTGAAAACAGAGAAATTTGAAAAAAATATGTTTCTATATATTGCAAGTCACTAGAATTATGAAAAATGTGCTGTAAGGAATATTAATATAAAACTAAGAGTAATATTTTTTATGACAGTCTATTGAAAAGAATGACTATAGAGCTTGATACTATAATTTTAAAGAACTCTTTTTGTTTATTATGTATTTGTATTACACTATATTTTCTTGCATGAAGAAATCAAACTGATACTATCAAAATATCAAACATGTGAAGTTCAATTTTCTTAGTAATAAGAATACAGACCAATAATGTAAATATTGCAAGACCTGTATAAAACGATAATAAAACATTAGATATATTCATAATAAACGATTTTTTAAAAAAAGAATCCCTTTTAAATAAATATCACATTTCCATTCTAGTTTATAAAAAAAATTCAATATTCAGTGACATAGAGAAACAACAATAGTAATTGTATTTAGATAACGTCCACATAAATTGTTTTCCTCGTACAAGATCTAAATTTTGACACCTATGTTTTGATCGTACTCGCTTTTCTAATTCGTCGTTCGCCTTTTCGTTATAACAGCGGATAGTGGCGGTTTTGTGTCCTCTAGATATGTATATAGATAAACCCATGTTGTATCGTTAATACATTGTATCGACTTCATGTTTATCCAACGGCTTGTTTTGTCCAATAAAACTTAAGCGAACGCGGTCTCTGAAAATTAAGTGTCGTCAATGGTATAGTCATTGTGTCGACAACAACTACGTATATAACATTCTCTGAGCTAAAAGCGCACATTATTATTTTAAATGTATTTATCTTTGATCTCATTACTTTATATATATATATATATATATATATATATATATATATATAAATTGTACACAATTATATAAAAACTATTTCAAAGTTTAATTAGAATATTTGACTTCTATTAATAACATCTAAACTACAATAATGGTATATAAACTTTAAATATGATTCAATTTTACGAATGCAAATTTCTTCCCGAATTCGAAAGAAAGCTAAAAAGAATAAAAATGAAACGACATATAAAGACAAGATTTAGGTAATACATATGTACAGTATTTAATATTGTATTAATTTGATGAGAAATTGTATCAGTCAAGAAATAAGTATTTAGATATTATAAAATTAAAATAAGAGTATTTCCTATTCTTTATAAAATTATCTTTATTAATTATTCTTAGCAAATAAATAAAAAAAAATAATTTACCAATTTTTATGAAAATTATCGTTATTGTACTGAATTTTATTATAACAACTATTTAATGAAGAACTGAAGATTATATATGATTTCTGCAGTAGAATATATTTTATAAATATTTTACTGATCTGTATAACCTAAAATAAAAGTTTTTTTCTGTTAGTCTTTATATATATATATATATATATATATATATATATATATATATATATATATCAAGTTATAATATATGTACCTTTATATTTTTTATGACATAATTTTGTTAAATATGACTCCTAATATATATCATGACAACCCGTATAAAATAATATTCTTCGGCATTCGACGACCGCTGTAAATTTTTTTCTCAAATGCGGTGTAAGTGTTAATAAAAATATATATAAAAAACAGGCAGTATATCTTCTTTATGTTTCCTGGTCGAAGCAGTCAACCAGTAATCTAAGTCGTTCGATCAATATAGATTTTTGTACAAAAAATATTCACTCGTTTAATCACTTGCAAGTATTTATGATACTTCCTTAATATAATCGTTACAACTTTATCACTTAAATGTTTTAATGTTTTTTTTCTTATTCTAATTAGAAGTGTAAATAAAATAATATTCTACGAATATCTAATATGATGTTCATATGTGTGTGTATATATATATATATATTTATTTATATTTATACATACATACATATGCAAGTGCACATCTAATTATGTTGGTTCTGAACGTGAATAAAGGAAATAGAAAATCGATTGTGATTTTGCAACAATATGTAAAGTTGTGAAGAATAATTAATATCTTTAAATAATTTAGCATCCTGTTGTAAGATATTTCTAGATTATATCTATTTCAGTTTTATTTTATTTGGTATTTACCATAATAATTATTTTTAAAATTCTACAAGAGAAATTATGCTAATAAATAATAAATGTACTTCCATTATTAATTTCAAGAATGTTTAACCTAACATAACAGAAAAATATCTGATAATATTTAAAAACCCAGAAGTTGTTTCGAGTATGTTATTCTTTATGACACAAGATATTCTATATTCATTTCATTGTATGTATATATATATATATATATATATATATATAGATCAATATTATATTGTTTTTAAAAATATGTCAAATTTAATTTATTATTTAGCGTGTCAGATGTTTATCGTAATATTGCTTAAAACTATTTTAGTTATTTGCATTTCGAATAGTTATAGTTATCAAGAAAATTTGCATTTTGAAACGATTGAAAATATCAATTTTTGACTATAATAATTATGTTGTTCTCTTAAGTAATCGATATGAATTTTAATATTTTATAATAAAAAGTTCATAAATTTTCGATACAGCTTCAGAAAAAATTAATATCGGTATTATCTCGTTTTAGACTTCCAAAAGTTAAATTTAGTAAAATTGATAATGTCATTATTGAGTTTCAAAATTATTTACAGATTATACGTGCATATATATATATATATATATATATATATATATATAATAATTTATTATAAAAATAAGTAATGTAAAAACTCCTATTAAGAAAAACACTTGTATTTATCTCATATCTCAGCTTTTAGTTATTTATGAAAGCTTGTTTTAAAAAAACAATTAGGTTGGAAATTTCAGGCTATTGGAAATTTACTTTCTCTCTTGGATATATATATATATGCTTTACCGGATAATTTTTAATTAAATATTTGATATTCTTTACTAATAAAATATTGAATAAGAGTTACATGTTTTTGTTCTAACACATGCTATCTCGGTAGTGTTTTTAGTTGATATTATCTCTTTATACTTGTATTTCTGCACTAGTAAATTAACTATTTGCAAAAAGTTGATAAAGAGGTTGTAAAGAATTAAAAAATAAACGTATTGTTTTTTTTTGTAATTACATGTATTATTTTAATATAAAAATATCAGTAAACAACAAAATATTACTTTAAAATAATCATTCATCAAGAAACATTACAGTTTTGATAAGTGGAAAAAATAAAACTTGAAAAAGATCTAGATATATTTTGAAAAGTCTTTCAGGAGAACATAAAATAATAACCTGTATTTAAGTGCATGATAGCAGCCTCATAAAAATGGTACATTGAGTACATTGAGTACGTTTATGAAAAACTAATAAAAATGTGCTATATATATATATTCCTTTATATTTTTCCCTGTAATTATATACAATATTTATTTACATAATAACTATAGTACAAAAAATTAATGGACTGTTTTTTTTAATTTACCTAAATAAAAATATCAAAAAATAACATGTGTTTTACAACTCGAATTAACCAAATACTATCACGTACATTTGCTCCTAACTGAAATTTATTTCTAGTTTTAAAATGTAATTAACACATTAAAACATCGATTGTATGTTTACACAATCAACACTTAAACCCTTGACATTCATTTTCAATCAATTAATATTATTCTATTATAACGATGTGTACATGTATGTATGTATTCGTGTATGTACAAATAATAACAATAGTAATATTACGTATGTATATCTGCAATTGAAGAATAATATTGTGATATACTCATAGTGTTTTAGTATGAAAGCAATGTGAATGGGTACACCATACTGAACCGTAATAGGGTATAAGATATTCCAATTACCTCTTTCAATCATCTTATGTAATTAAATACATACATAGAATATAACATAGCAGTTAAGCCAAACAAAAGCATTTGATGTAATGATCATGTTCGTTGTACGTTCAAATAAGCTCATTTGATCTGAATAAACTTCAGCATCAAATATAAAATTATACGTATATATATATATATATATATATATATATATATATATATATATATATATATATATATATATACATGCATATGTATACACATATATATACATTCTGTCTTCGTAATATGTATAGTCAAAATTTATAGGCTTATATAGTTGAGTGTTATTTTATGAAAAAATCTATTAGATCCATATCGAGAAATAATATTATTGTAGTTCATTTATTTACAATTTTTTGTTATAGCCTTGTACATTGAATTATATAATTGTAATTTTAAATATATTTTTTTTAATTAGTAAACATATTTTAATTGAAATATTAAAAAAAATCATTTTAATGATTTTCAACCCTGTATGCTTAATAGGACAATAATTTGAAAATTGTATACCGTAGGATAAAGTAAATTTACTATACAGTGAAATCCGGTTATTGTAATCACGGATAATGTTATCAATCAGCTATTGTTATCATAATCAGTCGGTGCAGACAAATGACAGACAACTCTTGAAAAGTTTTTCAAATAAATTTTATGTTGGTTTCGAAAACAGTTCTTTATAACAAATGTATCATATATGAAAATGTATTGTATTAAGTGTACAGTTTGTGATAAATATAAATTTTATAAATATCATAATCGTTTGTAATAAATTGAGTTCAATAATGAAAATTTTTTATCCTCTTTAATGTTATCAACCGGTTATTAATATCAAAAATTGCAAGTCTCAAAGTGATCATAATAAGCAGATTGCAACGTATTTTGTATATAAATTATGTGTAGAATAACAATGTGCAATTAAAATAGAAAATATAATAAAATATTTGCATTAAAACTGAATTTAAAAAATCCTAATAAAATTATTTATTTCTACTTTAACATATATTAATGAAAATATGTTACAATTTATGATATATTTAGTGATTAAAATTGATGAACGGAGTCATAAGCTATCAAATAAGTTTCAAATTATAAAGTTCTCTTAATTAATGCAGAATTTATCAGTATTTACTTAGTTGAATGGTTAGCGCCATAAGAAAAAATCCAAAAGACTATAATACAATAACGATATTTTTTAATCGATTTAATCGACTTGTTTCATAAAATTAACAAAGTACATAGTCTATAATTTTAAATTTTTTATACTATATCATATATATTACACATAAGTATGTCCATAAAGAAAATAAAATTCATATGTTGTGTAAAACCAGAACAACTTATGATATTGTCAATTTTTTGTTAACAATATTATATTAAAAAAAGTTTAAAAAATAATAATAGATCTGTGTAAGTTTTCCATTCAACAGGGATTATCCTATAAATAAATTTGTTCGATAATAAAATGGTTAATGTACGATACAGCAGTGTATCCGCATTATATTTGTCAATCACGTAAATCCGACCATCTAAATCATCACTCAAATTCTCATAATGTATTGAGAAGAGCTAACTAAATATCTATAGAACGATTTACACAACCCTCTGTTACACTGGTCGTATAATTGGAACTATATTTCATAGGACTTTGGTTTGAAGCCGCTACCTTCTGTGTATACGTGTTACGTAAACGTGGAACAGAGAGCTCCTTGGCCTCCCTCGTCTATTGGCGACGTCAGTAAACATTACTCGACGCAATATATCACCGTTCGCCGATGTCGTGTAATTACGAAATTCCAGCACTTGTAAATCATCCCCGAATGAATCATAACTCCGCCTATAACGCGGAACAAACATTCTACATCATGAGCCAACAACAGAAACAATTATTGTCAGTGTTCGACGATTTTGATAATACTGCCGCTTGATATCTGGAATGTTGTATGTTGTAACTAATATTTGTCTCTTGGACAGAAGGCAATCGGCGTTACTGGAAACACAACGAATATATCCGCACGATATGTGGATAATAAGACAGTGTCATCGGCCACGTATTATTAAATGCATTCCACATGTATGCATTATCTGCAAATATTTCTGCTTTGTTCTCTCGTACGAGGAAATAAATTGTTTTGGCTCAAATTGTGGTTCTGACATATCTTTTGTTTTATATGTTTATTTAGTTGGCCATGAATCAATTGTATGTATGATATTGACAGTTTCTAAATGGTTTTTTAAAAAAAATTAAAATATGTTCTTGTATGAACTGAATTTAACAACATTTATTTTTCATGAATTATATTTTATACACATAGCTAACATTGTATGTGTTTTCCACAAAACATACTTCAACTCTATTTTTCTACATGAAAGAAAAACGAAAATGCCCAACAAATATCGTTTGTTCTTAAATTATATCATATATATATATATATATATATATATATATATATATATATATATATATATATATATATATATATATATATATGTTATATATATATATATGTATATATATAAAAAAAATATATATATATATATATACACACATACACGTACATTGGTTATAAATATTGTCTACATCTCATGTTTTGTATCCAGATTTTTCTAGAGAAAATAAAAAAATAGAAGATTGTGTAATTAATAATGAACATATTTACCATATACATATAATGTAATAACCATTAAGGTAAACCATTAAGAATATTTTAATTTCTTTCCTTTTTTGCGTTTTTACTAAGTATTTATTTTTAAAATCAAAAATAGCATAATACAACAAATGACAAAAAACATAGGAAACAGTTTGTTAATTAATCTAAATATGAATCATAAATATACATATATATATATATATATATATATATATATATATATATATATGAAAAAATAAGATATTTTAAATATGCTTCATTCATTAAGACACCAATCAATATTTGTTATTTGCAATAAAAAAATCTTCACATCAGCCCTTTCGTCACTAAAATGTAATTAAAAATAAGTATGCTTGAAACAAATTCGTTTAAACAAATAAATTTATTTAGAACTATCGACATACTTCTTAGTTTTCTGTATTAACAGAAGCAATTAATAATTAAATTCTAGGTAATATTAATAAAAGTATTTCGTAAACATAAACATATTTTCTTTATAAATTCAACTTACAGAGTTAACGAAGTGAAACGATAATTGTTGTAGGACAAGTTGAAGTACTCGCCAGAAAAAAAAATAAATATCTCTCTCTCTCTTGATAATTGCAACTAATGACTCAAACAGTAATTGTAATTATAAGTACTAAGTATTTAATTGCGGTATGAATATATAATAGTTTTTAAATTTGCAAGTATGAAGTAATTCCATTTATAATAATGAAATTCAATTACTAGTAATAATAAGAATTATAGTGGCCAGAATTCCTATTAGAAACAAGGTTTTCAACTATCATAAATAGGGCTCGTCAGATTTTGCTGAAGACTTTCACCAACAGTTTATGTTTTTTATTTCTCTCAGAAACGCACCACCATGCTTTTGTTACTAGTGCATACATCTTGTATCTAATTCCAATCCGAGTGTGACCTTTATTAACGGTTGAATCCAGATGGATTGGTTAGAGATCGTGTCATCAGCGCGCGTATGGAGCATTTCAGGCCAGTGGCCTCCCACAATTATCACTATAAACCGAAAAGCTCCTAATACTATCATGACTAGAAGTCGAACACCCGTGAAGTATGTCATGGATGGGCCTCAGTGACCGACATTCAGTATCTGAAACACCGACGATTCATAGTACTGTGTAATCCATTTCAATGGAATCTTTTTCCATTTCACTCTCAAAATATAAGAGAGAAGATAAATTGTAGTCTCGATCTTTTTACTGCAGTAACTGTTATTTTCAATTTTAGAAATCAAAATGAATTTTTGAATCAATTGACAGATGTATTCGAATAACGGTATTTTTCACAAACAAGATAATAAGGCTAAGATTCAAAATTCTAACATTTTTCTGAATTTTTCTTTCAATTAAACATTTGTATTTATTAAAAAAATCTGAAGACATTTCTCTATCTATCAATTTCATATTATATGTGAAAATACGCCATTACTGTTTCATGGTTAATTATTTTAGATTTTTCGTATTGAATTCGTTAAATCTTGTACATTTTTCTCGATTCACAAATATATATATATATATATATATATATATACTTATACTTTTGAATATACAATGTTTGCTTATGTATATAAAATATAGTGGTCTTATATTTTCGTTTATGAATTTTGAAAGAACCAGTTTTCTTTCAACTAACTATATTATATAAAATTTTCTGATGCTATAAAAAGTCAGCATACATAAAGAGACTTATTTTATATGCTATATATTGAAATACTGATATAACTTTTTTATATCCTTGACGTGTTTCATATCTGATATTGAATGTTTACAAGAATACGCACATTCCCTAAATGTAATTTCTTAGATGTTTCAGACATTGTCACGTCAGTCTATTTCAGCATGTAAACATGTACCTACCCGTATAGATTACTTATATATATATATATATATATATATATATATATATATATATATATGTGTGTGTATTCATAAATTTTATTGTATATTTACAGATTTTTTCTTTTCAAATTACATTATTATATATAGAAGTTTTTTTCTGTCTACAACTTTCTTATTATATATATATATATATATATATATATATATATATATATATATATATATATATATATATATATATATGCAAAGAAAAAATTTGTGTCTATAAAACGGTTTCCATTTTGTTATATGTATTTTAACAATATTCGGTATAAGAACTTGATTTTTGGTACTTTGATCCTTTTTTATTTATTTGAATTGTTTTAGACTTTTTTTAATATATTTAAATGTATAATATACTATTCTCATAAAGTACATAATTGAGAAAATGTGACTATTTCATGTAATAAGTACAACTATATCTCGCTTCTTTTTTCGTATTAAATTGTCAGTAAACCAAGAAAGCATCTGCTTAAAAATTATCTATATTTAAAATAAAACTTGAAAACTATAAAATGATTGTTTTATATTGTATAATATTTTTATTTATTTTAATAGTTAAAAGTCTATACCTTTTTCCAGCAAAATATATAATTCAAGTAAAACGTGCATCTTTGTATAAATATCGGTATGAAATGAAAAAAACTGTCTATAACGCTATTTGAAAAGTTAATAAAAAAATATTATAGCCGTTGTACGAAACACAATAGCATGTTTAATGTTCAAACATATTTCATTACTAGAATATTGATATTCATTATCTATTACACCTATAACCAATATGTTAATGTGCACAATAATGCCTGTGTTGATCATTTGATATCACGAACTATACAATAGTCACATTGCATTTGACAAGTCACGCCAATATTATAGCCACATCTCTGATAACCACCTCAACACAGTGTGACATTTCATTAGTCGGTTAATTTAACATAAAACCACTTCGTTCTGCAAATACAAACATCTGTTTTGTCTGTTTCTTCAACTTACTGTGTACCCTTAACATTCGTATCAACTTATTACACTTTTTATATAGCAAATATTATATAAATTATAAATGTTTTTCTTATAGTTTACAGTACCTACATTTTATTTATTTGAATAAAATGTAGTTTTTTTAAAAAAATCTTACTGTTTTTCATAAAGAATGTTATTGAATACAATTTGTTTATTTCAGGTTACCGTGAAACCAAACCAATCACAAAAAATGACGATACGACTGAGTGTAACGCATATCAAATCAACTGTAAATATGATTATACATCTCGAGATCATCTCATGGCTCGTATGTCTAATGTTAATAACAATGCCATGCAGAACATTAGCAGGTGATCAGAGATTCGCAATGCAACCACAAGATCAAACAGCTGTAGTAGGTTCGAGAGTTACTTTGCCATGTCGAGTGATTGATAAGAAAGGTATGCTTCAGTGGACCAAAGATGACTTCGGTCTTGGCACGCATAGAAATCTGTCCGGTTTTGATCGATACTCGATGGTGGGAAGTGATGAAGAAGGTAAGATTTCAATTTCAATCTTTTAAATGGAATCAATTGGTAATTAGTGATGAGTGTAGTGTCACATATGTATTTTTTTTCTATTGAAGTGTTTGTATTTTATTAAATATTACCTGCAAAACAATATTTTTTTCATTAAGACGGATACAAAAGATACTTATTTTTACTTGTTTCGAAACAAATATATATCTTACACACACCCTACGGGGTCGAATTCTATGAAAAGATCGTATAGCAAATTCCCAGGCACAAGCATTTATTTAATTACATTATAATAATAGGGATGTATTTCTATACCTTTAAACTCAACATTCTGAATAATATTTTTAATATGCTATTTTATCATATCTACGCATTCTTTTTTTTAAAAAAAGAAAATAATAGATGTTAATAAGAAAGTATTTTATATCTATGCTTGTGTCTATATTATCAACGTCTCCTTTCGTACGCTTATATAAATTTATAATTATTCAAAAAAAAGTGAAGTAAACGTTTTTACACAAATTTGGAATGTTTTTTTTTAATGCACACACATTTTCTATTTTATAAAATCTAGATATAATAGAATATTTCTTTGTTTTATTAACATGTGAATTTATATTTTTTTTTAATTCCAAATAAAAATCTAGAGTACATTAAATTGAGAAAATTCGTAGCGTTTACTTATATTTAATTCTTGAGTAGTGAGGAAACTTTAATTTCAATTTTTAATTACTATTTTTTAGTTTTGATTTTAACTGCATATCTGAAATAAACAATGCAAGTTATAATTTTGTCAAAAACTTGAAAACTTTAAATAATCTTCATTAACAGCGACAATTAATTTGAAATTTTCTCTTAGTAATTAATTTATTTTATTTCACACTAATATTTTTTTCGGTATAGAAAATAGTAAATAACGATATTTTTCTGGTTGATATTTAAAGGAATTGCAACTTTATTTCATTTTCACAAATGTATTTTTCAAAACCTAATCCTACAAATCATAAAAACATTTTCTGATCAATAATGTTTAATAATTAACTATCAATCATTTTTTATTGTACTTATTCGCATTTCGATATCGATTATCAAGAGATAGATATTTGCTTCGAAATGAGTATAAGTTCCGAAAAGAAAATAATTAATTATTGAACACTTTTGATCGCATTTCTTACGGTTTATGGACTGAAAAATTCATTTAAATATATTCATATATTTATTTAGTTTCAATAAAAATTTTAAAAGTGCGATTTTGAATTTCTTATATATTCCAGAATATAAATTGACATTTATATAAATAATACACTTTCTTGTTAATTTTAAATATTAAACTTTTTAATATCATCACCTGTAAGAGAAAAAAATACTTCAGCAGTGACCGAAAAAAATATACATTATAATAGGGAAAATGAACACTCAAATTTAGTTACATTGGAATAGATCAGTGGTTGGATATGGTGGTTTTGGTCATGTACAAAATTGGAAAATATACACATATGCATGCATAACTAACCAAACAACCACATATACAAATACAAAAAAAAGCTGTAATCCCACAGATGGGTAACATATTGTGTATGTTTTTTTATACTTTAATTAGATGCTCATTGTAATCTGTTGTTTCTAAGAATTAAATCATTTTCGTTATATATATATATATATATATATATAATAAAATGAAAGCAAGATGAAAAAGTTTTTTGTCATTTGTAGACTTTTTTATTTATAACATGTTTATATAATTTAATAATTTTATTTAATAATTGTTTTGCTTTAAAGTCAAATTAGAGATAAAACTCTGTTAATGTTATGGAATATAATATTTATTAGTAAAAATAACACTTCAAATTAAACACATTACATTGCAATTAGAATTTATTCTAAAACAAACAAATTGTACAGCATTCAAAATGAATTGAATACATTAAAAGTAAATAACCATATATATATATATATATATATATATATATATATATATATATATATATATATATATATATATATATATATATATATATATATATATTTATATATGTATATATATATATATATATATATATATATATATATATATATATATTATAATTTTTCACTCACTGCAGCAACTATTTTTGGACGAAATGTTTTGACCACAAAGTTTTATGTGATGTGTACAAGTGAAAATTCATGTATAAAAGTGAAATTAGCCTCAGAGTACCAAAACTATAAATGCAATTATTATGACATAAATGATGTTATTATTAATAGAATAATAATGTGAAATTTCTGTGTTTCAAAATATTATAAACGAATATTGAATTATTTACATTTAATTCTATTAAAAATGAACATTTATTTTAAATTATCAAAAAAAGTTTAATAAATCATTTTTTCACCACAACTGTTCATTAACACACCAACTGTAGAGAAGGAAGACTGTAGTGTGGGTTTGATGCTTTTTGTATAAATTGATAAATTGTATTGTTCATGTTTTTTTTTTCGAAATTTCATTTAAATAAAATGTTTTTTTTTTCAAACACATACAGAATATTTTTTACGTATTGTAATTTAACGCCCGTTCGCGTGTAAAAGTTTATTAATGTACGCAGCTAAAATGTATTAATAAAACAGTTCTTTACATTTTTTATGTTCGCATGTGGGTGTATGAGTGTTTGTGGGTGCATCTCAATTTCCTGTTAGTTAAAACAAACATAAAACAATGAAAACTATTTCATAACGATTCCATATTACTTAGAAACTACAAAGTGTTTAACTGTTGACATATTTCACAATTCTGTATGATAAATGTTTTATGTAAATGAGAATTTCGTAAGAAGAAAGATTTCTAATAGCAGAAATATTAAAACTATAATCCAAACATGAATTTTTAAAAATTAAATTGAATTTAAAAATAATACGTCGACGAGAAGTTAATGTAAACATTTCCAGTTTGTTTTATTTATTAATTAAATCAAACATCGAAACAGTATCTTCCTCTTTTGGTCCAGACGGCATTTTGTACACATACTTTTTATCAGCTCTGTTTTCTACTTGGAGCTGAAATACAGGAAACACATTTTTATACATTTATTGCAGGATCGTCGTATCCGTTTCAATAGTAAACGATCTAACGCAGCTTTTATTCATATGAAGCAAAACTCTTTTGATAAATGGAGTGCCGTCTAGCGTAGGATTACATTTTCATTTGAACGGTTGTTTTTTTCCAAACACTGCAGATGGCGCGCATATGTTTTAAATTTTTAATATCGGGTGTAGCTACTTCAGTTTATGGATTAGAAACAACGGTTCTATCACTGTTGTACATCACTTCGGGGGTACTGTGCGAGAAGAGGACACGAACAGTATTTTTTTTATTAACCATAACACGTACGACATCATAGTCATTACAAAATTATAATGGCAGATATGCACGTTTGATTTTTTAATCTCTGTTAAATATTCGAATTGCCAGAAGCAATTTAAACGTGAAATTTTCTGCGGTACTTTAATTCAATTTATCTACAAGTATCAACAAAAAAAATAATTATTCAAACCGTATATTGGTTTAATAAAGATGTATGGTGTTTTATATTTGTAGCTACAACTGTAGTAAATAATAGTTAAAAATAATTCTTGTTTCAACAGTAATAATAACATTTTTTCAATCAAAATTTTATAACAATATATGTTCTACTTTACTCGTCACTTTTTATCTAGCTTATTTTATCATTGGGGATTATTTTTTTATCATTTGATCTGCGTTCTGACTGTAGGGCATTTTTAAACGAATTATTAATCTACAATTAATAATTATATATTATGTATGTATATATATATATATATATATATATATATATATATATATATATGTATATATATATATATCGGTCTCTTTAACCTGTTATCAAAATAACCTTCTAAAATAAGTAACATACATGATCCGAATGTTCGTATTTATATTTATCGTTCACTATATGGAGAAAACTTAAATGAAAGCAAATGATATATAAAATTATTTAATTAACATTTTCTTACTAACACATGAATTTATTACGTTATTATAAATGTAGTCATTATATTTGTTTCACTCTATTTCACTAATATCTTAACCAATTTATTGCATTAATAATGATTGAAATATAAATTAAAAATGGAAATGTGCAGTTATTTTTAACATTACTCAAACAATTGTTTTTTTATTATAAAAGTCTTACAATCCAACAAAACGGAAAATATATAATAATATACGGACCGTTCAAATTTTAAAATGTTTATATTATTTGCATAAATAAAAAAACTGTTATATATCCAAAAACTATAGAATGATTGTTTAAAGAAAATATAATTGTTTGTTTTTCAAATATGCAACTAATTTACTATAAATGTTTTCATTATATAAATGCTTTTTATTTACTATAAATCCTTTTTTAAACTAAAGTTTTAAAATCTATAGACAGATTTTATTTAAATTAAATATAATAAATTGAAATGTGTCATTTAATAAAGAAATAAATAAAAATGCATATAAATGGAGGTGAGGATAAAATAGATATAAAAATTCATAGTCATGTATTTGATTTGTTAAATTATTAAGCAATCTAGTATAAATTTAAAGTTGGTTGTGTGGCCGATATTTATTTTCATTAAAATTTTAGTAGCTAAAATGTTAACGAATGACACTTTAATTATATTTTGAAATAATTTATTTAAAAAATAAAAATAACAGTGATCGAAACGTATGTATATTATTAAAGTAATTTTTATTCTTTAATGGTTTGTAAGGCAAATTTAGACTAATACATTGTTTATAAATATTGTATGTTTGAAAGAAAAACGTTCCAGTCAGATAGTCATAATGGTTAATTAAACAGACTAATAGAAATTTATTTAAAATAAATACTTAAGAATTAAGTGAGCTGAATTAATTGTAAACAAAGATTCATAATGATACTCAAAAACTTAATGATTTTGAAATTCTAAATTTGCTTGTTTTATGATACTATAAAATTTTCTTGAACTACATTTGTGTCTAAAATTGATCAGTAAAAAACTTTTTCTAGATTTTTGTAAAAGCTTTAATATATAGACGTATCATTTAAGTAAATCAAAATGTACTGACAAATTAAATATATTTCATTTGAACTTAAGTGTAACATGACCAATATCATTTGCAACACGTTATTATGATAAGAAATCAGTTATTCGTAAACACATTTCATTATTTCACCTTAAAAGTGAAATTCTAAAACAGTGATATCGTGTGATATCATGTATGTAATGCAGCCACGCTTTTGTAAAATATTCAAATATAATGACTTTAGGTTTCTTTATACGTTTTCTCAATTCATAAACTCATTACACGTTTTTTTCGGTGTGACATGCACGAAAGATGACTAATTACACACACACACACACACACTGTATGAAATACGAAAATATAAATAGAGAAAAACGCAGTGTATAAACAAACATGTGTAATGTTCGTTCAGAAATGTTCCGAATGTAATTATGACATCAAATATGAAAATATACAGAATGAAACCGCATACGTTTCGTTCTTTTGATATAAAGTGCATAGGATTACTAATCTCAGATAAAATAAACTAATGCCATTTTCATTAATTTGTTTCCTGTGTCACATGTGCATTTTAACGTTGCACAATTTTAAACAACTTTGATGTGTGTGTATAGTTTTTTTACAAATAGCAGACAGAAAATTAAACTATTTTTTGTATTCAGATTTAAAGCATATAAATAAATGCATCTGTATATAAAACGTGTTTCTCGAAAATACATTCATAGACATTGTGTATTGATATAAACATTTTTTTACATTGATCTCCCTTAAGAACTATGTAATAAGATTGAATGTTAGGTATAGATTGAAATAAAACAGATATAATGTTGATATATTTCGTACAGATTATTTTTATTCGCTTCTATAAAAATAGCAAGTGCAGTATGCGTGTATACACACACGCATATAAAAAATATATTGTTGTCTATTACTTTTTGTAAAATAATTTCTTGTTTGTCGGTCATGATTTTCTTGTTATAAAAGAAACGTGCGTGTTGAGCTGTTATAAATGAAAATACTATTTCTGTCATTTTGACGGACATTTACACTAGAAGTATAATAAAAAGTATAATATATTAACGCCATATATACATATAATGCAGTAAACGTTGAAAGTTTACGGAAAAGTGAAAAAATGAAATGAAACAAGTATTATTTTAAATATATATATATATATATATATATATATATATATATATATATATATATATATATATATATATATATTCCTACATAATTTTACTTTAATATAAAATCAGTGTCAGTGAAAAAGATCCTTTTTAAAAAAAATACCAGAACTATAAGAAATAGGTTTTATAATTTGGTAAAATGTTATACATGTGTGTATATATATATATATATATATATATATATATATAAACATTTCGGTACTTCTTTGTAATATAATTGTCTCTCTACTTTATTAAGAACATAAAAAAAGTACGCAATCAAAACGTTTTCAAAACAAAACGTTTTTTTAGCGAGCACTATATATTAAAAATAAAGAATGGAATTTTTTACTTTCCTGCAGAGAAGCAAAATCAAAATAATGAAAAGGGTCGACAGTTTTTCTTTTATATTTGTATTGCACTTGATGTTCGTCGGAATTTGTAGATTTCTGTTATTTATTCTGTTCGTTTCAAATAAACTAAAACATAAATAAATCCGACATTTAATAATTAATGAAGTAATAACGTTTTGTAACGGTTTATTAATATTTTTAATAAATACTTTCATGCTGTTCATATCAATTATTTGATAAACAAAGATAATATTTATCTAGTGCATTTTTTTGTTAAATTGTTGATACTACAGAACTGGTCGTTTAACCGAAATCGATTAAAAATTTAAATTAATAATAGAAAAAAGTGGAATGAAATATAAATGAATTGAACTATACTATTTAGATTTTACAAAACAATTATAAATGACAAATATAATTACATATACGCACTAAAATTTATAAACAATGTAAACAAACAAACAAGATTTAGTATACAGTTTTCAATTAACTCTACAAGCAAAAAAGTAAACATTTGATTTCACATGAATGGTAGGCATCGAGTATTTTATCAATATTGACCGCATAAATTACAGAAATAAATTACAGAATGATCTATTGAACGTGTTGAGATTCAAACCTAAGACCTTTCGATTATAAATGACCGTCTGCGAGTAATTCTATGGACATGGGTCAAAATCATCTAATCTGAACGAAAACAAATGTTTAATCGATGAAGTATTTGACCAACATGTATTGTTCGAATGTATTCATTTTCTACTTGAAAGATGTGGATTTTCTCCATCGTTTTCATCAATACTAGAGTGTTTTTTTAAAAAAATTATTAGATTTTCTGTTAAATCTTCGAATAACATTATCTCGTCGATACATTTGAATTATTATGTAATTTAATATAAAGGTATTAACGGATTGAAATTTACTTTTTTAGTATTTTATGTGAAGTGAATTAGTTACGTTATTTTTTTCTTTGAAGCAATTTCCGCTATTTTAAAATTGTATAAAAGTACAGAACGAGTTTAAAAATACAGAACAAGTTTAAAAATACAGAACGAATTTAAAAACAACTAACAGTTTGTAATAAAATGAAAAAATAAAATTATTCATCATAAATACTTATTAAGAATATAATTTGATGTAATATTATTTAAATACAGATCTTATGTTTCATATTTTATTATATTTATAGTAAATATTTTTTATTATATTCTTTATATTTTTGTCGTAGAATTATTTAGTATTCATTTTAATTTATTTTACAAAAACTAATTATAATTTAAAATTAAAATCATATATAAATCAAAACCAATAACAGAACTTGTATTTAATTAATATATTTTTTCTTTTTTCTTACAAAACGTGAAAAATAATCAAAGACCAATATTATTAGAAGAATATCTCTTCTGATATCATTCTTAACATATTTCAAGAACATTGTCAGATATTCTAGTTTAAAATTCATCACATATTTTTTTCTAAACAAAAACGTGTAGTAGGTTTATGAACTCGACAATAAAATAAAAGAACTCAGTAAAAAAGTGGTACATTTTTCTTGTAAATCCTTAGTTTCAGACATTTCATACTATGTGTCTTTCTTGTCTTATAGATTCAAACATTATTAAAAAAACAAATATCTTTTTCTATTTAATGAAAGTTAAATAACCTTTGCAATCAGTCAAGCATAAATAATGATTTAAATTTAAAATTATAAATCAATCAGTTTTTTAATTTAAAATCTGTATTTTTTCTGTTCATATAATCAAACTGAAAGTAATTAAATTTTACTCAGATTTATCTCACTGAGGTATATTAATTTTTATATGGCGTCTGTCTAAATATTTATATTTTTCATTGCATTAATTAATTTTTAAAGAAAATAAATCACATGGAAAATTTAAAAACATTCCCTACTCGTAGCTTATAATAAAATATCAAAGATCTCGTCTAGGTTATCATTAGTAATGCATTATGAATCTACAACACTTTACCCTATATGTAAATATATATATATATATATATATATATATATATATATATATATATATACATGCATATACACACACACACATGTACGTGTATAAGCCTTATCCCTTTGACAGAATTTAACATATGTTGCTGCTGTAAACATTATTGATTATATGTTGAAATTATGTATTTGAAAGAAACCCTCGTGTACGATTTTCATAAGTGCACATAATTAAGTACTTGTATAATAATGTAAAATGCATATTATCGTACACATTTGGTTATAAACGACGTAACGTCAAATGAACAAACTTGTTACAATGACGTGTGACGGTCAGATGGTCAATGTTCGGGGTTTGTTCGTTGGTGGGTCCCGGTTATCAGACGTTTAAGATCGAAGCGCGCCATACGCTGCGGGAACTGTTGGCGATTAGACTCGTTTACGATCCCCGTTGTTCCACACATACACACCCCGACACACACACAAACGTGTACACGTACACGTGCATACATCCCCCCGAACGATCGAGCCGCTGCCTAAAAGGGTGACGCGACAATAGGGATTGTTGTAATTGCGTGACCACTTCCTCTGTAAGTAGGGTAACTAAGGAAGCAGCTTTTACTATTTTATATTCCGTTTTACTTCAGATATCGCAAAAACAATTATTTAACGAGACTGTGATCATGTCAGTAAAGTGTTGCCGAAACACTGACATAAATACCGAGTGGTGTTGTTAAAATTGCGGATTCGCCTCGCGCTGAATCGTTTAATGAATTGTTTGATCGAGATAGGGATCTATTTGATATTACGCTTATTCCACTTATAAATAATAGCTTTTAGACTTATAATTAAATATATACTTAATTGTTTGTTTCAGATAGTATCATAAGAGTTTTATGATTTCTTTTAATGTTAAAGGTCATTTTATTTTCAATAGAAATTTTTAATTTTGTCATGAAAATAGTATTGTCTGAACATGTTTCATACATAAATAACTTATACATCAACAACTTATCGGTACAAAATTATTAATTTCATTTCCAATATAAATATGAACGTATGAAAATTGTTTACTGTTTTATTTCTTTTTTTTATAAAGAATTTTCAAATTTATTGCATTTCTGTAATAATTTGCTATAAAAACAAAATTGAATGTATTCATGCTTTTAAATAATTAATAAAAATAATATTAATTAAAATGTTTTTCTATTGAAATTCAATTAAAAAATAGAAGAATTATATAAATAATTCACTTTAAAACAAATATTATAGAAAACATTGAAAATGAATTAAATTCATATTTTCATAAACTTAATTAGGCTGTATGTTATTTTTAACTAGATATAACCAAGTATTACAATACTGATTATATTTTTAATTTTGTTTCACAAATGAATCATTGCCCCATGCAGTACAAAAATTTTTAATGAAATGTTCGACAATTGTTCGTTATTTATTTTTTATTAAATTATGTTCACTTTTATGACATCGCCATCTTCTTTAAAACACAAGTACAGGAAGTCTGCCTTTTAATTTCTTCATATATCTTGCTATTATTTCGTTAATCATTTTTATACAATATTATAAAAAAAATATATTGTTTAGGGTAATGCTATATTTGTGCAAGTTAATTTTGCCATAGTGCTAAAACTGTAATTTTATATTTATAAAAAAAATGCTCTTGCATTTATAGGTGGTTGATCGAAAATAATTAGAATTTATCTAATAATTTTAATAAAGTTGCATTTAAATTACTTTTTTTAAGTCTGCGTTATCTATCAATGTATCTATGTGTGTATGAATATATATATATGTATATATATATATATATATATATATATATATATATATATATATATATATAAACATACATAAACTCGAACTAATAATCATATAATGAAATTCTTTTAACGTTTTTAAAATAAATTTATCGTCTCTAATAAAACTATTCTTTTTCAAGCACCCATGAATAAATAATGTAAACAATTTATTATGAAAAGAAGGAAGCTAATAGGCTCTTATCGTCAGCATAACGTTTGAAATATTAAAATTGTCGTGAACCATCCAACTTTTGCATTTTACACAAGCATCGTGTCTTAAAATTACACTACTGATTCAAAGATTTACTCACGCCTTTCTGAATATCCTTCGCTGCATCAGAAATACGAACTTCCTTTGATGTTATTTGTTTCATTGTTCAAAATAACGACACTCATTTATAATGTAGATTCTTACGTAGCCGTTGTATTTTGTTTCGTATTTGTATATTGACACATAGCTATTGTATTTTTTAGAACTTTTCATTAAAGTTTCAATATTTATTTGTTCAAGTCTTTCTGTATAAAATTATCTTTTTATATGTGTTATTTGTATTTAATGTAACATATTATAAACTTCTTACTAAATTTCAATAATAATTTGCAGTCAAGAAATATTATAAAGATATAAAAATATTGGTTTTAAATTAATTAAATTTAAAAACACATACCAAATTCAAGTTTTTTTAAACAGTTTAAATGGCTTTTGTATAAAATTAGTAATAAATAATTTTTGTTTTATAAGGGTTTTTTCAATCGTCTCTTATTCATCAAATTAAGGCATTTTATTTAAGCGTAAGTTCAGTAGAATTCAAAAAACGTTAAGAGTATGAAAATTTAATTATATAAAATATATTATTTTAAAAAACGTTTTCGTATTTATAAAGTAGAAAAATATTTTGTGCTTTGTGTTGAGTATTTAATAATTTTCATTTATTTGCACATAATTGATTTGAAAAATTGTTCAATAAACATTTATATGTAACTAAGTTAATCTTTTAATGTTTCAGTAATAATGGCCGATTCGTTTTCTATAAAAAGAGTAGAGCTAAAACATTTTATGTCCGTGTAAAAAAGTATTGTTCAAATTTATTTTGATAGTGTTTTAATCCGTTGTTGCCAATTAGTAAAGTTCGTTCACTTACTCACTAAATCGTGTCTAAATTAATTCGAAATGGGCTATAATAACAGACATAGACTGTTTCATGGAAAAGTCCCGTGCGAATCATTGTGAAAGAGATTGGAGAAGAGCAACCAGCAAGCAATGCAAACCCTTGTTGGTTAGGGGTTTGCAGTGCTGATACGTCGAGGTCAACCTAGTTTTGGGGATTCTTAATTAATTTGCTACACTCACATCCACTTCACAGGACTCTGAAATGAATTAGGACGATGTTTATTTGCACGCTGATAATCAATTATGTTGTCTTGCTGTTTCTAATAGGATTTCGAAACTTTACCATACATCATTATTTTTCACGCATGTCACTGAAAAAGATAATTCATGTTATCGAATAGTTAACTTTCTCCAATTCTGTTTTGTCTATTAAAAAAGTATACTTTGTTTTTATATTATATTTTATCGCATATTTTTTTACTTAAATGGAATTAGTGAAATCAAGTTTCTCTAATTCCTAATTAAACTAATGAGTAATTTCATTCATTAACATTCAGTTAGTTATCCATAAGTTTATATATATATATATATATATATATATATATATATATATATATATATATATATATATATACACATACACATACACATACACATACACATACACACACACACATGCACACATACATACACACACATATACTGTTTAATAAGTAAACCTGATAAAATTTGAATAAACTATTTTTTTTATGATTAATAAATTAGTGATAAAATTCAAACGTGTATTATTATAATATACCAATTATTATCTTAATAAACATGAAACTAATAGAAAAATAAAATATTTGTAAAAACCTTATTTACTTCAAAAATATACGTGAAATATTATTACAATGAAATTACGTAAAATATATAAATACATACATTTATTATACTTTCAAACATTTGAATTCATTAACATTCATGTGTAAATAAATTGCTGAAATCGTACTTCTAAATAATTAAAATAACTATTGAACGCTGTACTTCTTAATAATTCACAATGTTTCTCGATTATTAACAATGTTTTTTTTATAATATTAATAGAATTTACACGATAAATTTAATTTTAAATAATAAGAAAATGTAGCAGCTCTAAAATTTGTAACAGGGAAAATAAGTAAAATTATAAACAGAGTAATTGATTGTGTATTTACATTTAAGTACATATATGTATATAAATTGTGATAAATGATAATTATATTCTGTATTACAGGAGATTTCTCGTTAGACATATTTCCCGTTATGCTCGAAGATGACGCACGTTATCAATGCCAAGTATCTCCTGGACCGGCAGGAGAACCTGGAATTCGTTCTGAATACGCTACCCTTTCGGTTTTGGTGCCTCCAGAAGCACCACGAATATCTCAAGGAGCTGCATTAACAACAACAGAAGACCGTGAAATCGAACTTGAATGTGTTAGTGCTGCTGGTAAACCAGCTGCAGAAGTAAGTTTCTATTGAATTTATTATAATTTTCGATTTTAATTTATTTAGTAAGCAAATTAAAATAATATTTTTATTATTATTTCGTTTGAAGCAAAAATGTAAAATTACCTGAAATTATAAATTTAGTTAAGAAAAACAAATAGGCAAATATTATTTGATTAAAAATAGAAATATGTACAAATACCTATATTTTTAAATAGTTAATCTAAAGCATATATCTCATTTATATTATATTTACAGCATTAAAAACAATTCTATTTTTATAGAAAATGAACTAAAAAAAATTCTGAATATTTAGAAAAAAAATCAGTTTAAAATTAATTTGTGAACTAGATTTTTAATTATTGGTCTTATGACATATTTATTATATAGTCAATAAATGATGTCTTGTATATCTTTTAAAACTACGTATAATTAAAAAATATTTATTTTTTTTAGATCACTTGGATTGACGGTCATGGAAATGTCATGACACGAGGTGTTGAAAATATTATTGAAGATTTAGCGGATGGCAGACGGTTTACAGTTAAATCTATATTGAAATTAACACCAAAACGTGAACATCATAATACTACATTTACTTGCCAGGCACAAAATACAGCTGAACGTACACATCGAACTGCACACATTAAACTCGAGGTTTGCAGTCTATTTTTTATATTTTTTTATGATTTAATTCAAAATTTATATATATATATATATATATATATATATATATGTAATTGAATATTAATTAATTTATCCTTTATTTACAGGTAAAATATGCACCTAAAGTTGCTGTAAAAATATTGTCTGGTACAACTTCTAGTGGAAGGATATTAGAAGGTGCTGAAGTCCATTTCGGTTGTAGTGCTGATGCAAATCCTTCAGATGTTGATTTTAGGTGGTATTTAAATGATAAATTAATTGTTGGTGATTTTACTACTGAAATGGTTTTGCATAATATAACACGTGAACATCATGACAGTATTGTTAAATGTGAAGTACACAATCCAGTAGGAAAAAGTGAAGAAAGTGAAACTTTAGATGTTACTTGTAAGTTAATTTTCATTATAAAAATATTCATTTTATTTAAGAATTTCATGTTGATATGAGTACATACAGAAAATATACATTACTGTAGCAAATATTATAAACTATATTTATTAAAAATTTATTTTAGATGCTCCTATATTCCGTACAAAACCACGTTCTGTACAAGCAGAATATGGGCAAACAATTACTTTAACATGTGATGTTGATAGTAATCCACCAGCAGATATTGTATGGAGTCATGAAACTACATCACCAATGACATCTCATCTTAAAATTACTGGTTCTGAACAGAATTCTTGGGATGGCAGTAAGTTGAATTCATTTCTTGTAAATAATTTTATTTTAGTGATAATAACAGTAGATTTAATACAACAAAAAAAATTATATTATAAAATTAAGATTTAAAATGCATAATTTTATAAATTTACATAGAAAGAATTATTTTAAAATGGTATATATGAATTTTTAGCTGAAAGAATTCGAATGTCTATATCACCAGAACGTATAACAGCATCTAATTCAAATAACAAATTACGAGGAGGAAAATTAGCACAGTCTTCGAATAGAAATCGTCACCAAACAGATGTTCCAAACTCGAATTTAACATTAACGGTCGATCCTCGGACAGCAGGTCGCTATCACTGTCGAGCATCTGTTCCTGGCTTTCCAGAAATAGGGGCAGATGCTGCTGTTTATCTAAAAGGACCTCCTACTATAGTAAGCCACCGTACACAATTCGGAATAGAGGGAGATAATGTTCGTGTAGAATGTATAGCATTTTCAATTCCTCAACCTGAACATGTTGTTTGGTCATTTAATGGTCATGATGTTGATATCAATGACCAAGATTATAGTATTTTAGAAGATCCATTACCAGAAGGAGTTAAATCAACTCTCATTATACGTGAATCACAACAGAAACACTTTGGAATGTATAACTGCAGTGTAGCAAATCCTTATGGAAGTGATGTTGTTGAAATTAATCTTATGCCACAAAGTAAGTGTAAATTGAAGTAATTTTTATATCATATTACTGAAAATTTTCCGTTTTATATATAATCAATAAGAATATTAAGTCAACAAGAAAATTTTATCAACATTCTTTTTACAGAAAATTTTCCACTTCTTCTTATTGTAACTGGGATAATTTTTGGTGTAATTGTCATAATTATAATCACAATGATCATATTTTTATGCCAAAGACAAAATAAAAAACAACCTGAAGGTAAATAATTTGTTTTTGTTAACAATTTAATTTAACATCATATCTAAACTTAAAGATCGAAATTATTTTATAGCTGATGCAAATACAATAGAAAAACAAACACAACAAAGTGATCGAAGTTCAAACATATCAGATTTAAAACTAGATTTACGAGCTGGAAGTTCCGTTAGTAATATGGATTACACGACTGGAGGTATAAATATTGGAAGATCTGGTGATTCAGATGCAGGTAATATTTTTAGTATATAATTTATTATGTTGCTTATTTATAAATTACACATAAAAAGGAAACAGTCAATTTGAATAATTAAGTCTATGTTTATGTCTTATAATTTAGGTATTATCCACTTTGAAGTGTACAATAGTATTTTTCTACTTTCTTGAAATGAAAATAGAAAAATAAACAAAAGAAAAAACAATGAACAGTGTCATTCTGTTTTTTGTGAACTTTTAAAGAAAATTGGTATTGTTTATATGTGATAAAGGTGTTCATAGTTTTCTCTGGATATGCATTTCTATAAAATTGCACAGTAATTTAAATCAAATTCTTTATAGTATCATTGTATTATTTTAAAATAAATAATAACAATAAAAGAAAAATAATAAATATTATTTTTATAGGGAGTGAAACAACTCGATGCCCTGCAGGAGGAGTGCCTTTAGCTGGACCTGTACCATTATCACTGGATGGTGAATACCGGTATTCTGCTGAATATGTTGAACCAAGTTTTCCCCCAAAAAGTGTAAGTTTTTTGTTTTGTAAATCACTAATAATAATATACTGTAAATATTCTTTTATAAAAAATTAGTATTAGAAATTAAAATTTATATTCTTAAAAAAACTAGTAAATAAAAAAGTCTGATCTGATTTATTTTAGTGTGAATAATTTATATTGAACATATTTTGTTAACATATTTATTTTTGTTTTTTTTTTCCAGGATGGACAAAACAACAATGGTTATGTTCCATATGTAGATTATTCTCGAGATTATAATCCACCACCTTCGTTACAACCTCCATTACAATCTACCTTAGATTCCAGCCGTGAATCATTACAATCAACAAGGCTACAACTTAATTCACTTCAAGCAAGTAATCATTTAAATCACAATAATATACTCAATTCACAGAATAGCTTATTGAGTACGCTTCATGGAACTGGGAATCCATATAGTGCAGGAGCAGTACCTCTCTCAGATTTAAACCCCGGCTTTATGTCTAATGGTGGTGTTGGAACAATAGATCCACGCTATAGTGCAGTGTATGGAAATCCTTATCTACGCAGTAGTACAGTTGGTTTACCACCACCAAACACTGCAGTTTTAGCAGCAACTCCAGCACCGCCTCCATATACGAGAGATGCAGCTGCAAGAACTGCAGCAGCTATTCAAAATGGAGCAGCGCCACAAGTTGCTCGTTTACCAAATTCACCAAATGGCACACATATTGTAACGACAACAGCAACGGTACCGACTGTTAAACGGGGCACGCTTGCGACGCACGTATAACTTTAGGTGAACTTTTTAATTTCTCCACCATTGCCTCGATAATTCGTTCGCCTATTTGTTTATTTTGTATGTACATAGTTACAACGATGGACTGAAATCATTTTATATTAAGTACTTTAAAAAGAAATGAATCGACCTGTGGTAAGAATTTGAGAAATGCGTTATTGTAGTTTGAAGTCATACACTGGATTCTTTACAGTGTAATAAAATATTACAATTAGTTCTCGAGCATGATGAAAATCTTCATTTTTTGAAAATATACATACATGTATATGTATGTATATACACACACAAACATATAAATTATTAGATTTTGTACATGCTGAGATTTTTGTTCAAAATCAAGACTTCTCTCTATTATTTCGCATAATATCAATTCCCGCATGTTAGAAAATTACTGTGATGTCCTAGGTCTTCACAAGACTGCCATTACAAATAACCACAGAGAAAAAAAATGTGTACATAAAAATCTTTAGAATTAATTTATAATAGTGTTGTACAGTTCATAGCAGAAATGGATGATTACAGACATGTAATAATGTATGACAAAATTGATTTAAAATATAAAAATACTTGCATAATCTTTTTAATTATGTTAGTATACATCTTGAATTTAATTTTTGCAATAACTTTGTTACGTAATTCTCAATGTTATTATATTTTCATACAACAACCACTTATTCATGAAAATCTGTGATGCATAAATACTTTTTCAACTTGTAAAATCAAAAAAAAAATGTATCATAAAACATACATATTATAATTACAATTACATAATGAATATATCGTATTCAGCAATGGAAAATATGTATATAATTTTTCATACATTAAATGACTGTATGAATTCTGCTCGTGAAAAGTACGTCATCTACCTGTCAATTTTTAGAAAATCGTCGAATAACAAATAATGAAGTTATTTTTTTTTTTATTTCTTAATCGTGAGCTTCCATATTTGTTAAGAAAAAATTTTGTACATCTTTTTCTCAAGTTACTGTATCTCTATGAAAATGTTATACCGGTTTATATGTAAATTGTTTTTTAGAACATTGTAGTAAAAATTAATGTTAAACTGAAGACTTCAATAAAAATCCATATTTAAGAAATGTGAAAACTCAGCAGAAAAATATACTACAAATCTGAAACTATATTTAAGAAAGTATTGCATAGTACTTTTCTTATTACTAGTTTGTTTTTAAAATATGCTTTTAAAATTGTTTATAGAATAATTTTTAGACATTTTTGTAGTAGTTTAAAAATTATGCATTGCAAAACATAAAAATACTTATTTTAAATAAAATATAAACAATATATATTTATGGCCAGTGTCATCAAAAATGTACATAAACATCATTTTCGTATTATTCATCATTAATCAAATGTCATGAAGATTCAAAATGCATAATTAAATGAGTTTTGTAAAAAAATATTCAATCATTGTACCAAAGAAAACATAGCTTTTTAATCATATGCATACTTTCATGAGATTATTTTAACTTGATTTTAATGTTTTAAAATAATTGACATTAAATTGAATTGATTGATTCACCATATTTTTTTATAAAAAATTCTATACAATTTTGATGGATTTTTGCATCAAAGTTTATAAGTTTGACTGGCCTAAAAGAACTCTAGTATTCAAAGAAGATATTTAATCCATATATTTAAGTTTGCAATCTTATCTCATTTTTAAATTTTACTTGATGTTTATTTATATATAAAAATATAGATTATTTTGTATTGACATCATTTTTTTCATATTATAATTATGAAAATGTTTACCTG
Source organism: Acanthacorydalis orientalis (assembly GCA_034766995.1). NCBI lineage: Eukaryota > Metazoa > Arthropoda > Insecta > Megaloptera > Corydalidae > Acanthacorydalis > Acanthacorydalis orientalis. Next base: position 14,016,731 of record CM068318.1, on the reverse strand, counting down.
TAAATAAATATATAGGTAAAAATACTGTGCAGATATACAATTTTATATTAGATTATTCAATTAATTCAAGTCTGACACAGCTAATTCTTGTAATTTATGTAAATACTATAATGCTTTAGAACTGTATATTATATAAAATCGAACGACAGGGCCTAATTTTTAAGTAGCCACATTATTTTATATTATTTCTTGTAAATGTATTTATTAGTATAGTTTTTATATTCCAAACATACTATGTTATTTCAATATAGTATACAATATTTTACTGTGTGATATGAATGGGTTGCAATTTTCATATCGAAATTTTAATATTTTTTATTTTGAATTTGACATGCCCATTCTTACAGCAGTGGACTTTGAAATAATACAAGTGAAAAGATCTAAAAGAACATGATGTCTTTTATTGTCACTTCATGTCTATTTAGATTACTGTTATATGATATGCGCAAGTGAATTTTTCAAAGGCACATCACCTATAAAGTTTCTATATATGTAAAATATAAAAAAGAGAACGATATTGTGAATATGTTACACGAAGTCCTGCCAATTTGCACTTTTCCTCTATAAATATTATGATATCTAGCTCAAAAACTGTAAATAAATTATTAGTATATAATTAAAGAAAAACTTTTTTAAATTAAATTGTTAACTTTAATTTAGTTATAACTATTTAGCTATAACCCCCTATTTACATCCTATTCCATTTTTACTTCCTAATACATTTACTAAAAATTGATGAACTAAATAATGTATTAAAATATTGAAAACATGTATGGATATATGCATGTTATATGTGAAGTTCATATGTAAATTATTTTAAAGCTAAAATTGATACATTTATTAATTTACAATTAAATCAACACTAAATAGTACTTTTTTAAAAAGGGCACTTTCAATTTCAAATGTGATTTAAGTTGCTTTTTTATCACATGGAAATGGTTTTTTATAAAGGGATTAAAAACAAACAATCATCCTTTTTTTTGTTCATTTTTTAATTTAAATAGCCATTAATACATGATACTATTAACTTTTTATTGATTTTTATATAAATAATAAAAAAATATATACTATATTTCTGTATCATTCATGAATAAAAAAGTAAGTCAGGTAATCCTCAAAATTAGTTAATTGTATTATCTGATACTTCATATAGATTTTTGACATAAAACTAAATTATTAGATTTACAAGAACATGATTCTTTATATTATTTTTAAAGTATACTTTTCAGACTTACTTAGTTATTAATGAAAAATGCAGAATTAATAATGTATAATTAAAATCATATATTAAAATGTACAAATTACATTCAATATAAAAATTATTTCAGTATTTTTCAAGATAAGCCATAAATTCCTATATGCAAACGAATCTTTTGTATATAAGTGTGTGTATGTATATGTATGTGTGTGCATGTGTGCGTGTGTGTGTGTGTATATATATATATATATATAAAACAATGCAATGACTTAAGACAGTACAGAAAGAAGTATGTTCAGAATAACCAGAAATAAGAAGAGGATGAATATAAAAATGAACTAGAATTATAGACATAATAAAAAGAAAGACAGATTTGAAATAAAAATGGGCAGGACATACTGCAAGAAAAATAGACAATCAATGGATAAGAGAAATTATTGTTGTGACCCAATAAATTTAAAAAAACAACTGGACAAAGTGAAAAATTTTAGAAAAAGTGTTCATTCAGCAATGGATCGAAAGATATATTTATATGTATATATAAATATGTATGTGTGTGTGTATATATATATATATATACATATATATACAAACACACATAAATCTACAGATATATTAAAAATTTAACACTACAATAAAATAGATTTCAATAAAGCAATTCTAATAAAAAGCAATCATTTTATATCTCAAGCATTTGTTCAATTACAGCAATTCAATATTCAAAAAAACATGGTATATTAGAAATTATAAAAATAAATACTACTCAAGAGTGTTTTTGCTTATTTTCTGAAAGTGATTTAGCTATTACCAAACTACCTTTTATAATTGCACTAGCTATAATTTCGCCAGCTGAAATTACGTCCGAGTTTGATGCTTTTTCTGGCTCTTTATATTCTTCAATATCTTCAAAATCGACAAATTCAAAGTCACGACTTTTCCAGTACTTCTTGTTGTTTGAATTTAATTGTTGTGAACGGTTGTTGAGGTTAAATTTTTGTCTAAATGTAGATGCTGTAGATTGATGATTTGTTTTCTTTGATAAATCTATCTTATCGAAGTCGAGAAAATCAAAATCATTTTCTGCATTATTAGATTTTGATAAATGTTTATATTTATGAGATCCTCTATTAACTGATGGCGATTTTTCATTTCGTGTTACAAAAATTGGTTTGTTTTTAACTGTTTTTCCTTTGTTATTGTTACATTGTTCGTTATTTTTAGGAAATTCATTTGGCATATGATTCAAATTTATATTAATTGTAACACTAGTATTTGCACAATGTTGTTTATCCATTTTCTCTATATAAAACCAAATAATGTACAATATTTAATTTCAATTACACTGTAGCACACTGCACCATAGACAAATACTTAATATATCATATAATTATCTATTTATCTATTAATATCATAGACAAATAAGTCCGTAGATAAAATTCCGTTCTTATGTCAAAAAAATAAAAAAAGTAAACAGAACATGAAAATAGAGATAATAAAATAAAAAAGGAATTAGAATGAGATGGCATAATCTTAATAAGTCGTATTTCTAAGAGAGTTGGTAATAAAAATATTTTGTAAATGGAGGTTCTTATCATGCCTACTACTGTCAAATTGCATTCAGTCATGTTCGCAATCATTTTTTCAATCTCAAATGTCGTCATGTAATGTAAAATAACATTTTATTAAGTATTCTTAGGTAAAGTAAGGTAATAATACTTTTAAGTTATTAGCGAAATATGTTTGCGTGTTAATTTTTTTTTAAATGTTTACTAATGATACTCTTATTAAATATTGGTTTTGTCTTATAACCGAAATTAAACTACAACTTATTATATATATTAAAAATACCATCGTGAAACTATATGTTTGTATATATGTATCAATATCTAATAACCTAATTTTACAGTGAATAAAATCTAAAATGTTCGTATCTCCACACTGTCGGGACTGGACTCCACTGGCTACCCAGCAAGTAATACTGAAGAAAATACCATTGTTATTTAAGTGATTTTATGTGATATTTCTATAAATTTTAGTTACGATTGAGACACTTAGTTCGTATTATTGGATATAATGTTACACTTGATCCGTCGGTTGGAAAAGGATTATATTATACTTTACATGTAGCAACAATGTGTTCTCCTTTTTATACAAGTGAAATTTTACTTTCAAATAATCCTAAATGGACAGATTTTGAAATAAATGTGGATAATGGTTTTAATTCAGGTACTTTCCACAAGTGAGTAGTTAAAAAAAATGTTTGTTCTATATATTTTATTTTTGTAGGTGTCGTTGTTAGGATTTGGCAACATAGGGAGAATAAAGCAGATAATATAATCACTGTATGGGGTATATCGTTTTCAGGGTTGGTGTATTTAGGTACAAAACTTTCAGAAATACAACCATCATCATTTGAAATTAATACTCTTATATTTCAATTTGTTGGTGGATATTTTACTAGTCAAAATTGTATTAAAATGTTACCCAACAAATCATTACCATTCATTAACTATATCAATATTGTATCCAATGAGGAAAACCATATTTTCCGTAACACGTCAAAAGTTTTTCTTAAAAATGAAGTGAGAAAAAGCTACAATATAGAAAAATTGCAAAGGTAACTTCTTGTTATATGAACTAAGTTTACTTTCTCAATATTTTACAAAATTTAGGCAGTATTTAAGTTTAGTATTATATTATTATAGACTTCATACCATACAACAATCTATTAGAAATAAAAAATTAGATGCAGAAGTACTTCGTGAAAAAATTAGTGAAAAATTACCATTATTTGAAAAATCAAATAGTAATATTGCTGATGATAACAATAAGCGTGCTATGAAACAGAATATCAATACGTTATCCATGTCAATAACATCTTTAAATAGACTACTGAATCAGCAAGTAAGCCTTTGAATAATTGAAAACTCAAAAGTTTGTAATGGTTTTTAACTTTAATATTTTTAAGCTATTTACAATTACTTTTGATTAAATTATATATATATATATATACACACACACACATATACATATATATATGTATATATATAATCATACATACATACAAACTATTGTAAATAAGGCACATTTCAAAGTGTTTTGTTATATGTTGTGTACATAAATTTGCTCTAATTGTTATTTATTTTGCATTTAAGTCAAAACCAAGTAGGTTTCAACGAATCGAAGTATTGAGAGTACGTAAATTAATCGAAGTAGCTAAGTTTAAATGTAAAATGTTGTCACAAGAGAAAGATAGAAAAACAGCTCAGCTTAGACATTTGACCGAAAAGTACAAAAAATTATGTGATGAAAACGATGATCAAGGTTTTTATATTATGAATAATTAAAAATTATACTGTTTTATTAATATTTACATGACTATAATAATATTTCAGGGTCTCTCCTAATGGATAGGTATCGTCAATTAAGTAGAGAACTTGAAAAATTACGAGAATGGAGAAAGTCTTATGTTGACATGCGAGAAATGTATTTACATGCATCGGTGTATTTAAATCTTCGTCAAAAAGAACTTATGTCTGAATTGTTAAATATTTATCACATTATCAAGGTAAAATAGTATTTTTTTTTTTTGAGATAAACAAAAAAATGATTTAATTTGGGTTTTAGATATCTGATGAAAAATTTACAATATGTAGTGTATATTTACCAGATAGTGAATCTTTGTCTAATAATGATGATACTGCTCTAAGTGTGGCATTGGGTTATGTCTCTCATGCAATACAAATGTGTAGTATATTTTTACAAGTGCCATTAAGATATCCAATAATTCATTATGGATCAAGATCAAAAATAATTGATCACATATCAGACAAAATTCCTGAAAAAGAAAGAGAGTATGTTATATCTATCTATTTATTTACTATTGTTTTAAAATAAATATATCATTTTGTCAATTAAATCAATCTAAAATTCTAATATTTGTGATTCATACACAATTATTTTGGAAATACTTTGGAAATACCACTAGTTCAATTATTTTTACAGTTAGTATTGAATAAAATTCTCATTAATTTTTAACTTTAGATTTCCGTTGTATGCTCGAGGGAAGGACCAACTCCAATTTCATTATGCTGTTTATTTATTGAATAAAAATATTGCCCAATTAAGGTGGTACTGTGGTTTACCCACCCAAGACTTACGAGCAACTTTGAATAATCTACTTTCATTATTACATTTTCGACAAGATTTAAATACTGATAAAACTTTAATTTCTACAACAAGAAGTCAGTCAGGTTCATCAATTGACTTAAAGACAATCAGTTTACCTCTCTCTTCAAATAAAAATAAAAAAAAGAAATTGTCTAGATCAATTGGTAGCTTACGTTTATCTGAAAGTAAAAAAATGTCTAGATCAGTTGAAGCAATAGTTAATATTGAAACAGGTTTGTTTATTTATTTTTAAAGCTTCTATTTTATTATAACAATATTAATTTATGAAAATTTAACAAATTGAAAAAGCATTTGACTTTGAATAATTTCAAGTATTTTTTACATTTATAATAATTTCATATAGGCATTTTTTTTAATTTCAGGAAACAAATCTGCTCTTACAAAAATGTTAACTAGCAATGTTAATAGCAACTGTGATAAAATACATACTAGTGATAATGAACAAAGTAATCATTCTACACAAAGCACTTTGGATAATAACATCGAACAAGGTTTAGATTTATTAGATCCCCGAACAAATTTTTTATTTTGCTCTTCTAATGAACATTCCATCACTGCACTGGATGCAAGTCAGGTAACAAATAAACATCGAACCACTAGATCAGTTGGATCATATACTGAAGATGAAATAAGTGCAAAGTGTGAAAAAGTTTCAAGTTCTGATCCTTTATTAAATAAAAGAGGAGTTAATGTTGGTGATCAGTCGCTTCCTAATAGTTTCCAAGAAGAACGTAATGAATTTCTACAAGAATGGCTTGCTAATGGTCCAGCCTTAGTATGTTCAGAAGAAAATTTATATCCTGATGAAATTCTTGGAACTACAGTAGAAGATCAACCTAATTCAACCGATGAAAGTTCGTATGTTGTAAGTGGTATGAGGTATTCTGCTACAAATCAACATTTTTCTTAATTTTTATGTATTCTGTATATTATAAGCAAAATTTTCTTGAAAGTAGTCATATTACAATTATTTTTTTATGAGCAATAATTTTTATAAATCTTCTATGAAATTAATAAAAGTAATTTAAAGAATTTAGGCTTCTGTAATTTTATTTTTATTTTCATACAGTTCTTTTATAACAAAAAAATATTTCACACTCATATGTATTTCAGTTTTTTAAAGATTATTGTTTACTACAGTTGATAAATGCAGAATCTTATAAATGCATTCATCAAACCATAAGAAGTGTGCCATTTTTTTAATTGACGTACTATAAATTATTCACATGAAAGTTGTCTTATAAAGAGTAATATCACAATTCTTAATTTCGAAAATTATCTTTATTTTGTGGTTTGGACCTACGTAATATTTTTGTGTCTTTCATCATATTTACAATGATTATTGCTTGTCACCATTGCTAACTTTATGACTACTTTACATATGCATAGTTTGTATATATGTATGTATGTATGTGTATATATATATATATATATATATATATATATATATATATATATATATATATATATATATATATATATATATATATATATATATAAATTAAATAAGTTATTGTATTTATTTGTGTTGTATATATTGAAATATAATTATTTAATAAAGATGCTATATTTTAATTTTTTTATTATTGAGAAATAATCAATTAAAAATCATGAATATTTTTGTATGTATTTAAAGCTTTATTTTTGAACCGAAGAGTTGAATGAAAAAGTTCAACGGTATAGTAGTTCATACAATGAGTACTCATTCTTTAAACATTACGCAATCTAGTAATGCCGAGCATATGCACGTCTGTTTAGATTAGATAGAAGGGATAATTCCTGTACGGTTTTATTAGAACAATGTTTGGTGTACACATGCGCACTTGAATTGAACAAAGCCTAAATAGGTTTTTCATTGCTGCACCATAGTGTTTTATCTGTCGATGTATTTATGTTTTAAAAATGGTGAAAAAAGTGCAAAAATGGACGAAAATTAGAATATTTGACATTTCAAACCATGACCGAGGCAAATGAAGAGTAAGTGTGGTTCAATAATCATTCATTGTGCTAAATTTATTAAAACAAAATTCATGTTTTTTGTGTAGTGTTGATCCTTCCGTCCCACCATTTTCTCAGGAAACTAGTGAATTACGTTCGGAATGAATTCATTACTGTTTCGTGTCATGTTTAATCATGCTTAATTGGTTAATTTGTGAAATTATACAACTCGTAATTTGAGAACTGTGCTCAGTAACATTATCGAGGACAAAATGACAGACCTAACAATCATTCATGACAGTACCATTTCATTGAATTGTATCGACTACTAGTAAATTCATTCATAAGCTGTTAACCATTGAGTTTTAATACTTAATTTCTTACCTCAGGGTTATTTATCGTTACTAATCATGTTATGCATTACTTCATCTGCTCTCTCTCTTACTAAGTTAATTGATAGTTATTTATTGATAACTATTAATTTTATTGATTATATATTTCATTTACATTACAAATAATTCATGTTTTTAATTTCAATTATGATTAATTCACCTGTATTGTAAGTTTATGTATGTGTGTATATATATATATATATATATATATATATATATATATATATATATATATATATATATATATAATATGGCTGATTTAAAAAAAGATTTATTAAAAATTTAAGATAAAAATATATAACAAATATACTGTTACGAACAAAATCTATTGTTACAATTCAAACTAATCATAATTAAATGGATCTTGTATATATGCAAAAATGTTGATAAATTTAAAAAATATTATTATATTTCATTGTTAACTCATATATCATATATATTTTTTTTACACACCAGTTAGGTTTAACCCGTGTATTTATTTATTTATTTCATTTTTTAAATAACTTATTTATATAAACACATTTTAAAAATAATAAATTTAATACAATTATAAATATATATAATCTTTTCACTAAATTAAAGATGTCTAATTTTATGGAAAATGTTATGACAACAACATATTTAATGAGAATTGGTTATTTTCGTTATAACATTTTTATAAAAAAAAATATATATTTGTTATTTAATTATGGTTTTTAAAAAAACTGATATTTTTCAATCGTCTTATGAGACGAGCAAGCTCGTCATAGAAAATGAAAAAAAGTTTTTTAATGTTTTTAACTAAATATGTTTTTGATAATTGTTATGTTTTTTTTTAATATTCCGGGTACAGATATATGATTTTAAATTGTAAACTAGTTAAATTACGTATGCTAACGCGTTTATTGTTATATTTTTTTATGTAAATCTTATTATATTAATTTTGTCTTTGTATAACTTCTTTATGTTATTTTATTAAAATGGCGGGAAAGATGTGCATATAGCAAGGTCCGTAACGCTCACAGGCAGGTGACTCAGAGTTTTAACGTACGCTTTGTTTTAAATCTATTACGTATTTAGCATGAAGAAATAAACATGCTAACAGTTTGTACAAAATTGAAACGTTTTATTTATTTTCAAATACACGTGAAATAAATATCATTCAACGCGTTCATAAATTTCATTCTATTCTGCTTTTAAATGTATATCGAATATTATAAAAAATATATTATATGATAATGCTCTTCTTTAATTTGTATTTCCTTTAATTTATTTACTTGTTGACTTGTGGTCTTTCAGTATTGAGTATTTTTTCGCTAATTAACTTCAACTATGCAGTCTTCACATAAAATACCGAGCTTAATTTTGTAATGCTTAAAAAATAAGCTATATTTATCATCCATTGCACACATATTGAGTGACAAATTATTAATTATATTTGTTTAAGATGTTTTCAATAAGACAATCTTACACATTATATTTTATCAACAATCTATGCTTTTTTAAAAAATTTTAGTTTTCTTTATCAATTTCAACTTTTAATTCAATATTTGATTTGAATTTAGAAATATTGAATCAGGTTTTGAAGATAGTCTGATTGTTATCTGCATTCTCTACCGGATTTCTTTTAGTGCACTGTTTATAATGCTTCTAACGATTTATGTTAATATTTAGTATTATAATATTAAAACCTAAATTTACGCCCTATATTATTAATAAATATATGTTATTTTTACAACATTATATCAGAAAAATCAAATTTTACTTAATGTTTTGTATATTCTCAATTTGATCTTTTTGTATATGCAATAATTTTTAAAAGTCTTAAACATGTTTATAGTACATATTTAAAGTATGATTTTACGTTCATTCAGTATTAATGCTAGAGCTTTAATTATACAAAAAACACTTATTGTACTTAATAAAGAGAAGTGATATTTAATATAAAAAACTGTTACTGCCTGGTTAAGTATGTAATTTAACTGTGAAATATTTCTTCATCACAGAATTTCATTGACAAAAGCAAATACAGCGTACTATTTGTTACTTATTGTTTTTAATGACTTTTTACTTGTAGGATATTTTCTTTTATGAAAAAAACAATTACCTAGAATTGTTAATACATTAAAATCTTTATAATACTCCTAAATATTTTTTATCATACTGGACTCCAGTCATGTATTTTGGACGTACGTTACGTACCGGAACATAGATCCTCAGTCACATCAAAAAGTGACTTTGCTTTCAGTATTGTTTGTTTTTTTTACTGAGTTTAAATAATTGTGCTAATGAAAATATTTGGTATATAGGTGCAATATGTATGGTATACAATACATTATATATATATATATATATATATATATATATATATATATATATATATATATATATATATATAAGAGAAAGAACGTTGCTATGTACTTATGTCTATATATTATGTATTTATATATATATATATATATATATATATATATATATATATATATATATATATATATATATAATATTATTATTAATTATATTAAGTTAAATATTTTTTGATCGTCTTTGAATATTTCTGTACTAATGGATTGTCACTCAAGGCCGTTATTATCGAATAAGAGCTTCTTTAGTTCAACTTTGTATCGTTTAATTAGTTAATTAAAACGATATTTAGTATGTATTACCCACATTTTTCTCATAACATTACTTTTTCACATGCATGTACATGGAAACAATTTCAATATATGTGTGTGTGTATATATATATATATATATATATATATATATATATATATATATATATATATATATATATATATATATATATATATATATATATATATATATATGTGTGTGTGTGTGTGTACACATACTCAAGTCTTAAAATTTAAAAACAATTTTGCAATGTCAAGTAATTTTTAGAAACGTTGAATTTTTAAATTTGATGCATCATTTTAATGCTATATTTAAATCAGTACACGTACATAAATACAAATTATTTGACATAAATCTTTTGATTTCATAATATATCATACACACTTACTTTTTTAAATTATATTTAGTTTGCAATTAAAAATCATCTCTTAAAAATAAATTTCAGTCCAGAATATTTTTGTAGTTATTTGTTCATAATTTCTGGAACGTAATCACTTTACGATTAATATTCGTAACTCTAGCATTCCCGCCATTTTCCCATAATGCAGTTTACAAAAACAATTATGTAGTAATGTTTTATGTATACTATAAAATAAATAATAAATTTATTCATTTTAAATGAATTGAATAATTAAATTTTCTGTTTAAAATTATAAACGTTTTTAAACAAACTTTTTAAAGATATGATACTTTTAAAGTAATGATGACTTTTTAAACTAATTAAATTTGTTTATAATTGTATATTTTTAAAATTCTACTAAAATAAAAATAAAAAACTGAAACAATTTTCATAATAAATTTAATAAAATTGCCGAACTATATTTAAAATTCTCTTGTGTAAATGTTTAGTTTTGGCCATCAGTGAATTATTAAACCACCACAGATGATAAATACATATCTTCAATAAGCAAAACACTCATCGTATTAAATCGTATTGACATTTAATTGCATTTAATCATTACTTCCTGTAGGCCATGTTATCGGTTCTTATCACTTACCGACATCCTGTCTATATTACAGGCGGCATCTTATGCAACATAAGTTAGTAATGAATTTGTGATTAATATTAAAAACATCTATTAAGCGTAAATAATCCACATATACTTAGACTTTTTGTTAACTTTTGCAGTAGTGATACTATGACGTCATGTAATATTCTAATGGGAATTTCAAAATACCGAGACTTACGACATATGTACGTGTAATATTTATATTTTATTTGTGGTTTTTTGTTCAGTTTTTGGTGTTATTTTATCGTGTATAGTTTTATCTTATTTAAGTTAAACATCTACCACATAAAAAACATGTAAACGTTTGATTATACTGAATTGCCTTATGATCATTTTATTTTATTTATATTTTAACAAATTATTTATATAAAAATGATTTTTTTTTATTTTTAACCTTAAATTTTTAAAGAAACGTTAATTTACAGACTTGAAAAAAATATTAAGTGCACATCTAAATATTTAATAAGTTCTGTGATAATTTTATGAAACAATCTAACTGTATTCTTCTTTACAGACGTCGATAATATATATATATATATATATATATATATATATATATATATATGACATTTATTAAAAAAATAGTCTTATTATTTAAATGTTTTCGTTTTCATTTAGTACAGTCCACATTATTTGTATATAATTGAAATTAATAATATTTTTATTTTTTACAACTTGTAAAAAAATTATTTTATTAATATTTGAATCTTTTTAACTGAAAAAACATTTTTTTTTATAAGTTAACAATAAGTAAAAACGGTATGTACAAATACACAAGTATGTATGCATTATTTTTTCCATTTATGATTACTTAATAAAGTTATTGAAAAATCTATTTTTTACGTGACATTTACAGACCATGTATATTTCGCGAAAAAATTCTTAAAAAATACTGACGTGTATAGTATTTATTTTTAAATTTAAATTTTCTGTATTTATTTTTTTATGTATAAATTGTGTATCGATGTGTGAATTTCCAGTAGTTATTTTCTATTGCTAAAAAATATTATATATTAATTTATATTGGTTAAACTTTAAATTTAAAATTAATGTGAATATTTCTAATTAAATTATGAAAATATGAACGGTGTGACGTCAGCAGAATCATATATATATATACTTGCTAACCAAATCGTAGAGGTGGAAATTGCATTGCATCCACATTTCTCCCCTACTTCTTTTGTAGGTTAGCTACCCCTGTTTCTGTGTATGTGTTTGTTATACACCTCATGTTAGGGGAAACATTCATAGAGAAGTATACTTCTCTCCAGCACTGGAAGTAGGTCATTGGAGTTAACGTGACCGATTCTACCCCTGACACTTCAACGTTTACAGTCAACATTGGAGGCAATGTCCTGGTTATACTTTGAAATTGGTGCAACAACCAACATCATACGTGCATATTTATTTACAAACAAAGTCGCTATATCATCCAGCTAATGTTAAAGCCACATTCTCTCTTTGTCGAACTGTGACCAGTAGTATGATCACTGAGTTATTTTAAACACTGGAGCTATAAATAGAATCCACGTGACTGGATATCCAAGACAAAGATACATTTATAGATGTTTATTCGTTTCAATATTGTTGTCTTCATCTTTCAGTTTCTATATTTTTTCTAAAGCCACTAAATGTATACTAAAAATATCTTATACATTGATTATGTATAATGAAGACATAAGTATAATCCAAACATTATTAGATATATTTCATCTTTGTTTTTATGAACACTGAAATGTTAAAATTATTACTATTTTATATTAAAATATTGTATATAATGATCTAATTTCATAATTGTGCTTTTTTAAGGAAGTGCATATACTGGGTTTTAATTTTGACCTATATCTAAACCTAGTAATGATTTTATAATACATTTAATTAATTTGTTTTAACTCAATACCATTTACAACCTTAAATAAAAAGTGTAAATTAGTGCTTCATTTAATTTCTATTACAAAATACTATTTATTACATTATATTTTTATGTAGTATTCTTCATCGTTATTATTTTCATAGGACAAATAATTGCACATTGTTAATATTATGTATTATTATTATTAGTATATTTATATTATAATATGGATAAACGTTTTTTTTTAAATACTGAAACATTACCTCAGTTAATAGATGTTTTTACACATTTTATTATTTTCCAAAATTAAAAGTTAAATTTTCATTTTCGAAAATAAAGTATGGAAATTATAGTCTTATAAGTCGTTTTTATTAAATAAATTATTGTAATTTATTTATAGAGAAACATTTTCAGTAGGTAACGTTAAATAAATTATTTTCATTCACTATCTTAAGCATATAAAATATCAGCTCAAGTCCAAAGATCGGTGTATAACTATATGAATTAATTATATTACGCTGAGTATATAAGTTTTTACTTTGTTTTTTTTTTATCGAACATTTCATTAGAATTTAATTCAATCGTTCTTTAAGTATTTAAAATTATTCTTGTAATATTTTTTTTACACCAAAAAATTAAATAATTGGTTTCTATTTAATAAATTTAACCTTATGCCCTTTAGAAGTTGTTTTTTAACATATTATCCATTTGATTACTCCTTGTTCATTACTTGAAAATATAAAAAAAATAATTCAATCATTTTAAAATTTTTATTATTGTAATCTAACAAATGTAGTATTTGGGAGTTTAGAATAAGTATAAAACATATTAACATTACTGAATTAGAAATTGCAGTTCTTTGAGTATAAATAATGTAAATATTAAAGGAAGTTTGGGAGCTTGTTTAAAATTGTTAATATTTTATATACAGAAATACAGAAAAAATGTCAAAAAAGACCAATTTTCAGTTAGTTTATCTTTAAATTGAGAATTGTGTCTGAATTTATATGTAAAAATCATTTCTTTTTGATATTTTTTTTTTACAAAAACATCGCATTGTAGACCATTAATACAATAAACCCTATATAGACAAATAACTTATTGAATTCAGTAAAGTAATATTTATTACAAGAATTTAATATTTATTGCAAAAACATTATTTATCGTAGAATTTATCGTAGAAAAACTTAATGTCGTAATCAAATTTAAATTCTTGCCTATAAATGTTATCGATGAAAAGTTCTGATTGTTACAATCAGATCTAACTTAAAAAAATAATACGAAACTATATTAATTCTTTGACATTTGTGGATTTTATCAAAAAAAAATGTTATTTTAGAATGTGGTTTATATATATATATATATATATATATATATATATGTGTGTGTGTGTGTGTGTATGTAATAATGATTTAAAAATAATAATCCATTGCAATTGATTGTTCACTTCGTGTAATTATAAAATTATAACCAGTCATGAATAGCAGGTATATTTTTTTTCTCTAACTCTCTAAGGATATAAATTGTTGACTTTGTTCATTCATAAGATAATCCCGATTGATTACTGAATAACATCAATGATCTGTAGAAATCATATAATTGTTTTGAATATAAAGTGTTTAATGAAAATTGCATGACCTAGAATACATTTTTTCTGTCCGACGTCATACTTTTCAGTAATCACTATGAAATTGATCGATTCATTTAAATTAATTGAATGTTAATAATTAAATTTATTAAAATAATTGTTTTTAAGGTAATAATAATTTGAATTTGACTACAAATTCTGAATATATTTACTTTTTGTTCATTCAGTATGAATTATTTTAAATAGATTTTTCGATATAATTATAAAGTTAAAAATAAAAATGTATTATAAAATGTCAGTTAATTTGCATTATAGATATGAATAATAAAATAAATAGTAAAACAAAAAGAACAATAATAAAAATACTTAAAAACAATTGATACAATAAATACTACATCATAATATGCATGAAACAAATATACCAGTCATTAATATCTCCGATTCAGTACCTCGTCAGATTCATAATAAAGAAATGAATGAACAGTATTTTATTGCTCCAAAAATAGCCTCAATCGTGATGTTAACACAAATTCCCGGTTATATTGTTATCTCACTTCAATTTTGTCTATCTTTTTTTATCAATTCTACCACCCCTCTTCTCAATAACTACGAATCGTTCTCCCTGTCAACATAGAGTCACTCATTCTTATCTTCTACGATACACCTTTTCTTTCACTTTGTTTCTTTTCTAACACCTTGCTGTTTTTATAATCATAGTTCCCCCCTTGTCTTGCTTAATGCTGTTTCGTTTAATGCTTTCACCCTCACCACATGCTCACTATAGGCCTGTCGCATATCTCTGCACCAACCTGACATCTCACCACCACATACACAGAGCTTGTTGCATCCCCCCACACCCCAGCGCACTTGTACTTTCCCAGAAAGCTTGCTATTGCTGGTAAATAGGTCAGTAGAGCGGACAATAACCCTGCGTTCTAGGTATGACGTCACTAACCAGTGGTATTATTGATGCCATGCCTATGGTTTTGGTCGTAGTGGTGGAGGATTCAGATCAACGACAATATTTTGTTCCCTCATTCAAGGTACAAAACTGTGTCTTTCGTTTCATGTATGCATTCACCGGAATCAAATATTGAATGTTTAACGCTTTGGCTATCATTGCTCGCCGTTTCATCAGAATACCCTAGTCCCGGTCTGTAATGACGTCATTGCGACCTTATTTTAAATTAGCTCTAAATTTAAAATACACTTACATGTGTGTTAGTATATATATATATATATATATATATATATATATATATATATATATATATATATATAGTACACATTCATACAAATATATTTGGAAAACCTCACATCACGTCTAAAAGAGCCTATCGGGTTTCAGCTTCCATCCGCTTGTAAAAAATTCATAATAAGTATTTTCATTTATTCAGTAACTTAGTACCTAAGAACCGAAAGTATGCTTATTATTTCTAATAACTTCATTAATGGTGTCTGTAATTTTCACAAATTAATTCTTTTTTCACTCCAGAAAACAACAAAAATATTTTCTAATCGAAAATGTTTAATAAATCATATGTGCATTTAGATAGCGATACCATTATCTTCAAAGCACCAAGGTACAGAAAAATCTAAGATGTTTCTATACCTTGACTCTCTGAACATGATGGCATCGCCATTGAAATGTGCATAAGCAAAAATCAAAAATGATTAATAATGATTTGTTGAACATTTTTGACCAGAAAGAAATTTGTGGCTGTAGAATGAAAACAATTCATCTGTCAAAATCAATTTACCCAGTGTAAAAAGTATATACTGTATGTAATCTTTTTGTGTGCAAGATGATAAATTAAATAACAGAAAATGTATGCTGTTTTAAAATTATGTATGTTTGGAGTTTTACAAGAATGTTTGATTATTTTTTTATTACATTTACGGCTGTTTTTCAGGTATATTAATAATAAGATTGTATATGTATTCAATAGTATATATTTTTATACAATATTCGTAATTTTCGACTTTTTGTGAAATGATTGGAATCCAAAATTTCTTTCATCCAATCAAAAACCCTGGATACGTATATGTATATGTGTATATATATATATACACACAACAATTACATGTGTTCTATCTCATCAGTTTTACACAATCATAAAAGTAATAAACAATATGGAAATAAGATAATGTTTTATCGCAGTGTAGGTCGCTTATATATTTGAATGATTATTTGATAAAAAAAAGCCGTATTATACAATAACGATTGTGACACTAAAAATAGTTTATATATATATATATATATATATATATATATATATATATATATATATGTATGTATGCATGTATGAATGTATGTATATAATAATATTCTTTACGACTATGGAAATTCAAATTAAAAATTTTAAAATAAATTAAAACACGTTGTAATAAATCTTCTCTCAACTATTTTCTTAACTTTTTAAAACTAATTAAACTTTTATTTAATTGGTACAAGTAAATTATACTTGGTTTCATTTACAAGGAATATCCCTTACGTATAAAAGTTGCAGTAAAAAATGTTTGTATTGGCAGATTTTTATACAATTGTCCTGACATTGTAAACAAACTTAAAATTTGTGAATGTACATAGCACGCATTTAATCACGTTTTCTCGCCCTCACATGAATAATTTTTTCATCCCACGAACCATAGAAAATTGTTCTATTCAAAAATGATTAATAAATTACTTGATCATTTGTGAGTGATGATGGCGCTTCAAAAACGATGGCGTCTTTTTCGAAAAGCGCATATGCAATATCAAAAATTATCAAATCATTTATTAATCACTTTTGATAAGAAAAAATATTTTTTTGGTTTATGAGATGAAAACAGAATTCATTTGTGAAAGCGAATTTAGCCACAATGTCAGAATTATATTGTCACTTTTTCTTTAATAGAAATATATCTGAAAGTGTAAAACAATATATGAGGAAAATAACAATAGTTTCTTACACTTTCTCTTAACGATTCGGATGTGTGTTATTTAGAATCAGTCATATCGGTGCTGTAAATAATATTATACATTAACAATAGTTAATCATAAACATTTTTATTTCAATCGTTAGTATTAACAGTATTTGTTTTTGAAAGTATTTACTATTCATATGATTAATAGAAGTTTATCGTGATTGATGTAATCTTCTATTTTATTAAAGCCCTTTTTACATTTAAAAAGTCAGTAGATGTTGATGTCGGTAAAAGTAGCAAACTTACTTACAACTTGAAATCAATTAAATTAATAATCACTACGTAATATGGTTGACATACGATAAGCTATTTTCGAAATCTAAATAAAATTCAAATAAATCTAAGTATTGATTTATTAACATCATATTTTCTTCAAAATTTGATTTATTTCTACCATAATATTATCGTTATTATAAATTATTTTTTAGATTTGTAAAACTGCATAAAACTCTCTTAAAATAACAAAAAAATATGGATTTTAGTTCATTTTAAGTGAGTATATGTGCCTTTTGATAGAATAACAGTAAATTGTTATTAAACTCCGAGTAACATTATACATATTTCGTGTCCAAATACATAAACAAGCCATTTTTAAAGCAATATAATGTATCTAAACTGTTAAATAATTTGTCGATTGAATCTATTTTAAATAAATTTACAACTTGATAACATTTACATCAATTTGAGTGCTTTTTAACTGTTCATTGGAATCTTAAATTCATTGACCTGAATGCTTTTTTAACTTAATAAAAATGAATAAATCAAACATTGTTGACGAAATTACAAAAATATGAAATTTAAGACAAATCGAAGGTTTTAAAAATTGCAACTTTAATTTGATGTAGACGAATTATAAATTGCACATTTGCATTATGACACACTGCATAATATGACACATTTTATATTTTAAATATTATTGATTACTTATATAGATTTAAAAGACACTCAGTACAATTTATAATCTTTTCTAAAATAAATGTTTTGTACGAAAAATGTGTATATTGTTATTCAGGTTTATATTCAGTTTTGTTAGTAAATAATCGATATTTTCAAAATTTTCGGTCGAGATTTTGTCAGTTTTTCAAGTCGTTAATATTTTTATATTTCAAATATTCTTTGTATAATCATTTTTGAGATTTTTATAAGAAATAACTTTAATAAGACTGTATTTTTATTGCAAATTTCAAAATGTCTCAAAGAATCGATCCATTAACTCATTAAATGTGTAATTAATTTATGATGAATATCCGGAAATAAAAATAAATTAACAACTTTATGTGAGTTCAGAAATGTGTGTAACTATTCATTGAACAACGGCCGTTAAACGATAACGCAACGGCACTGAAATCAAAAGTAGGTCAGTGGTTCGTTGCACCAAGTAGCAGTGGCGGCGGTTGCTGAATCCACCATTCACAGTTACAGGCGCCCGGTCACAGCCTACCAGCCTAGCTGTTGAATGTACCATCATCATCATTGTGTTCTTGTATGTGTGTGTTATCGTCCCCACCATGATCTAAACTCTAAGCGCATCGAAATGACGTCATTCATGTATCCGTTCAGAACCGTAAGTTCGAACATGAACGGTTCAGTTTCAGTTCGAATCTCAGATCATTAGAATAAGCTCGGTGACAAAGTAACGGTCATTCAATCCATATAAATATTTTAGAAATCTTCATATATAAAATTCAAATATATTCATCAAATAATTAAATATTTTCACCGAAAAAGTCCAAAAAATCGACTCATCTATTTATAGTATCAAACTTGTATCACTAATTTAATATGTACATATTTAAATAAAGTGCATTTAACAATAAAAAATATATATTTTATATACTTGCTCTAATTGATAACAATAACAACTATTTGAAATTAGAGTTTGATACACAAACTATTGAAAAAAGTAAATTCGTAGCGTATTTATTTTATACAAAACATTTCACATACATTCTCTTAAAAGATTAAAAAAATTTGAAAAGATTATAATAAATTAATCTAGTTTATAAGCCCTCTTAAACTGTCACCCAAAACTAAATTAATATAATCTTTGAAATAGAAGATACAATATATAATATATTTAATATTTACAATTTTAGTTCTAACTAAAAAAAAAATACCTGTGATACCATTCCAAGTATTTAGATATATTTTCGCGCGTTTTGGTTTTACATGCGACCAATTAACAATTTGCAATAATAAAAAAAATCTAGTTTATTAAATAAATTTATATTTCCATCTTAATTCTAAAAGCCCTACAATTTGTGATATTCTTGCATTTTTTTTAAATTATAACTTGAAATTAATATAAACTTATTCTTAACCTTAAAAAAAAATAAATTGTGTTCATAATTTGTGATACGAAAATAAATATATAATAATTAAAATCATATAACTACATAAACTCATTAAAAAAAATCATTGAATTAAATTAAGGGTATTATGATTCATTTGAAATATTTTTCATAATTACTCAAATTCATGTCTCCAATGCTCTGGCTAATTTCTACTAGTAATAATAATAACAATAATAATTATTGTTATTACAATTTGAATTTCATCAAGCCGCTTTGTATGCAAGTATCATCTGAAACTGAATTAACAGAGGAAGAGGAGGAGAGGTAGTTTATTTGCAATTTAGTAATTTCTAAATGTGTGTAGTATATTAGTCATAACATGGAAATTTATCAAAGAGATAAGTTCATTACATTATATGTAAATAGGAATAATGAGTTATGTAAACTACAATATATGTAATAATATTCCTTTTTAATTGAAAGTAATTGTTATTAACTATTTGCAAAAATAAAATTCTATAAATTTACAAAATTATTTTTTGTCAAATTTATGATGATGAATATCATTTTATATCATTTATACATGGTTGTAGAACTGTATTTATAGTCTATAATATCAAGCTATGATCCAATTATTGTCTGGGTGTCAATATTGTATTCATATATGTTTGTGTGCATAATTTTATGCACACACACACACAGATATATATATATATATATATATATATATATATATATATATATATATATATATATATATATGGGAGAGAGAGAGTTTGTTTTTATGAAATTAATTATAGTTTAGCAATAGTGATTGTGGGTATAATTTCAAAAAATATGTATTTATTGAGTTACTGTTATTGTTTTGAACAAAAATAATTGATAGCGAATATTTCCTTTTCAGTGGCAACTATTTGGTTCGTGTTCGTGCACAGGTGATGACACGCGACGACAGCTCGGGGGGCTGGGTTCCCCTGGGGGGCGGCGGACTGTCATACGTGTCAGTGCGCAAGCGCACGCCTACCTCCGCCGCCCCCTCTAGCCCATCAGATACTCGTTCTCCAGCCAGAAATGGTGGAACTGTGACTGCAGAAAAAACTAGTGGTGGAAATAGTAATGTCACAAGTAGGCACGGATCGACTGAAGACTCTGCAGCCACAGGTGACTTGACAAGCGATAGTGGACAAGCTCCTGGCATCACAAAACATGAGTACCTTATATTTGGAAGAAGAATCAGTGATAAGACTGTAAGTAATTCTTAAGATCAAAATATTAAAAACGTTATTTCTTGTAATATTGCCCTATAGTGTAAAGATATGGAACCTATGTTAATAGTAAATATGTTCCGTTTATGACAAATGATTTGTGAAAGTTTATTTATTATTAATAACTTTCTAAAATAGAAAGATAATGTATTTATTACATATTTCAAGATTGCTTTTATTTAACAGGTAGTTTTAAGTTGCACAATAAAAAAGGACTTTGAATACAACAAAGTAATGCCAACTTTCCACCATTGGAAGACTGGAGATAAAAAATTCGGGCTAACTTTTCAAACAGCTGCCGATGCACGAGCATTTGACAAAGGTGTACGAACTGCCGTTGAAGAATTGCTGGACGGTAAGCTTCTAATCCAAATATGAATAAATAGTACGCAGTCAGTGTCTATTACAAATTCATGTTGTCATTAGCATGATCGTTATAACTGATTTCAATTATAAATGAAATTTAAATGCATGTCAGTTGGTTGTATGTAGGGGTTTAAATAACATATCTGATCTGCTCTATTTGTGATTTTTTCATTGCTTCCTATTACGGGATTCTTACATGGTAAATAAATTTATATATTTAAATGGATGTTTATTTATAGTAAAAACTTATTGAAGAATTAATGTATTTATTTCAATTACAGGTTTGACGGGAACATATCCTCTATCACCTCTACATAAATATCCTAAAGATGTCGCTGATGATGATGTTTTTATGGTAATAATAATATCTATCTTATTAACATTTCAATCACAATTTCATCATGTACACATTTAATTAATTAAAGTAAATAAATTTATATGCACGTATTTATATTCATACATGTGTATGTGTGCAAAAACAGAAATAGTGAAATATGTTTATACACTGTTAATAGAAAATATTAAAACCGAAATCATAATTTATACATATATATATATATATATATATATATATACTGGTGATAATTTTAAATAATACGTTTATTTCAGACATTAAATTTGCCAATTGAAGCACCACCACCAGCGGAATCACATGGTCTTATTGAAGGAAGCGGCAGTTCAGGCCCTTTAGGTCGAATTGATTCATCACCTGTTGGCAGCCAACAACTAACAGGAATGCCAGGAGGACCTGACCACATGCACAGAATACATTACATACAATGCAGAGAAAGAGATTTATCACCTCCAGTCAGCAAAGAGCATAAAGGTATGTATGCATATTTAAAAAAAAAACTTATACACTGCATTAAGAAATTTTAAACATTATTTTTCTTTTTAATATTGGTAAAAACAGTAGTAGTTTTACAAAATTGAACTTATTTGAAAATTTTAGTCTGGCTTATAAATAGATGCGTATGTATGTATTCCTATACATAATGTGTGTTTACACACTTTCATACATATATAATGTACAGAGAGAGAAAGAAACATAAAAATGAAAAATTCATTCATAATGCAGTGATAAATCATTTACACTTACTGTTTTATATTTTGTTTAATACAGCATTGTAATAATGCCGTTATATTAAGTTGGTTTTTCAGGAGACAACTATTATGTTCAACTGACTGCTGTTCATGAGTACATTTATCCAGTAGTAGAAGATCCGAAGTCTGCTTCCAGACAGGATTCAAGTTTGAAAAAACGTGGTCATGAGGTCACTGGTCCCTTACAGCCAGCACTGCCGCCGTGTAAATCAAAATCGCAAAGAAAGTCACATAAGTATGCGCGAACGCGTTGTAGACACTGCAACGTATTGTTTTCAGAAGACGACAACGCACGAGGTGATTGTGAGTTTGCCCCCGATTGCGTCCGTAGTGGAATAAACGGCGTATCTTGCATTTCTTGTGCACAATGTATGCTTTACCACTGCATGGCAGACGCTGAAGGTGATTTTGCAATTCATCCGTGCGAGTGTGCATCGGCGGACGAGAATTGTGGCAGACGTTGGGTTGGGCTTGCGTTGCTTAGCCTACTCGTCCCATGCCTTTGGTGCTACCCACCACTTAGGGCATGCCACTGGTGTGGTGTTGGCTGTGGTTTGTGTGGCGGCCGGCATAGCGCGTGAAACACGAACGAGATACGTGCCATCTTCTTTATGCCGTATCCTTATACGTCTCTTTTTCATTGGCCGGTACAAAAACAGACAACATGCCTGTGCTTATTTGTCTCAGTGCCGTCTGTTGTGCTTGTGCCGTGCGAAAACCGAAAAATATCCGTGTCGTTATCGTGACGATCCTTTAAATGTGTTCATTCCGATACGCCGCTCGGTTGTGGACCGAAAATGTATGATCGACCGTCGGAAATAAAATCAGTCTGAGACGTGGAGTCTAAATCCCGCACGATGACCCCGACGTCTCTGATTATCATCCATTTCACTTCGTGTACCGTTTTTGTTATCCGGTAGATGACTCTGAACACGCAGAAAATATATGACGAAAAGTCCGGTAACTGCGTATTCCACTATAGTGGCATCACTCATTGTTTATACATTATACGACAGAGTTTGAAAGTTTATCCAAGACTCTTGTACGTACACATTAACCTGTAAATGTTGAAAATGTCATTGCTTTATCTGCAAAAAAGAAAAAACACAAAAACAAAATAATATTGTGTATTATAATGTTTATGTAAAGAAAACGTTAGCGTTTAAGAAAAGTTCAAAAGTATATGTATGTTTTCTTTTTGGGCGGCGATCAATTGTTACCAACAGCCGAAGTGTAAATATATTACATATAATGTTACGGCTCAATTCAATATATGTCATAACATTTAATTATACCATTTCACCAATAGTCGATATATACATCAGTAGTAGAAATTCAATCTTGAATTTGTATCACAAGCTTGTATTTCTATGACAGTGTTTCCAATCGATGATGTTATACTTATCGCTTTGAAATACTGTATATAATGACATGTATATATTCATACATATCATGTGTTCGTTTTATTAGCACTTGATAAGTAGAATTTGATTATTGGCAATCGATTTATTTATATTTTGTTTATAAGAAGTTAAAAAGGAAGAACATGTTTTCAAGGGCTCAGAATTCATGTTTATCGTCTTTTTGACTGTATTTTCCGTGTATGTAATATACTTTATAATTATTCTTATTAACTAGCATTTTGATATTTTTAAGCTAATATTTATATTTTTTGACATATTTATTTGGTTTCTTGCCAGTCATTTTCATTGTTAATTCAAATGTCATCGATATGAGATGATAGTGTATCATTTTATATTAAATGTATATCGAATATTTTTAACATAATCGAAACATCACATTTTCATTCATTTTTCTATCGTATAGTTCTGATTTGTATAGATTTGATTGTGTGTATAGATATTTAAACATACATATACAAATATTAGTTTAAGTAACTATATTAGGTTAAAAACAAATACAAAATAGTTGTTAAGAGGGTGAATGGGTACATATATTATGTATGTATGGATGTTGATTTTATTTTTAATCTATATTAAGATAATATATAAACAAAATAAACTATGATATAATTTTTTTTGTTTTATTCCTAGAATTTAAATAACATTCATACAATTCATACTAATAAATACTAAACTATTGAAGATCTTACTTTGTTAATAGTTCTTTAAATTGAATTTTTTTAAGAAAGAAAAATAATACACATTTTTTAGACTTTATTATTCTACATTGTATTATTCATATAAGATACAGTAAATGATCAATTTGTTCACAATTCTGAAAAAATAAAGGCAAAAAGAATCACAAAAAACTTCAATAATTAACTTTTATTAGATTATTTTATATAAATTATTCATATGCCTTTGAATTTCTCAGGATAAACATTAATTTTAAAGTAATACATTATTTATCTGAAAGGTTAGCTAATTTTGCACTTGTATCCCAAAGTGATACTGATAATTTGTCATCAAATTTTACTTTAGATTTGTATTTAGCACAATTTCTATAAAAATTTCCTGTTTCGCCTTTCAAGGATGGCTCGGTAGCACAGTAAATTACACTTTGAGCCCCCTAAAAAAAATTACATATACACATCACCAAATGATAATTAAACATGTATCCTTATAAGGCTATTACAAAAATTCTTATCCAATAATCAATGTAAATAAACATAAACTTAATTATTTTTTTTTTAGAATATATAAAATACAAATACTGTTCAATTTAAGTTTGTATTGTTGATTAAAACAATATTTATTTATTTTCTTTATAGATATTACCTGTTTAGCAGTTCGTAGAGACAGAAGTGCAATTGGTACAAATAATATGTAATGGTACCATTTAGCTACATCACGAAAGAGACCAGTATATGTAAAACCAGGACAAACTGAATAAACATCGACACCTGTATTTTTTAATTTTTTTGCTAACTCTCTTCCAAAATATGCATTAGCAAGTTTTGAGTTTTGATATCCTGGATTCATTTGTGTTCTTTTTGGCGATTGTCTGTATTTTAACATATTCAAATCATCCAAATCAATTTTCCCACGTTCATGTAATAAAGAAGATACAATCACTATTCTACTAGGTGCTGCTTTTTTTAAATTATCAAGTAATAAATTTGTTAATAAAAAATGTCCTAAATGATTAACACCAAAATGTACTTCAAATCCATCTTCAGTTTCTTTATTCAATTCCATTGGTGAATAAACACCTGCATTATTTATAAGAATATGTATTTCTGGGTACAATTTGCTTACTTCATTTGCAAAGCTACGAATATTTTTCAAACTCGATAAATCCAAATGAACCGCAGACTGAAATGTTTTATGAAAAATAATTGTAACACAATAATTCCAACCAAAAGGATAACAAAATTACCAATTTGTTGCACCCTTCTACGGAATTTTTTATTTCTTCTATACATTTTTCAGCACTTTTTATATTTCTACAAGCAAATATTATACTTGCTTTTCTCTTCGCCAATTCTTTTGCAGTTTCATAACCTATTCCCGAATTGGCTCCAGTAATTAATACTGTTTTACCCTCCAATGTTTCTTTATTGTAACACCAACTCCATGTTTTTTCTTTATATTTTCTAATAAGAGCAGCTCCTACTAAAATAGGCAAAACATAATAAATAAACGATGTCATCATTTTGTTAGGGTATGTAAACAGGTCGATGAACCACTATTTTTTAAAATGATTTGTATTTGTGCCACTTATGCTTTTTAACATATATTTGTTATTTAAATATTTACGCGATACGCTTTTTTTTAAATTTAAAACATTTATTACGTTTGATGTTAATGTCTATTCATTTGATTAAATTATTTCTTATTAGTACTTTTTTGAATCAAAGATTTATATAAACTATAACTATATATAAATAAAAACATTAAAACTATTTAATTGTATATGTATATATATATATATATATATATATATATATATATATATATATATATATATATATATATATATATATATATATATATATAAAACAATGTCAAGTTCAGTCGGTCACATAACTGTATTTTTTATACATTTTCAAGATTTTTTTAATTTGAAATAAAAATAAAATAAAATAAAAGTTATTTTTAAATGTGTTATTATTATTATAGTTAAAGTCTATACACTGCTAACACATATGTATAGTGTACTTTTTGTACATAGTGCATTAGTAAAAATTATAAAGTGACTTCAAATCTGAATTTTATGTATATTAAAAATATAATTCTCTGTATATACATATATATATATATATATACGAAAAACTGAAAATTAATTAATTAATTTATATACATTCATATATTTAATTTCTCAACTAAATAAAAATTATGAAATAAAATTTTTTAAATATTTCTTATACAACAAAAAAACATAAATAAAATTTGAAAACAGGATCTAGTGTTTTATTTATATATGGATGTGTACAAATTGACATATTATGATGGTGGTAATACTGGTCCTCGCCCATAGTTGTCGGCCATCAATTTGACAAATATGTCAAAAAGATAATGAAAAATGTCAAATTGTCAATGAAATTGATAATGAATTTCATAACTAGTCAATAATTTATTATTGTATATTCATTTGAAGGTAGCTATTATGATGGCAATTTAATAAACTGCAATAATCCACCGACTGAACTTCTAATGTAATAATAAAGGTATTTTCTTAAGCATTATTTCATTAATGTCAGATTTGTTTATTTTGTAATATTTATTTATAGTCTTTCTTTAATAAGTTTTCTTCGTTATTCAGTCATGTCTGGTGGAGGTGCAGCAAATAAAAAACGTGTTTCTGGCCGTGGTCAAGGATGGGAAGAAGCTGGAGCTGAATTTTATTCAGAAAGCTATCCGACTGGGACAGATATTGAATTAGATGTACTTCAAAGAGATCCTAGTCATATAGCTACATTACTTCCAAGTAAACAGTCTCGTGCAAGTATGTTTTTATTTAAAGTAAAAATTAATCAATGTATTTTAATTTAAAATGTCGAAATTATTGTAGCCACAACAAAGCATGGAGGTTCAAGAAATACAGATACGAAAACGTTGAGGCGAAGGACATCGACTAGATCACGTCAGTCGACGGCTCGTAGGACATCTACTGTAAATCAAGATATACATGTATCTATGATGCCCGACTTGTCTGAAAATTTATCGAATGAAAAACGTACTTGGGAAGAAATTATGCAGATTAAAGCTATGCCTATACCGATGTACCAAAAGAAAGACATGAAAGTAAATTTACAGGTATTGTTTGTAAAAATTTTTAAATTATGGATTGTATATACATGCATCTGTTGTTACGTTTAGAGTGCAACATATCTTCGATTACAAGGCTATGAACAATTCAAGTGGCAGCGAAGGAAAGCATGGCAACGTTTTAAACTTCGATGGAAAGATACATATTCAAAAATAGAAGTATGGAGGCAGAGTTTAAAAAAAATCGAAGGAAATTTTGGAACAGGCGTTGTAGCATATTTTTTATTCATAAAATGGCTCATGCTTTTAAATTTATCCATTTTTACTTTAGTGTTTTTATTTATTATTTTACCAATGATCGTATTTAAAAATGGTCCAAAAGAATTTCGTGATCCTGATTTACGGAATTTAACTGAAAGCTGCTCAGATGAATATTTTAATCATACGGAATCTTCTTTATTCTTCCTTGATTTTATACAAGGCACAGGTTGGATGGAGCACACATTATTATTTTATGGATTTTATACAGATAAGTTATTTAAATATTTTGAATATGATGATAATCAGAAAGAAGAATCATTCATAGTAGAAAATATAACTAGAAATGATACAAATTATGAGCTCAAATATGATGATAATGACTCAATTCTTACAAGTGATAATGATTATTTGAAAACAAGACCAAATTTTTATTATGATTTGCCTTTAGCATATATTTGCATTACTGTTATATATTTTATTATTTCTTTAGTTGCTATTGTCAAGTCAGCTGCAAGAGGTTTTAAGGAAAGACTGATAGAAGGGGAAGGGCAATTTTATCAATATTGTAATTTAATTTTTGGAGGATGGGATTTTTGTATTCACAATGAGAAATCAGCCAAAATTAAACACAAGGCGCTATTTAATGAAATAAAGGGATGTTTGGAGGCTGAAAAAATGGAAGAAGAGAAACAAAGTCGAACAAGAGATGAAAAAACTAAACTTTGTATTGTTCGAGGTTTTGTTAACATAATTGTTTTATGTATTTTGATAGGATCTGGTGCTTTGATTTATTTTGTATTTAATTTATCTAAGGACCACATTTTAAATAATGAAGACAGTACAATTTCAAATACTAATGGAACAATTTTTGGAAATGAAAATCTGGAAACACTAGTTTTTCAGTTTTTACCTTCAATGTCTATTGTAGCTCTAAATATCATTGTACCAGTATTCTTCAAATATCTGATTACGTTTGAAAATTATTGTCCTTTATTTATTGTGCGATTAACATTATTTCGAACTGTATTGTTAAGGTTGAGTTCTCTTGCTGTTTTACTCGTGTCTCTAAATTATTTAGTTTCGTGTCCATTGACAGAAACTGATGTTTGTAGTAGTAAAGATTGTCGTACACCATTGTGCTGGGAAACATATGTCGGTCAGCAAATATACAAACTTGTAATAACCGATTTTGCAACACATTTGCTCATTACATTTATTATTAACTTCCCAAGGTCTTTGATTGCAAGACATTCAGAAAATCGTTGTCTTAAGTTGATTGGAGAACAAGAATTTGATTTACCAAAACATGTTTTAGATGTAGTTTACTTTCAGACATTATGCTGGCTTGGCTCATTTTATGCTCCAATGTTACCAGCAATAGCTACAATAGTTTGCTTTCTAATGTTTTATGTTAAAAAATTCGCTTGTCTTGTTAATAGTAAACCTTCCTCCACAGTTTACCGAGCTTCCCGATCAAATTCATTATTTATGTTTGTATTATTATTTTCATTTGTACTTGCAATAATTCCCGTTGCATATTCTATAGCAGAATTGAGTCCATCCAGGTCATGTGGACCTTTTAGAGGATTAGACACAGTTTGGTCTTTAATTAAAATGACTTTCATGAAATTTCCCCTTTGGATTCAGCAAGTTTTGTTCTTTTTTGGTACTGCTGGATTTGCTGTACCGGTTTTTATTGTTTTAGTTTTAATGTTATACTATTATTATGCTGTCAGTGATGCTAATAAACATATGGTTATTGTTTTAAAAAATCAGTTAGTATTAGAAGGCCATGATAAACAATTTTTATTGAACCGGTTAAGTGCATTTATTAAACAGCAACAAGAATATCAAAAAAAGTTGCGAAATGCAGAAATGCAACGAGAAAGGGATAGGGCGAGTGGAAATAATCGTAGTGAATAAAATTACACAAGTCTTCTCAAAAATTCATCAGTTAATTTGGTTCTAATTTCGAACCACATGTGTTCAAATACCGATCAAAAATAACAGTCAAGTTTTTTACTTTAAGGCTTATACATTGTGCCAAGCTTAAGGAAGCTAGTACTGGTAGTTAACAAATTAAAATATAGTCTAGTCCATTTTCGTATTGATGTGATTTTTAGTGTAACTATTAAAAAAGTGTTATAAAAAATATTGTACATATTGTAATATTTCGGTATACAAAATATTTGATGATTTTTTAAACTTAAGATTTAATTTCATATTTATAGATGTACGTATTCATTTTAAGTATGTTAATAATTACTTTATGTATTTTTTAAACTATTTAATAATTATGTTTTAAAACAGATGGTGTTTTTAATATCCAACCTTTTATTTAAAGTAACTGACTACATAATATATATATATATATATATATGTATATATATATATATATATATGCATTTCTTTTTGTTCAAGTATTTTGAAAATTTAAACAATTTAAATAACGGTTTGAAAAATATTAATGATAGTTTTTAAATCTGGAACCACCCTCGTATATATGAATGAATAGGAGTGTATGTATGAGTATATGAAAGAGAATATGTATTATGGAACAAAGTTCTGAAAAAATGCTTTATTTTTTCCTATGATAAGTTTATGTACATTAATTACATTTATATTATATATTTTACATGTAAGATTCAAAATTTCAAACAAGTCGCACATAAATAAATACACTGTTACCAACATATAATTATTTTGTTAAGTCATTTGACATAAATTTTTTTTCTAGTATTTTTTGATGTTAAGATGAAAAGTCCATTAGTTAATTTATATTTTATATAAATGAAATAATATAAGATACTTGTAATTGTACTTTTAAATAAACTGTGACATTTAAATAATGGTAAATAAATAAGCTATAAGTTCTGTTTTCATATTTAACCTCAAACATTTTTTGTAGACAACTATTAAAAAAGACGTTATTTTAACATCGGATCTTCCCAATAAACTATTACTTCAAAAACATGCATCGTTTATAGCAGCCTATAGCAAGAATAAAGATGATTATGTTAGTGTATATATATATATATATATATATATATATATATATATATATATATATATATATATATATATATAATATAAATATATAGTTAGATGTATTTTGTAATAAATTTATATTAATAGGAATATGCTATGACCGATTACCTTCGTATGTCTGGCATTTATTGGGGGCTGACTGCATTAGAATTAATTGGTGAAAGTGATAGACTACCTGTTTCTGAAATAGTGGAATTTATTCAGCAATGTCAGGATCCTGATAGTGGTGGAATAAGTGCCAGTATAGGTCATGATCCTCACATACTATATACATTAAGTGCAGTTCAGGTAAAAGGTAGCTTTGAGTATTTTACATGAGAATAAAGTTAATAAATGATATTTTAGACAATTTCAGTTCATAATTACAGTTCGTTAACTTATAATTACTTTTTATTTATAGATTCTTACAATGGTAGATAAGTTGGATACTATAAATGTAGCTGGAGTAGTAAAATATATTTCTGCATTACAACAATCAGATGGTAGCTTCTTTGGAGATAAATGGGGTGAAGTCGATACACGATTTTCTTTTTGTGCTGTTGCTTGTTTGTCATTATTAGTAAGCAGTAAATAATTAACATTTTTTCAGCTAGATGTTAAATATTAATTTAGTGAAATCAGAGTGTTTTTTAATCAAACTTTTTAACATTTATTTTAATAAAATCTTGTATAAATGTTATTTTTCATTTAAAAAGATTACATTCATTATTTTATAGAATCGATTAGATGCAATAGATGTCAGCAAAGCAGTTGAATTTGTAAAATCATGTATGAATTTTGATGGAGGTTTTGGTTCACAACCTCAGTCTGAAAGTCATGCTGGATTAATATATTGTTGTATAGGATTTCTTTCTGTAACAGGTATTTCATTTCATCAGTATTTTTCTTTTTTTTCTAATTACTTCAAACTTATAGTACTTTAATTATTCTTTGTAATTAATATGTTGTTTTTTGTATTAATTTTAAATTTTTTACGTGTGATTGATATTTTAGGGTATTTACATATAGTTGATGCAGATAGACTTGGTTGGTGGCTATGTGAACGGCAACTTGGCTCTGGTGGCTTAAATGGCCGCCCAGAGAAATTACCAGATGTATGTTATTCTTGGTGGGTATTAGCTTCTCTTACAATGCTTGGAAGACTTCACTGGATAGATTCAAAAGCACTTGAAATGTTTATTTTAGCTTGCCAGGTGTGTAATTTTTATTTATTACTTAATATGGAAATAAGTTACTTTGTTATTAAATAAATTTCAAATGTAACAGTCTGTTAAAGAAAGTTTAAATATTTGATTTTTAAGTAAATTTTATCTGTAAAAGTTAAAACGTTTCATAAATATTTTGATTTAATGTAATGTATGTGTATGGAAATGAATCTGTGATTTTATGCAGTTGTGTAAATATTCATATTTGTATAGGATCCTGAAATTGGAGGGTTTAGTGATCGTCCAGGTGATGTTGCCGATCCATTTCATACTTTATTTGGTTTGGCAGCCCTTTCTTTACTCGGAAATTCATCTATTAAACCTGTCGATCCTACTTACTGTATGCCAAAACATGTTGTAGATAAATTACTTGTACAACCACAAATATTAAGTATTTAATTAATGTTTCTAAGAAAATTATAAATTTTCATATTTTTTTTTAATTACACTGTACATTATAAATTGGATAAAAATATATTTAACAATATTCCATTAGACATGTAAGTTTAATTTATATAGTCACTATATAAATTCTGTTTTTCTGAAGGCTTTAAAAATAAATTATTAATGAAAGATTATTATTGTTTTTTACATTTACTTTTATTGAAAGAATATTAAAACTTGCTGATACAACTTTATGTGGAGTTTTAATTTTATCTAGTACTTTTTTATAAATTCTTAAACAGTAACTTTAATTGTAAATTCACACTGTTTAATTGAACTCACATTTATTAAATTGGTTTATAAAATGTTTCATGTTTTTTTTTTAATAGTTATTAATTTGATATCATTTTTTTAAATGAATCTTATTTTAATATTTTTTTTTCAATTAAAACAATGTTTTCATTGAAGAAAATATTGATATGATATTGACAGAGATTATTGTTCATGTACTATAGATACGAATTTTAAATTTGTATATTTTAGATTTATACTAATTAAACAAAAAAAGTAAAATATAAAATAATTATATACTTATACACACAAGTGCTTGTGAGTATTTTTGATATTTTCTATCTGACCAGGTGAATTAAAATACAGATTATTATTATTATGAGATTTCTATAATAATTCATAATACTGACAAACCATTTTGTAGTACTGTACACTCAGTTTGTGGATTACATTATTGAAAAAACTACAAATAACATATATTCTATCTTTGTGGTGCAGGTTTTGGTTTAGGCATTTTAGAGAGAAGTCCTTGTATTTCTTTTTTTTCATCATATGTTTTCCACATTTCAAATAAATTAACTACACATCTAGCTATTTCTTGTATTTTTTCAATATCTACATTCAGTTCAGCAAACCATACTTTTTGATCTTTTTGCAATACCACACAGGCAATTTGTAAACAACCTGAAAAATTTTCAATTAACCAAATTATAACGTATATTTTGGAGTTAGTATTATTTTTATTTGAAAATATTGAATCTTTTACTCTAGTATTTGTCATTATAATTATTAAATGCCATGTATTGAACTCATTTAATAGTTACAATAAAAAAGTTATATGTTTTAATCTAATAATATAAAAAGTAGTTTCAAAATAGAACAAAATTCTTACCTATAGCTATTTGATACGGAGGATATAATAAACACACATCAGTACGTAATGAATCATTAACAATACGCCATGCTAATGTTAATAATTGCTCTTCGTGCCCAATATCATGAACAAGTTGTAAGAGCGGTCGATAAGGCTGGTACACAATAAGACAGCAGTCTAAATTCTCTAGGAGATAGAATTCACATTCTAAAATATGATTTGTACGGTACGGAAATTCTTGAGTATAAGCGTAACTGAACTTATTTTTCACTGTAAAAAAGTTTTATTAACTATATTCGAATAAATTCTTAAAAGTATTTTTTTTGATCAATCAGTAATTAAAGAAAAATAATAAAAATGGTTTGGATACTTACGTACTGTCTGGCATGTAGTAATCAGTCTTGAATTTGAAATGACACCGAATTCCTCTACTTTTGATGCTAAAAAAATGCACGTTGGTGCTAGGAGTAAGGGATCTATACATTTTAAAGAATTACGAGCATAAAACCTCTTAAAATATACAGTGGCAGTGGCAATCACTTGCTGACGAAGTTTTAATTGTTCACCTAATATTTGTATTACTAAAAATAATACACATTATTAATTATGCACTGAAATATAATATGAAAGGTAATTTATAAAACCCACAATTGGCGAAAAATATAAACACTTTTTGATATTCCTCTTCATTTAAAATTGCTAAATCATGTTGTCTTTCTCTAATTAAATCCTGTTTGTCCAAAAGCCATTGCTGACTATAAAAATAAAAAACGAATAGTTTTAATTATGACAGATTAGTTATATGAAGTGTGGGATTAAAATCCAAATGATATGGAATTATAAATAAAATATCTTCACATTATGAATAAAAACTTACTGATGCGAGCTTTGCCAAAAATTTCCAGCCATATTTCTTGATATTATTGTCCTAAAAAGCCTAAAACCAAAAATTAAAGTGACTTTTACTATTTGTCAATCATTTGACAGTTATAAACGCTATTGTGACTCCAGAAGTTATTTTACATGAAGAAGTTACATACACAGACTCTGCATAATAGGAACAATACAAACTTATAGACACATTGCTTGTAAACTGAAAAGGTGACATGTACGAATGTTAACCTATTTTAAATAATATTTTATACTTGAGACAACATGCCGCCTAAAAACAAATTGTATGGAAATAAAGGAAAGAAAAGAAATTTTTCCGCACAACCGACAGCTGATGTAAACGTTCAAGGAGTTTTACCAGCAAATTGTACAAAAACGGAAGAAGAACAATTTGAAATTGAATTATATTGGTGTATTCAACAATTGGAAACAGGCCTTAGTTCAAATAAATTAAATTCCAAACAAGGTATTGCTGTTGATTTAATTACAACTTTTGAGTAATAATTTAATAAGCTACTTTTTATTTCAAATAATATCAAATATTTTGTATATATGTATGTATGTATATACGTATGTACATTTCCATTTGCATATATTTCAATATTTTGTGTTCAGCTCAAGAATATATGAAAGCTTTACATACTTTAACTAGTAAAACTGCTCCCTTAATTAAGAAGAGACAGGTTATGAGATTATCTTTTGGTGATTATAGGCAAAAAATGACTGATGAAGAAAAAAAAATAAGAAAACGTATGTATAAATTAAATATATATATAGGAAGAATTTTTTTAAAAATTATTAATTACATGTTCCAGTTCATGGACAAATAACATTTAAAACTGTTGAACCGAGTAACAAGTCAATTTTTGTGAAAAAGTCAGCTTTTGTTGCAAGTGATAAAAAGTTTAAATTTAATTTTGTTGAATCAAAGGAAGAGAATTCAATATTAGAAACAAATATAAATAATTTAAGTCTGAAGCAAAGTAACGATTTCCAGTTCATGGCATCCGATAATAGTTTCAGATTTAATTTCCCAGTTGAATTGAAATAAAAGTAGCATTTTAACTTTATTTATAAACATGCATGTATAATTCAAGTTTGTAACTAATGTATTTTAATAAATAATGAAAATTACTCAGTAGTTATTAGTAAACATTTTATTATCATATTAAAAATAACACAAATTTTTATACAAAAATTTTATTTCAAATTTATAATTTAGTAAATTTCCTGAAAATAACACTATTACAGACATGCTTGTCAAATTACAATTAACATAATGTGAGCAATTGCCCTGCCTACTTCTAAATTAATTTTGCTGTAATAGTGCTATTTTTAAACTATCTGAATTATAACTAACATTATGCTTAGTAAGTAATCTAATATTTTGGTAATATGAAATTAACAGCATGTTTTCACTGGTTAGGTAGTTTTTTACATGTGTGCAAACACACAATTTATTTACTCTCATAATCTATACATTAATGTAGTCATAATTATTTTTAGAACAAATTGAATATGAATTAGTACTGGTTTCTTTACATATTATACTTTTATATTTATCAGTACAATTTTAAAAGCTAATAAATTCATATAAAAATCAACCTCATATTTGATTACACCTACAATAATAAATTTTGTTCATCAATTAGAAATCTAGTCATGAAATATTTCAGTACAATAATTTTACAATCTGTTAATTTGGTATCTGTCGATCATTCGGCTTTTCTTGATTTACGTTTTCTCACGTTTGGACTTTCAGTCTGTTCTTTATTTTCTGGAACTTTTTCTTCTCTATCTGACTCATCAGACTTTTGTTCAGCATCGGAATTTTTTTCTGGATCCAAGTTGGTTACATCATCTACTAAATCATCTTTAATGTCTTCATCAGGCTATAAATCAAAAATAACATTTAAATATGATATGAGTAAGAGAACTGTAAAATATTTACCAATTCATCACCATGATCCTTATTTTCATTGGAAATATCTTTTCCATCTTTTTGACTAGTTGTAATTTTTGGTTTTTGAATTACTTTTGGTGGATACACAAGATCAATAATACAGACTAATATGAGACCTAACAGTGCTCCTAGCATAATTGTAGCCAAAGCAAAAATTAGATATGAACCCCATGTGGGAAGACCATAATCAACCATTAATTGATTATGCACTCCTCTCAAAATTTGGGACAATTTAAAAAACCAAGATATAACAGACATTTGAATGGAAGAGGGTGATTTCCAAGATGGTATAGCTTCCAGACTTTGCCATTTTTTTTCTTCAATGAATGACATAAATGCATTCTTATCTCTTGTTCCACGGTACTGTCTAAATTCTCCATTTATAACACTAATTAAAAAAAGTTTCAAATAACAATCATGAAAAGTACATTTTACGCATATTAAAGAATACAAACTGAAATATAGTAGGTAATGCAGTCACCATAAACCGACCACTTAAACCAGGAGATGTGGTAACATCAACTTCACCAACTTTAATTCCTAAATCCTTTGACCAATCTGAAAATTCATTCCAAATTGGATACAGTCCTTTGCAAGCTGGACACCAGGGAGCAAAACTATAAAAGTAAAAAATAAATAAAATACACTGTGCATATATGTGTGTGTATATTTATATATATATATATATTTAATTTGACATAAATATATAATTTTCTTCGTTTTTAAATTATTAACATATACCGGCAAACACATACTGACACGCCAACAAGCTCTTATTATAGGTTAACATAAGTAAATACTTACAATTGCACCATCCACTCTTCTTCAAGAATTTGATTCCAATTATCTTCATTTATATCAATTACATTTGTTTTTGCACTAGCTACAATAATAAAAAAAGAACAAATAATTCCCAATGACAGAAACATTCCACGCTCCATATCGTGTAACATGTCGAACTACTCTAGTCAAAATGAGTAAAAAAAAAGTGGATATAGTATTATTCAACCACGACACTGAAGATAAAAAGAACAACTATAATTTTTGTAAATGAAATTCAAATATAGAATTTTTTTCAGTTTTAAATTGGGTAATTCATTCATTAAGTTTTCATGAAAATTTATTATAATTGTGTTTTAAAACCATTTAAGTATAATTTCAACTCATATAATCACGGCATTACTTTATGATTCATTTTTAAGAGAATGTGTGCTTGTAAATTTTAATAGATTGGTATTGTAATTTAAATTTTAAATATATGTCATATATATTTTTTAAAATAAGTTAAAATTTAATATCTTCATCACTTAGATTTGTCCAAAATTGTTTTCTAACCATGGACAAAATTATATTTATTAATATGTTTTATTATTAGATTTGCAAGTATAATATTCGTATTATTATTACTAGTATCATTCATATTATTTAATGTAGATTAATAAAAAATAAAATTAAATTTTGTGTATTTATTCATATAATATTTCTCGTATTTTTATTTCTTAGTAAACATTTAAAATAAAAAAAAAGATTTTAATATCTGCATGTTACAGTGTATATATATATATATATATATATATATATATATATATATATATATATATATATATATGTTATTTTAAGTATGATTATATGAAAAATATATTATTTTCAAGAATGTGATCAAATTAATGTCTTTTTCTGATTAAATACATTATTGTGTGAGTACAGTTTGGCAACTACTGTTTCAATGGTTCACAACTTTTTTGTAACACTTTATATCATAATTACATGTGCGTACCTGTATTAACCTATAAAGAATAATTGTTTGCAATGAAAGAAAAGGCAACGTTAAGGAATAAACGTAATTCTGAAGTAAAGTATAATGGAAAATCAAAACAGTATAATAAAAAAAAGTATAAACCGAAACAAGATAATTATGACGAAGATTTTTTGGATCAAATTGAAAGTCCTATAAAATGGTTTGAAGAGGTAAGAACTGTTTGTCACATAGTAAGTTGCTCATAAATACACCTACTTAATTTATAGCTTCCGGAAGAACCATTAGAATATCCAGATTTTACAGAACAGGTTTTAATAGAACTTAAAGATGAAGCTCATAAGTACCACGAAGAAGAAATTGCTAAATTTAATGCACGTATGTTTGCTGTGAACTATTTATAAAGTTAATGAGGATGGTATTAATTCAAAAAATCATTTTCAGGGAATTCTCAAAAAGGTGCAAAATCTGAGTTTAGATGGTTGAAAAATGTTTTATCTAAAGGCACAGCTTCAGACAAAATTGCAGCTCATGTAGTAATGATTCAAAATGATCCTATTTGTAGTTTGAATACTCTTAGAAATCTTGTTAATATGGTAAAAGTTGGTAAAATAAAAGAGTGTACAATGTTAATTGATACATTAATCGATTTATTCTTAAACGATCTACTACCACCAAAGAGAAAATTGAAAGCATTTCATCAACAGCCTCTTTCGCTGTTAGAAAATTTATGTTCAGGTAATATTGTAAGTAAAAAACGGAAATTGATTATTTGGTATTTTGAAGATCAATTGAAAGAAGTGTATACAAGTTTTGTACTTGCATTAAATACTGTAGCACATGATTCTGTTGAAGCAAACAAAGAAAAAGCAATTTCAGCTCTGTATAACCTAATTGTTGGGCATCCTGAACAAGAAAAAGTTAGTGACTAAGTTTTGTTATTTCTGTTACATTTATTAATTTCTTAAATTTTTTTTTTAGAATATTTTAATTTATTTAATAAATAAACTAGGAGATCCATCTCAAAAAATTGCTTCGAAGGCAATGTATTGTTTAAGTCAGCTATTGTATAATCATCCTAATATGAAGCAAGTAGTTGTGGTAGAAGTCGAAAAACTATTGTTTCGGCCAAATGTTTCACAGAGAACGCAATACTATGGTGTTTGTTTTTTATCACAGTTTTATTTATCTGGTGAAGATCGAGAAATAGCAAAAGTTTTGATAACAGTTTATTTTTCATTTTTTAAAGCATGTGTTAAAAAGGTAATTTTATATATATATATATATATATATATATATATATATATATATATGTATGTATGTATGTATGTATGTATGTATGTATGTATGATTTATATGGTTTATATGATTTATATATTTTTTAAGGGTGACATTGATTCAAGAATGATGTCTGTTTTGTTAATGGGTGTTAACAGAGCTTTTCCATTTGCAAAATTAGATATGTCTGGATTAGAAGAACATATTAATACAATGTACAAAATTGTCCATTTGGCATCATTCAATGTTAGCATTCATGCACTTAATTTATTATGTCAAATTTGTAATACAAATAATAGATCAAAAGACAGGTAAATATTAACACGTATATGTATGCATATATACACACACGTATGTATGTATACATACAAAGAGAAATACATATTTATATGTAGGTGTAAAGATAATGTCTATATTTTTTTATAGGTTTTATAATGCCCTGTACACAAAATTAATTTGTACAGAAGTAGGGACAACAACACATCAACCAATATTTTTAAGTTTAGTATTTCGTTCCCTAAAAAAAGATTCAAATATTTCAAGAGTTAAAGTGTTTATAAAAAGATTATTACAAATTGCTATGAATGTTCCTGTTTCTATGGCATGTGGTATTTTGATATTAATTTCAGAACTTTTTAAACAATCAAAATATTTAGTGGCTTCTAATTTATCAACAAAATGTAATAATGAAAAAAATTCAGTTCATAGTTCCTTTACGGTAATTATATATACTTTTATACAAGTGTGTGTATGTCTAATTATTTATATTATCATTTATTATAGAAAACTAATCCATCTGATGTTGCATCAGATGGTGATATCATTACTGAATCAACTGTAGTAAAAGATAATAAGTGTAGTGTTTCTACAGTAAGTAAAGATGAACCCTCTGTAAATACAGATTGGAATATCAAAACTGATGAAGTAAAACCAATTTCAAAAGCAACAGCATACAATCCATATGGAAGAACACCTGCATTTGATGGTGGAGAGTTTTGTGTATATACTGAATTAATCCAGCTTCAGCATCATTTTCATCCAACGGTTTCTTTATTTGCAACAAATTTAATTGAAGGTACAAATTTTAATTTCTTTTATAAATTAAATAAGTGTTTTTTATGTATCTAAAAACATAATATCTCTTCTAGGACAATGTATAGCATACACTGGTGATCCATTGAGAGATTTTATGCCAATTAGGTTCTTTGATAGGTATGTCTTTAAAAATCCAAAACAAGTAGGGGATGTTGCTAAAAAATCAACAGGGATGCATTTTTATTTTGGACAACGTAAAAATTATGTTTCTGAAGGTGTACGATCTATTCCTGTAAATACGAAGAACTATATAAATATTAAAGAAAAAGATGTACCGGTGGATGAATATTTTCTCTATGAGTATGTGTGAAAATGTATTAATTTGTAATAGTTTTTCAAAATATTTGTTTTAATTAATTTTTAAAATTAATTTTGAGTGAATGAAGTATTTGTAATTTTCTTATAGATATCTTAAAAAAAGAAATGAAAAAGGTGACTTTTATAATAAAGAGAAAGATGACAACAGTGATTTAGAGTCAGTAGCTAGTGATGAATTTGAAGAAATGTTATTTAAGATGTCTGGAAAGAAGAAGCCAGATGATAGTGAAGAGGAATTAGATTTCTTAAATGAAGTTGGAGATTCTTTAAAACCTAGCAAGAAGCAACAGAAAGATGACAGTGATGAAGGTATAAATAAATATATTGAAGTAGTTGTAATGTGTGAATTATATTTAATTTTGATGTAATTTTGTGAATTTCCTTTATTTTTTACTAATGTTTTTTGATTGAAAAATTATTCTTTATTTTAGATGAATCTGAAACAGAGGATGATGAATCAGAAACAAAAAGTTTAAATGAAGAGCAAGATGAAGGCCAGAGTGACGAATCTGAAGATAATGAAGATGATAAAGATTATGATGTTAAAGATGATGGTAGTATTGATGAAAACGATGATCCCAAAATGAACTCTGATGATGAAAAATTATTAGAATCTTTAAGTGAAGATGATGCGAGTGATATAGAATTTTCTGCTAGTGAAGATGAATCTTTAAAAGATGTACCAGACACAAAATCCAAAAAGAAGAATGTAAAAGTTAATAAGAATGATTTAAATTCAATTTTTGCATCTGCAGAAGAATTCGCTATGATGCTTGAGGAAACTGGTTCATCTAAATCAAAATTAGGAGGATCAAATGAAATGTCAAATAAAGACAAAGCTAATGTAAAACAGTTGGCTTGGGAAGAAAAACGAAATAGATGGATATCAGGTTTTAAAAGAGCTGTAGGTGGGAAACATAATAAGAAAGGTAATTTTAATAAAGGACTAAAAAGAAAGGGTAACAATGACAAAACGCAATTCAAGCAGGGAAACAAGGCAAAGAAAATAAAAAAGAGATAAATTTATTATTTGTAATTGTATTATAATAAATATATTTTCTAATTTTAATTATTTAAGATTATGGAAATTTAT
Source organism: Acanthacorydalis orientalis (assembly GCA_034766995.1). Classification (NCBI taxonomy): domain Eukaryota; kingdom Metazoa; phylum Arthropoda; class Insecta; order Megaloptera; family Corydalidae; genus Acanthacorydalis; species Acanthacorydalis orientalis. The sequence goes on along the minus strand of CM068318.1, from coordinate 13,974,320 downwards.
TAAAATTAACAATATATTGTTTTATACAAATGACTGTATTTATTTTTATTCTAATTTTTATAAATGCTTTTGAGGTGTAAGGAAAAACCCAAATTGAAATTTTGGTTTTCATTAAAATCTCAGAAATTGTAAATAATAATTTAAATCGGTTTAATTAACACTATCCTGAAATTAATGTAGTTTTGAGCAGAATAGGCTTATAGATTTTTTTAACTATTATTTAATCTAGGAAAAATTCACCTTTTTATCATTATATAATTATAGTTAAAGTTGACAATGTATTAAAAAGATTTGCTGTTATTAAATTTAAATTCATACAGTAGTTATATGTAGAATATATGATATTTATTCATAGGATTATATATTTTTTTAATACAAAAAAAAAACATTTTTTTAAATTAGTAGCTTAAAATATCTGCATTGTAATTAAATCAATTCTAATTATAATATTTTGTATAAAAATTGTATTTTTAATGCAGATAATAACATGCAAGTACATGCATATAGAGATAAAAAAAATGATAGTGGTTTTATAATACCATCACATTTACATTGCTTGAAATGTAAATTTTATAACATACCTAAATATAAAATAAAATATTTACAATAAAAATGTAATCAATTTCAAATACTTTCCTTTTTATAATTATGTAATATACTTATTACATGTACATGAGAATACATTTTAAAGAATTATATTTAAATTACTTTGAATCTTACATAATGACAAAATACATTGTATTTCTATATTTTATTACATTCAGTTAGTGATACACTGTTGGTTATACATGTTCTAAGAAGTAGTGCCATATAAAATGTTTTCTATCAATGTGTTTTTGAAAATTTATTTCCAGTTAGTATTTGTTAATGTAAAATAAATCCAAGTTATTAACTAGCCTGTTTTTAAATAGCAAGTTTTAGTTTATCATTGTTAAGACTGAAATGAAATATTACAGGGTGGTAACAACAAAAAAGTAAGTTATAATTTCAAGTATTTGTTTGAATCATTATAGGTCATATTTTATTTCTCCCTTTCTCCCAAGATGCTTCTTGTAATTTATCTTCCATATAAATTTATTTTAGAATTTCATAACACATTTTTTACAAGGGTTTGTATATACAACAGTAATATTTTCTTGTAAAAATACGAAAATGGTGTTTTAAAATATTAACATTTATTCTTGTTTATTATGTTTATAATAAAAGATAAAATTGAATATTATTGCAACATATGAGAGCTACTTGGTAGCAGAAGTCTTTTAGTTTTATTATTTTAATTTCTTGATACGTTTATTATACAATATTGTCAGTTTTTTCTTATTGAAAGTTTTTATAACATTTAAGAATAATGAATACATTCCATGGTTTAAAACTACTTTTATTATTACTTTCATTCTTATTCAATTAATTTTCATCAGTTTCCTGTTTAAAATTCGATAAATTAAAAAAAAAATTTGTAAAATATCCAGAGAAAACAATTTTGGAATTTAATTTTAACACATTAAAAAATTTATATATATATATATATATATATATGTGTGTATATATATATGTATATGAAAATGTTTTCGTATACTTAATAAGAAATCAACGAATAATTTTGCAAGTTATAAAACTTCAAAATTTATTTACAGAGAGTGTAAATAAAGTTTCACTCTATATGTCTCATAATGTCTTACTCTGAAGAAAATCTAAAGAAATAGTCGTTTTGTTGACTTGCAAAAGTTTGTTTCAGTAGACTTACGATGAAAGAAATCGATATTGAAATAGATATTGAGTTAAAAAATTCAATTTAATTAAATTTGACAAAAAAATGTATATATATATACACACACACACACACATATATATATATATATATATATATATATAATGTTATATTTCATTGTCGATGTCGATAAAATATGAAAAAAAAAATAATTTATCATTTTTTTTTGATTTTCTGATATACCCATACCTGTTTTATTCGGGCCGCCATTTGTATTCGAGTTTATTTTCTACTAGAAGTTAAATTAATATTAACTTTAGCTGATTTTCATACGAACTTTTATTTTAGTGAATTACTTCATTATTGTTCTTTTCTTTTACATCTTACAATAAATATCTAGCATTTTAATATAAAATTTAAATAATTTGTTTAAACAATGCAGATAATTTTTAAATATATTATAAATTTTTTAAATTTATAATTTGGTTCGTAAGACCATTCGCATGTTTTTTAAATGAAATTTTTTGCCGTTTTTCATCGGTGATTGTTTTATAATTATGCATAATTTTATTTCTCTCTTCTCTATTTGTCTTCCTTCTTCTCCACCCCCTTCTCTCTCTCTCTCTCTCTCTCTCTCTATATATATATATACACGACCTAATAATAAGAAATACTATATTTTTTAAGAAAACATTAAGAGCAGTTTTTTTTTAAACTACAAATGCGTAATTAAATACATTTTAAATTCTTATTTATTATTCGGTAATTCGATTAATAACCAAACCTTTAATAATAGACAAGTTCGTAATAAGAAAATAAATTTATAAATGTATATAATACTTCTGTAATGTTTAATTGTAGTTGTTATTATTATGAAATTTTAATTTTGAGAAGTAATTAATTGCAGGATTTTGTTACCTGTAAATCATTTAATAGTAATATTCGTCATATTTTATAATATTGAACCTTTCTAGTTTTTTTTTTTTTTTTTTATTTATTTAAAAACTACCATACAGAATTGTCTTTAATACATATACTATGTCGAAACGGTTATTGATTGTAATTAGATATCAAAGAACAAATAATCATTTATAGAATTAGGATTGTATTTAAGAAGTTCGTATCATGTAATTTAAAACCGTCTATTTACTTTATAGTGAGATTGTGAAATCATTGTATTGATTACAACATATTTTTTAGTTTGGTGGTTTAATGTATTAAACCATTAATGAGAGCGTATACAAAATTTTGAACAAAATAATGTTCTTTAATTTCTTTTTTGAGAAAGCTTTGATTTATTCATAAATATGCGTATAAAATGAGTAGTTGATTTGAACAATTATATATATATATATATATATATATATATATATATATATATATATATATATATATATATATATATATATATATATATATTGATATTCAAAGGCATTTTTTAATCATTTGTATTTGTATAGAAAGTTTTAGCTAGTGTATAAATTGAAATCTTAAGTATTTTAAAAGTAAAATACGAAATCATTTTTTTTGACTTTTTGTTTCTTTGTTATTTTCAATGAAAATTCTGTTATTTGAAAGAACTTTATGAAATTCACATTCACAAGAATATAGACAACAAATTGTCATCTTACTAATGCGCACGACAAAAAAAAATACCAAATGATTTTATTCGATTTAATTTAAATACAGTTAGTTCTTTTCTAGTTAAGTAGTAGAAAATATAATTAGTTTAGTAGTTAAAAGTTTGTACGGTTGAGTGACTGTATAATTAATTAAGGGGATACCAAATTTGAAAAGTGTTTTGTAACATGGTATTTGCATTCGCAAAATGTCTTTTATAAACTCGACATTTCATATTAAACCTTCGTAGAATCCCAACTTGGAATATTTTCATTAAATTGGATCTGTTTCAACTAGTGTACAAAACTTAACCCGAATTTCGAAATGTATTTTTTCTGTTATGCCAAAAATTTATAAAATTTATTTGTACATACAAAATTTGATGTTTCATATTAAGCCCTTCTAGAATCCAAATGTGGATTGTTTTCATTTAATTTCTGATGTTTTCAAGTAGTGCATTGAATTTAATCCGGATTTTAAGTTATATTTTTAATTTAAATGTATTTATATTTTTCTCAATTATAAAAATTATTCCATTTTCTCATTATAAATTTCATTTTTCTTATTTAACACCTGTAGAAATCGAACTCTGTCAATTTTCAACGAATTAGCTCTCTTTTTAGATAGTGTATAAAATTTTATTTGGACTTCAAACCGTACTTTTTACAGTTGGATTGATTTTTATTCTTCTAAGTAATGTCAATAGTTCTGTTAGTCATTTTTATTGATGAGATTTTTCATACTCGAGCTTTTGGAATCTAAACTTGAACAATTTTTATTGAATCGGTTGTTTTCAAACAAAAATTACCTATTAGTATGATAATATGGGTTTAATTGTATTAGAATTCATTATACCTACTGGAGTAAATAATTGTCTTTGTGCAAACGGCTACCAAAATCTTTCACTCGACTAAATTTGATCTATTCGGCTAAATTGCTTGCTAAGTGTAAAGTGAGTGTTAATTTGCGGTAAAGAACATCTTATAAAATTAATTACTGATGATAAATTACGCATTCAAGACAAAACCGATATCTGTTAAATTTAACGTATATGTTATATCGAAAGTCAACTATGCACGCAGCACGTGCATTGTATAACTATTACGTGGCTGTTGCAAAAACCGATACAATGGGGTGTTTTTTATCTTCAGTGTTTCCTTAACGCAATCTACATACACACACACACACACATAAGTGCAGGCATACGGAAAAGAGATACGTCACACTGATACACAGAGAAATTTCCTCCAGACGACTGAGGGTGCGCGCATGCGTCAATGCACGTGGAAATCCCTGCATGTCATGCACGAACCAACAGACTGCCGTCTCTGATCTCAAATAAAGCAGTAAAAGTTTGACAATCGTGTATAGCCACAGACACAATACACATACCATACTGGTAGCAGTTAATTTTATATCTACGCTGCAGTCACTGCCGTTATACACGCAAAGGCTTATGGGATTGAAGGATCGGAAAAATCATATAAATGGCATTCGTAGTTAGTCCGCGGATTAGGAAACACTAGTTTTTTTCATTGTCGTCTTTGTAGAGTTTCAATACAAACATCCAATATTTATATTAATTGTATGTTAATAATTCGGTTTAAACAATTGTTGCATCCGTACAGTAGCGACTACATCTGGCGGCACGTTTTTTAAATAATTTGGATACTCCGAACAAATTAAATTCTACCGAAATATTTTTGATATTACATAAAATTATTTTCTCGATGTACACCATCCGATATATTTTAATATCTCTATAAAAAGCTACACGTTTTGTACATTATTCTTAAGTAAAGGCGTTAATAAAATAAATATCCAAGAAAATTCCTCTCCTTAGTATTAAGTATACACTGTAATTATAAAATAAAACCTATTTATTATATACACTAATATATCTTATATTAAAAAATCAATAGTGTAAGTTTAAAAGAATACAATAACTGTTATAAAAATACAGAATAGACAAATTATCTAAAAAATACTTTACCAATGAAAACCGAGAATTTTATGTAAATATTTTTCAATATAATTAATAGCAAAAAATTAACACCGAAACATTTTCTTTAGTGTCAGTTGCGTAGTGTTTGAAAATAAGTGTTTATATTAAGGTGATACTTTAAAATCTTGTGATATTAAAAACTACAGTTATTTTAGAATGGGCTGCAATACAAGTCAAGAAGGGGTACAACCTGTTGAGAATGAAAAGGAAGGAGTAGAATCAAAAGTAAAAGAAAATGGTGTAGGTGAGTTAAATAAATGATTAATTATATACTGTTCTCTCAATTATACAAATTTAAATTGTGCGGACAGTATGAAATTTCCAAATCAAACAATGTGTTTTAGTTTCTCAAATTATCAATTTGTCTTTCATATAATACAATAATTCATAATTTTTTCTAATATATTCTAATATTTTTTTTCTAATATTCATATAGAATTCAATAAATCCTATTATATGATCGATATCGAAATCGGTTACACCCACTAATGTTAAAATGCTTTGACCACAAAAATGATTAAATGTGTAAATGGTGTATTAGTTATATAACAGTCTGTTGTATCAACTATTATTCTGTATTTGCATGCCTATTTTTTAATAGTATAGAATTGTTTATCTAAATTCGATACTGTAATTAAGTATATTTATATAGTTACATTGAATGAAATTCAGTTATTGGTAATATAAAACATGTGGTATTTTCCAATTGCATTGAGTGCGAAATGTTTTATTTCTATTGATTTATTTATGTATCAGATACATTTTCATTCAAGTTTGTAGGTTTTAATTTATTTTAAAAGCTCTGTATATATATATATATATATATATATATATATATATATATATATATATATATAACGATTATATATATCGATCTTAGAAGAATTTTTTTACATTTTTTTTACAATTATTGTTATATTTTTTAAATTTAATTAAGATTTTTTAAATTAACACGACATTTAACGTTTTAAGTTGATGACTAGTGCTAAAATTACATGTAGTACTAAAGCACGTTCTTCCACGCCCAGTTAACATTCTATACTTTTTTGCTATTTTAAATATTATTTATATAGATATACATACATATATATATATATATATATATATATACATACATTATATATATATAGTTAGTTTTAATTTCAGAATTTGGTATGATATGAACTATTGCTTTTCATATTCAACTGAATTTTGAAACAATTTGTATTTAAGGTTAAAGTTTATCATTTTTAGCTTAAAATTCGTAAATTTTCATATTTATATTTTTTAAATTTTAATATATTTATTTCTTAACACATTGCTGACAGCAACACCCATTCGGTCTTGCAGAGCCATAATGCAAATGGAGTAGCTCTACCCATTCTGTCGGCTAATGTGTTAACAATGGTTTTTTGAACAAATAAAAAAGTTAAACACACAGGCATATATATATACATATATATAATACATATATATATATATATATATAAATATGGTTGGTTTGAAAGTCAATCAACAAATGTCAATTTTCGATGAAATAATTTTTTTAGAAAATTTTGAAATATAAATAAAAAGTAAAAATAAGAAAGTTATTAGATAATAAAATACGAGACAGTTAAAATCACACGTACACATAATCATTTCATTCATAATAGAAAAATTGTACTTTTGATGTTTGTTTATGAGGATTTCGATCTTCGATATTCTTATCAAAAATTTAGTTTTTTTTCTTTTATCGGTCTTTGTCATCTATGTATTGGTAGCAAAAAAATAATGATGAATTTTCAATGGGGAAGTATGAATATAAGAAAGCATACTAGTAATATGTGAGAAGTATTATATTGTAAAATTAAAAATATTTGGAAGACACTTATTCAGTAGTGAAACGTCTAAAGATAAATGAAATATATATATATATATACATACACACACAATTACATTTGTAGTTCTAAAAATAATGTTACATAAAAGTTATAAATATTTTCTTAAAAATATCTTATTATTTTTAATATTTTTTGATTTTCACATTTTTTTTCCTTTTTGTATAAAGAATTCGACTATTATCATTTTATTACATATTATAAAAAAATGAAATATTTGATTTATGGAGCTAAACATGTATCAAAAAATGGTCACTGTTGATTTGAAAATTTGACTTTAATTCATATATTGAAAGGAGAATTATTTTTATCACAATTATATTGAACGATTTTTCAATTTTTGACATGTTTTGAAAATAATTTATGAAACAAGAATATATTTTTTGAAATGATTAAAGTTGATTACATTTGGAGATTTAAAAATATTTAAGTGAATGTGTTGAAATTGATTTATCTGATTGGAAAATCTTATGAAAAATATTCTATAAGTTTAATGAAAAGATTTATTTTCGAAAATAGTGAAACAAATTTTGAAACAATTTACAGAATTATCAGAACGTGACAAATCAAAGGCGAATGCAGTGGCTAATGGATTTTGCCCTCTAAGATTGTTTTTGCAATAAATAAAATATAAAATTCGTCTTTAATTTTTTCTAACAGCTTAAATGTTATTAATTAAAGTGGTTCTATAAATGCTAATATATTTGAAATTTTTCAAATGAATTTGATACATCTATTAGGTATTCATCGAGACCAAAAAAAAATATATAAAAAATATGAAAAAAATATACATGTGTTACATAGTTAAGTAGACTTGCACATTTTTTAAATCCCTCGCCATTTTTTTCTCTTTTAAAATAGCAGGCTCCACCCTTATTACATACATATCACTAGTTATGAATTTTTTCACTTAAATTAATTATAGAATAATTTAAAATAATTGTTTATTAATGTATTTTTTAATAATAGTTAAAAATTGTAATAAATATAATTTAATTAAAATATTTAAAATAAATATAAAGCATTTAAATAGATTAGTTTGAAACATCGTCGTTATATATATATATATATATATATACACATACATACACACACATTCACAATATATCACAATTGAAATTAATACAAACATAACAAGAATTTTAGTTTAGTTTATCTTGATTATAGTTATGGATATTGCATGTTATAAAAGAATGAAATAAAGTAAATAATATGTTGATAAAATATATGTATAGAAAATTAACAAGAGAAACGAAAAAAAAACATTTGTAGTTCTTTACGTATATTTTTTAAAAAAATCCAACTTAATTAATCTACATATTTACTGAGTAATATGAAAGACATTACAATAATTCATGATAGAATTATTGTATGTTTATATTTAAAATGAAAAATATGTGTAATTATTTTAAAACAATCTGATATGATTATAATTTATTCAGAATTATAAATTTATAGTTGATCAAATGATTTCCAATCACGATTTTAGTGCCGTTAAATGAATTTGTCATTTTTAATCGGTTTGTATGCCAATAAAATTATTTCAAAGTGAATTTATTATTTTTTATGTAATGTAGATAAGACTGATAAAAATCAAGAAAGTTTTTTTCAAATCAGTTTATTTAATAGTTGGAAAATATCTGTTTATATGAAATATATATTTAGGTAACCTTTTCAATTAATAGAATTTCTACAAATATTTTCATTTACTCCTTTATTCCACGATATATTATTTAATCAGAAGGTTTTTTTATCCAGTTATGACAAAAATTTCAAAAGTTATATCATCAAATAAATATAAACAGATACATATTTTAATACAATTCAGAATAAACTGTAAATAATCAGTAATCTGTTTTTTTGAAGATTTATCTGATGTTTTGTTAAAAAATGAAATGTTTATAATTAAAAATTAACTTAAAGGAATTATTTAGAAAATATTGGTTTTAGTTTTATTTTTGCAAGAGAAAGAATTGAACACACACACATACATATGTGTATATATATATATATATATAAAAATATATATAATACTTAATTTTTATAAATAAATCATTAAATTATATAAATCATTGAATAAATTGTCTTTTGAATAAATACACATAAATGAAAATTGAATATAGAACGAGTAAAATATAGAAATCTCTAATTAGATTTAAATATTTTAAAATTGAATTCGTCGACGTTTACAACATAAAATAAGGTATAAACGTTAAGAATGTTGCCGAGAAGAGTATTTACTTGTTATTATGTGCCGTGATTTCAACTACAGGCATATTAAATAACAATGGTTTTGTTTTATTACAGTGATTTTACTCGAACACTTTTCTTACGACGTACTTAATCTTTAACATCAATAGAGTGTGTTTGTAGTTATTTTAAATACATTAACTGAATAAAGTGCATATTAAAAAGATTTATAATAATTCTTCATTATGTTAAAAAAGGAAATGTTGTATTTTTTCATTTTGATAGTATATTCATTATATTATAGTTATTCATTTATTTCTGAAAAAGTCAAATCTATTTTGGAAGGTCTTTGAGAATTTATCATTGAAGGTTTTTACCTATTATTTTAACATTGAGAGGTGAAATTAATTCCAGACATAAATCTCCATTAAAAATTGAACATTCACTTCTCCGATTTTTATAATTGTCTAATTTATATTTAAACGTATGATCATTCTTTTTGTAAAAAGGAGAGTTGTTTTTTCGAAATTGAATTCCGAATATGTTTAACAACATAGAAGCCATTTATATATATATAAATATTTATTTAAATTAAGATTTTTTAAAGTACTATATATATATATATATATACATATATGTATATATATATATAGAGAGAGAGGATGATTTAATTTAAGCGCTTCCACATTCAAGTATTAAAAAAATCGTAAAAATTAAAAAAAACATATGATTTTTTTATTTTTTGTGATTTTTTTTAATACTTTCACGTGGAAGCCTAAATTGAATCATCTGTGTAAGACAAAGTTGACTCTTTTTCTTTACATTAAAATTTTATATTAGAGTTTTTTGATCATTTCAGTTATGCTATCTAATCTGAAATATAGTTTGAAGCGAAACATACTGTTTTTTCTGAATTCGTTTGATATACTTTTTTTTAATGAACTATGGATCCGATACGCTCCACCGTACGTTAGTGTTAAGTTTTTTCTTTTATATTAGATTGAACCTCTTAACTGTTCACTTAACAAAGTTTAAATTCTTATAATATTTGTTTATAATATCAGTAATATGCTCTTGATAGACACAAATTGTGTCTAGATATTTTTACGAATCAATGTGCACTAATTTTACTTCATCGATAGCGTAGGATAGAAAATTAAAATTCAGTTTGCTAGTCTTATAAAAATATCTCCGATGAGTTCAGTTCTATACATTGCATTCAAAAATATTAATATCAATTTTTATCAGTTGACTATAAAGCTCAGACACTTTCTCTTTGTAAATGAAGCAGTCTTTGGTGAAAAAACGATTTTTTTTAATTAATTTGACCTAAAAGTTCATTAATAGGATTAACAAAAGATAATTAATTACAAAATTCTGTGATCCTTCTATATTTACTAATATTTCATTGATAGCATATTTTATATTTTTACTCTTTTCAATTCTGTAATGAAGGTATGCTTGAATTCATCGAATTATTTTATGATCAATAACCATTAAATTTAATTTATTTGTATGTAAATAATGACTTTGTCATAAGCTTCAGAAAAATCTAGAAAAACTACACTTGTTCTTCCATTCTTTGGTCTGTAACCAGATGAGGCTTACAGTCCTTGTTACGAGTATTGAGCATGCTCGTAACTAATTCTCTCATTACTGAAATCATCTTTGGATCAGGGATTTTTTCTTAAATATGGGGTACTATTTTATAATCTTTCGATGGGACTGTTTATCAAAGTTCTGTCCATCGTTATATTAACCAAACCATATTTTTTTGGTCTCTGTAAAAACTGAAAAGCTTGTCTTGACATCTTTATCACCCCTTGTCATCTAGCGCAAACAAGGCTGTTTGAGTGGGTAATACTTTGCGTTTATATCTGTCTTTCATTCTGATAGGAATATCTGATAAATATCTAAATAAATTTCCTAGTTTTAACCAATTTAATAAGCAAATAGGTGTATAAAAACTTTTTTTTATTATATTATTTTGTTTCAGATTCTTAAACATAGCTTATAAATTATTTTCGTTTGATAAAATTATTAAAAACTTTAATAATTTCAAATTTATATATATATATATATATATATATATTATATATATATATCTCTATGTATCTATATATATGTACGTTATATATATATATATACATTGTATAAACAAAAATATTTTACTTCATTTTTTAGATTCGCTCGCGTTTTCTAACTAGTTAGTTTATTTGTTTATATTTGCATCGTGTCTGTACGAATTTTTATACATAAATATGTCATAGAATAAAAAATACGATTTCGAGCAATGTAAGAAATTCTGACAGTTTTATTTATGTGAAATGTTTGTTTAATTTATATTATTTACTATTAAAATATACGCTTTTAGCTTGTGTACGGAATTTTGTTTAATATATTAATAACAATAATTTGATAATTTAGCTCACTTTTTATACATTATTCTAAATTCAAAAATGTGTAATTAAAAGTTTATTTAAAGTGAGTATGTATATATAAATTTAAATATGAAGCTATTAAAAAGCAGATAGAAAATCACAATATAGTTATTAATTTGAAAAATAAATAATTTATATATATACAGATGAAGATATTAAATCATTTATCATTTTAGAAATAGAGTTACACGTTTTGATTTTTATATAAAATATGAAAATAATCAATCGATTTAGTTAGATATAAATATCAATTTAATTTATTTTTTATGTATGATGTTTAGTAAATATTATTTATTTTAAGAAAATTTTAATATATACCACAATCATCATACATTTTATTTATTAGCCTGGCTTTCGTTTTATATTGACACGCCTTAAAATCTTAAATAAGAGATAAATCAATCATTTATTTTGAAAGCTATGAAAACAGAGATTATTTGAAAAATATATATTATACAGAGAGGAAGATTTATATTTATTGAAGCCATATTTAAGATTTATAATGTTTTTTAATATAAGTTATATACACACACACACACACACACACATATATATATATATATATATATATATATATATATTTATATATATATATATATATATATATATATATATATATATATATATAATTTTTGATATAACGTAAAGTACACAAGTTTATAGTTATATAAAAGAAAAAAAGTATGAAAATTATTAAAAAAATTTAAAATGTAGAAGTTTTCTTAATTTAATTAAATATTCCCTTTCATGAAATAAACGTTTCGCAGTGTAAAGTTTATAACAAAAACGAATTTCTTTATCAATAAACATAAATACAAGTAAAATTAATTCACTTCTAGTTTATATCCGTAAAAAAAATAAAACTCTCCTACAGCCATTGCGAACTTTCTGTACACAACTTTATTTCTGTATTTTTTACTGTTGAGTGAATTTTATGGTAACGTTATATTGCATTTTATAACATCAGTATTCAACATCAATACTGTGGCTGTGAATTTTCTCTATTTTATATTAGAAGTAGTAGTTTATTCCCAAGTCAATGATATTATGTTTCTAGTAATACATTTTATTTTCCAATATTTCATTTTAAAATAACAGACTAAACAGGCGAATTTATTATGTTCCCCTATGTTTAGAGATGCTAACAGATGAGTCAGAGGGATATTTGTTTAGTAGGGAATGGTTGTATGAAATGGTACTATTCCTCATTAAAAACAAACTGAAATGGTTTTTCTAAAAATATTGATCTTATTTTGAAGCTTTTTAAAAAGTTTCAGATAACTTTTGTATAGATTATTATAAAAATATCTTAATAATATTAAAAATTCACATTTATTATTTATGATCGTTGCTAATTATTGTATACTTAAAATAAAACCTTATTTAAATATATAAATTTATGATGATGAAAGTGTAGTTACGAATTAATCAAAAGGAGCACTTTATACGTATTCGATTCAATGTCAGGATAAAAATAGCGATATTTCTATTTATTTTTCAAATCAAAGAAAATCGATACACATAAATATCATCTTAAACGTAATCGCGAAAGGTGGCAATTTCCTATTCGAAAGAAGGAAATTTGACATTTTCACTAAATGCTAACTATAATATTTATAATGTCGTTTTAAGATTCAAAGAATCCGGTCAAATATTTAACCTGTCCTAAATTGATATAAAATCGTTAATGTTTTATAACACAGCTTTTAGTATTTTTTTTTGTCATTGGAGAAACAGACTGATGAATCATTTATATTTGATACGTTATATATATATATATTGCAATTAATATGCAAAAATTTAAATATGTATTTGTAAGCAAATATTCATTTACATTCTTGTTTATTTCAATAAAAATAGACATTAATATTTATTAAATGGTTACTATCCTTATAGAGCTGTGTATCTTTTCGTTTTTCACTCTCTCCCACCTTCCTCCCTCTCTATATATACATTATTAAAAAAGTCTCCATACACATATTATCATTCTAGTTTTTTGTTTGTAACAACTATAATAGTGTATTTATTATAGAAATATCCCAATCACATATATTTTATAATCATACAAATAGAATAAAATACAAAAAATATTATTTTATTTGACAATAAAAACAATAAACAAATAAAAACAAAAAAACTGATATTTTAAACCCAAAGAAGTCTCCATGCACTTGTAATTATTAATTAAATGAAATAAAATCTATCACTCTTTTTGAAAGATTAGTAAATTTTTGAACGATCCTTTGCATTTATAACCTACAAGATTCATGTATTCATTCCATCTACTAGTTTTTCTTGTTACTTCCGAATAGGTGATACTGAATTATTCTTGTATGGCAATTTTTAGCTGTTTTCTGCACTTTCCGAACAGTATTTTTTTTAAATTCTTATTTCTATGTCATCCCAAAAATGTTATAAAGGATTAATGTCTGGTGATTGGAAGAGAGGGGTTGTATGAAGCTGATTTGGTATGTTCAATTTCAGTCATTTCCTGATCCGTCATACTGTATGATTGACGTCGTTATCCTATTGGAAGATAAATGAATCCCCAAGTTCGAGTTTTTGGATATTAGTATTTAAATTTTGCCTCAATATATCCAAATAAACATGCTAATTCATCGTCCCTTTAATAAATTTCAAATTACTAGCTCCTGTAACATTCATAGACTCCCAGATTAGAACATTGCCACCACCATGTTTAACAATAAACATAATATGTTTAGTTTTCGACTCTTCATTTTTCTTCTACACCAAAATCATCCCATCAGTCAAAAATATTAAATTTAAACTCATCAGTGAACAGAACTGATTCTTAAAAGCATAGAGGTCTATCAACATGATTCAAATTAACGAACAATTGAAATATAACAATTTGAAAATTCTAATCTTAATATTTTAATAATGAAAGCCATATATTTGTAATTCAGTATGATTTTTGTTAAAAATAAAAAAACACTATATTTTAAAATTTGTAACATTATAGATCTTTAAACTTAATAAATTTCAATGGTATAAAATTTGAATATTTCCTTGTATTTGTTCAAATCATTTTTTTGATTTATCATCTTAGGATATATACTACTGTTTGTTTTTTTTTATAAAAAAAACTCTAAGCTGCCTGGAAAATTTGAATATTGCGGTTTTAGATGATAAACTTAATGCTTTATTGTTTGTTATAAAATGATACAAGTTTAAAATTTCTTATTTAATTTCTTGGTGTTTTTTGATTTATATCATATTAAATATAACATTCTTAACATGTTTTCTTGTGCATGGCTCATTAAAAATATTCTATATATAAAAATATATATTCCTGAAAAATTGTAAAAAAATATTTAACTCAATTTGAAAGTTTGCTGTAAACAAACAATTTATAATATTGTGTTTTGAGAAGAGTGAGGGGATAGATCCATAGATTAATAGATGGAAGATTAATAGATTATAGATAATTGATAGATAATAGATTAATGTATTTATAGTTATATATTAATACATGTATATCACTGATTTATTATAATATGATAATTTACTATAGATTTAATTAATTAAAAGTGTATCAATCAATTATATCATCAACGTATGTTTAAAAAACAAATATATTATTCATTTATTCAATATGTCATGAAAACTATTAGAAAAGTGCTTATTTTTAATGTTATATCCTTATACTTGAATTTTTAAAAATAAGTCTTCTAATATTTTTTCTTCGTAGTTAAAAAACTAATTCTGCATTTCGTATAAAAATACGAAATGCAGAATTTGCTGTTTTTTATTTTTTTTAAACTCTCCCGAGTTCGTCTTTAATATTATTTTTTAAGAAGGAAACTTTCCTATTAAAGAAGAAAGTAGTTCATATTATAATTTTACTACCATTGTGTTTTGAGAGATTGGAACTTTTTTCATTAAAGCTAAGTTTTTCAATCTTAGAGGATTTAAAAAAACATTGAACAAGATGATAATTTATTGGCTTCTTATATAATTCATATATTCAATCTTTAACCTTGGGGATTAAAGATAAAGTTTTCGAACAATTGACCGAATATATTTTTACTTTTATTAACGTCTGTATTCATAGAAAAATAGGTTTTCTTATAAGTTCGATGAAATTTAAAAATGTATTTAAGATTTTTTTTTATTAAAAATATATAAAAATGATTAGTAATAAAATGAATTTGTAATGAAATTTATTTGGTTTTTAAATTCTTTTTTTTCAAAACTATTCTTTAAACTTTTTATTGTTTGATTCTTTTTTTTATAAAATAAGTTATTTTTTCATAAGTAAACTTGTGGGATATTTCAGTTTTATAAAAAAACGTTTTTTGAGGATGGGTGGATGCATTTAATAATTTTTTTCTATTATACGAATCAGTTTAATTTTTTTGACTCAGAATACTTATTCAAACATCATTAAAAGTAAAATTAATTGGTTACAATATATTAGTTTCTAATTTCTTTTTTTGAAAATACTTCTGAAAACATTTGTAGATAAATATTAATTTTTATTAATGTTTATTATTCAGTTATTTTTTACGAACCGACTTTTTCTCACGAACAAACTTACCAAGATATTTCAATTTTACAAAAATATTTTTTCGAGGATGAATGACTGAATATAACGAGTTCTCTCTGTTATGTGCGTCCATTATTTTTTTTCTTCATTTCTGTAAATTAATTGCCTCGTCTGAGAGATGAATGATAACATAACTCAACATTTCTAAAAGGTCATTTGTTTTCACTATTAATGTGCACAGTTAATGTATTCGTGATTATGTTTAGAAATAGTTCTAATTAATTACATTTTAGCGACTGTTTTGATTATTTTTAATTAATTACTACTAGTAAATAACCTAGCATATCTTTTATAGAGATTTTATGTTACATTTTATTTTATATTAGAATGAAAATGTTACTTTAAATGAAAGATTTTGCTTTCCTTAACTTTTTTTTAAAAAAAGTTTGGCTTAAAAACTATAGTTAAAAAAGAATGATATTTTTATATAATAATCAAATAATTACTAAACTATTAAATTAAGAAAATAATTCTCTTTACATATTAAATAAACGTTTTAATGTCTTGTTATGAAAATAAGTAATTTCAATGATACTGTTTTCTTAATCTATAAATTTAGATTATGAATATTGATTAAACGTTTTGATGCATTAAATAATGAACAGCTTATTTTTCTTATGTTGTGAATAATTGAAGAAGATATAAAGATAGATGATCGTTCAACAAGTCACGTAGCGAGGTCGATTTTTCCGTAACGCCTGTTTTTGTATCGTTTCAAAAGCTTCGACCTTGGTACTCACTAAAAGAATTACCTTTAGATTTCTATCTCGGAAGCTACGACGATAGGAATTCCTATAACTGGAATATACATTTATACACAACTACAATGCTGTTATCTTTTCTATTATCAAACATAACATAAACTCGCATCGTTCTATTTTATAATTCAGTTAATTTAATTTTGTTTTGTGATAAATCAATAATCAGTATGTGGTTATTCATGACATAGCGTTTTATTATCCATTTTTGTTATAATTCATTTCAATTAAAACATGTTAAATATTATAAAAGCTATCATAAATAAAAAAAAAATAAAAAAAATCGGTGTTAATTTGAAAAATATATTTTTATATGAAATGATTATCATAGAAATAGAAATCTATAAAAGTATTATGCTATAGCGAAAAATATACAGCGAATGTTTCTTGACTTTTTTATATTTTTATGATTTTATATTATAATTTTTTCAAGAAAGATTCGAAACTGGAATAAAACCGTATAAATTTGTTCTCAATTGCCAGAAAATTCATGAGAAATATGCGTATTTCACATAATACATTCTTGTGTGTACGTTTGAAACGTGCTTAACATAAAAAGTGTCATACACGTAGTGTACTGTACTTTTTTTGAAATATTGTTCATTTCTTATATATATATATATATATATATATATGCATATATGTGAGTATATATACATATTCATAATATATGTACATGGTTCTTGTTCAGTAATAAAATAAAATTAATGTAAGACAAGAAATTTAAATCTATAGATTATTTTAAAAAACTTTTTTTAGCCTTTGCTTTATTTAAATTTTAATCTATTTGTAAAATTTAGTGACAATTGAATTTCTAGTTATTTAAAAAAATCAGTTTAATTACTAAACAGTTATATTTAATAAACGTCTCAAAATTGTTAAATTGGAGTATAATTTAATTTTATTCGATTAAAAGGCTACTGGAAATTATTCAAACATTTTAAATACGTTCTATTTTGCAAAAGTGATAAGTGACTGCATTATAATATGCTATGGATAGATTTAAGAATATATTGGTTTATTGACAAATATGTTACGTTACTATTAATGCAGGAAGATTTTAAAGATGTTAGTCGTGATATCTATATTTTAATATTGTATTTTAGTTTCTAACTTATTCAGTTGAAATTTTAGTTTTTATTTATTTAGATATTAGAGTAAGTTAAAAATCGTTCATGATGCTATTGAATGATTAATATATTATTTTTTTCAGCAGTACTTGAAATTGATTATATATCAAGATCAAATTGGATTTTAAATATTTTTGCTGAAAATTAGTTATATTTTTTCATGTTTTTCTTTTTTTTTTAAAAAAAGTAACTTTATATGTAGAATAGTGAATGTTTATTAAAAGTTTATGAATAAAACTCAGATAATTACAAATTATTATATAGTTTTGGTACTGTGGCTAAATTTACTTTCACAAATGATTTTCCCACTCACTATGTAAACAATATTTTTTTCTTAATATTTTTCTGCACTTGAACGTGCTGAGAATGATGACATCATTATAGAAATACTTATAGTAACATTCAAAAATGATTAATTATTGAACATTTTTGAACAGTAAAATTACAAATTAATATTTTAAGTAGGAAATAATAAACACATTGTGCAATATTTTCTACTTATTGATTATTATTATTATTCGAAATATTTGTTTATATAAATTTTGTTTTACACATCTCTAAATATAATTTGTATATTTAAAATTACAGTTAGACAAAATAACAATAAACATTTTGGATCGAATAAATTTGATTATGTTGTTAACATTTGCCTGAAAGATGTGTGGGAGTATGTATGTATATTTGTGTACGTTTGATTGTTTATTCAATAAAATAACGATGCTGAGGGAAATCAGTATTCTTTAGTAATATATTTGAAATTGTACATAAAACGAAATGGTTTCAAAACTTTTTGCTTGTTTTTAAATTCTAGAATATATTTTATTTTAGATTATTCGCGAATGAAGATATTAAACTATTTAGAAATATGAAAATTATAATATTTATATTGAACTTTTCATTGTAAAACGTTTTTAATTCGGCATTGGTCGCATGATTTTTTTATATAGTTGTGTGGAGTGCAGAAAACCTTTGCATTTTTATGATGTCGAATACAGATAATATCGAATGAAAAATGAATGGAATGAATGAAACGACACCGCAATTATATAAACTTTAGGGGTTTTTGATGATCAGCGAGGACTTTGACCCTACAGTAATAGGCCAACCAAAGCTCGTTGTTCTGTGCATAAAGTTAGAAATGCCCTTCATGAAATGCGATTCTGTACCTTTTCCATCAAGTTACTATGCCAGGTATTATTAGTGAGACTGTGATGTTAATATGTCAGAATAAATTTCACAATAGAATTGTTGATTCATACAACACTTTTTATTCAACCATAAATCATAAACATTTTTCTAATCAAAAAATTCATTTATGAATGTGAATTTGCTACAGGGTAAAATCTATATTGTGTCTGAATAAGTATGGTATTTTTTCGGAATTGTTTATAGTTATTCCTTTCTTAACTGTACGTAAAAATGTACTTATGCTTTTTTTTTATTATCTCGTTATTTTGATCTAACATATAGATAATAAGACAATATTTAAAATGTAATGAGACACCAAATCAATTCTAAATTTTAATTATTTTTCTTATGTACCATATATAGTTTAATTCATTGGTGAATGTGTATGAGAATAATAAGCTCTTTTAACTAAGTAAGCAGTATACATGGCGAAATAAATTTTGTGATAATATGATGTGCAATATAGAAGTGCTGCTTTCAGGGAAGATAAGTTACAAGGTAATAAATATGAATTTGTAGTACAAAAAATGTTATTGCAGATGCATATGTTAATTTTAAATACTTTAATGATTATTAGGAAGCCAAAACTGTGTAATATTTATTATTTCTGCAAGAGAATTAAAATTTTCAAAATAAATGGTTGCGTAGTTTTAGATAACATCCACCTTAAAATAATGTACCTGTAGAAATTATTTTTTTTTTGTATTTAGTGATTATTTGAAAACTAAATAAGAATTGATCATATTTTAGCAGAGTAGAAGTATGTTTTGTGATGTTTATAGTGGTGCGTGGGTATTTCCAGTGCAGTAATGCTAGCATAATATTTTACAAGGCAATTTTTGTTCGTATGTGACCACTGATTGGTTAAATATCTTAAGAAAATATGAATTGTGAAAAAAGATATTGGTTATATTTACAAGTAGCTCTTACACTTCTCTGTATATTGGGAGTTTGTATTTGAATTTTCTACAAATGATTATACCACAATACTGCTTCTCAGAGGGTGCATATTGAATAGAGGTTCATGACTCATGCTTCAATAAGAGAGTTTAGAGTGGTTTTTGGAGTTACAGTGTATTTCAAAAAAGTAGGAGACCATTGGGATGAAGAGCTTCATGCGTGAGTGCGGATTTATATTTACTCCAGTAAGATTTTGTATTACATACTAGTGCTCTAATATTAATTCCTGAATGATTAATAGTACGCACTTTATGATATTTATGTATGTATTAATGGATACATTGTAATCAGATAACTATTTTAAATAACAGTGAATTATAGTTTCAACACTGTATCGTTAAATAAAGTCAAATAGAAACTGCATTTGTCATTTAGGAAACAATCATTGTCTTTGATAATCAAATAATTATAAACAATCAATATCTCTGTAATATTATGTGCATTTATTTACTTTTCATTATACGTATTCATGTCACTGACGAAGATCAAACGAACGAAGTTCCTGTATAAACTTAGAAGATTATTGAGCATGTTCTCCGCTACTATAGCGACAAATTGACCCTTAATCTACTTAAGGTTACTTGTGAATTTATACAAATTTGCTTTCAGAACTAAAGATATTTATCTATTCACCAACGGTTCCGGTTGATCCGGATGTAACTTAATAGGTACGTGTGTGATAATCACATTTTGAATCTGATACCGTAAGTGACTGCTGGGATAAACGAATAATTCTCAATTAAAGTGTCACATTTTAAGCTTAATAGCAACAAATGTGTTTACATGATTGGGATATAATTAAGAACGTCGAAAGAGTTTAGTTTTTTTAGTTATTTATCAACAGATAATATTGATTCATTGAGGGAATAAAAAAGAAAAAAAACAATTAATTTAATACCATTAACTGTTAATAGTTTCATTATTCTTAATTTTTCGTTTTATTCAAGTGAAAATATAAATAGTTTATTTAGTTTAATCGAAATGTATTTCCTGAAAAGGTTAGTTGAGTCGTTCTTTTCGTAATAAATGAAAAAGTATCATAAATTTATTTAATTTTATTTATCATGTTATGTTCATGTTTTCAATATTAAGCTCGAGGTAGTAGAAATTTTTTTACTAATTTAGAATTTTTTCTTTATAATACTTATATCTATTTGTTAGTAATTGAGTACTGAATATATAAAATATTTGCCATTTTAGTATCTGACAAGGTATTTAATAAAGTAAATATGTATATTTAAAAGAGTATTTATTGACAAATAAGAGTAATAAATGAACTTTTGATTAAATTTTACATTTAATACTCTTTGATTTTATATTTTGTGCTATATAAAACAGTATTTGACCTTCCATTATTCAAAAATGTTTACAAATTTATTGAAATTATGGTTAATTTTTCTATTTGATATTTGTATTATTTATTATATATTCATAAAAACAATTTTGTAACCGTAAACACAAATTTATTTTCCATACATCACAAAAAATCTGATAAATGTTCAAAAATTGGTTATTTATTTTGATTACGGTATATGTTGGCGGTACCATTAAAACAAAGAAACCTTTTTATATATTAGGATTATGAGGTTGATTTTTATGCTCTATGAGCGGGTGGTTGAGTCTCATTGAACTGTTAAAGCACTGAGCACAGGGATGCATGATTTGCGTTACGTTGCTTAATCGTTTTTTGATTAGAAATTTGCGCTAAAAAGTAAAATAATTTGTTAAGGATTTCCTACTTCTTTTAGTTCTCACAGCGAAAGCTCAAAGTGTACCGGACCACTGCTACATAAGTACTAAATGGCCATGTATAAATAACAATTTATCGCTTAATTTTACCCTCTCACTTCAACGGTAAGTGAATACGCCTGCTTTTAAAATTTCACACTTTACTGGCGTGCTCTGTATATATATATATATATATATATATATATATATATATATATATATATATATATGTGTGTGTGTTTACGTGTGTATATATGTATAAGGATTATATAAAATGTACATATTAAAAGTATAAATATATTCTTCTTAGAAAGTGTATTTAAAACTTAGTAGTAATTAAACTCTAATTTAAATATGTAAATTTTTGTAAATAATGCGAGGGAAAAATTAAGACTTTAATGTTTATGCATATATATATATATATATATATATATATATATATATATATGTATGTACATGTATGTACATGTATGTATGTATGTGTGTGTATGTAAAGGTTATTTTATAAAATATTTTATCATTTAATCACCTAGAATTTTTCAAAATATCTAATTTTAAGAAAAAAACAAATATGTGGGTATATATCTTTATTATTTGTGTTACTATAAAAAATGAAATATCTAATAGAATGTCTTCACTATATAAATTCTTACATATTTGTCTCAAACCCAGTGTTATCATAATTATCCTGGAAGCAAAATATTTATTTTCATAGAAAAAAATAAAACCGTTCGAATTAGTTTATATTTAAAAAATAATGAAATGATACAAAAATATTTCAATTCACTGTTTGAAAAATTCTAAAAGCAAAAAAGCCTTTAAATAATTTAATTTGTATTATACGTCCGTTTTACTATCCATAAACTATGTTTTATGAACGTTGTTTTGTCGACAATATAAATGGTAAAATATTAAGTATGAAAATGAAACTCGTTTAATAATCTTATGAAATTTAATCGCTAAAATTCCTTTATTTAATAATCGTGGTCATTGTTTGTACCACGCCTTCAAAGGTTTGACAGTAACCAAATGAAAAGTTGCATTAGGGCACGCAATAATGATGTTGATTACAATCTTGCTAATAAATTGAACAATTTTGGGACCATCCCTGTCACGTATTTTGAAATATTGACGTATCGATTTATATATATATATATATATTGTATGTATATATATATATATATATATATAAATATGTGTGTAGGTGTAGTGTATTATAAATGTAGAAAGGGTGTGGTTGAAGTATATACTCAATTAGTAGGATATTAAATATCTTGTAATGTTGACTGTTCTTTGTGTAAGTAAATTCATGTTGTAAAATATGAAACTTTCTTACTAATTAAAAAATATGCTGAGATCAATAGAAGTATATACTTTTTTAATTGAAATTAGTTTTAAATTACATACTCATTTATTTTCAAACAATCTTATAAAATAACACTTATCTAATCTTTTTTAATATACAAAAGAAACATTGAACACTTGAAATAAAGTATGAAGTTTCTTCATTAATCGGTATTTCGAGATAAAATTGACAAGAAAACATTTTTTAAAAAAAAAATAATTTTTTACTCATGATAGAGTACAAAATTTTCTGATCTGAAATATTCAGTAATTGATTATTCATGATTTTTGATTGTTGTTTATGTACATTTCGTAGAAATAAATAAACATTTTTTTTAAAAAGATATGAAATTATATTTTATTAAAAATTACGATACATCTAACGATGCCCTGTTTAACATATGATGGATGATAAGTCCATACTCGAGGCAAATATATCATAATCGGGAAGTTATTGTGTTATGAACACTTACAACATACATAACAATTTCAAGTTGTGTATACAAGTACAGGCGAAAGCTATGTCCTTGAGCTTTGGTCTATACATTAAATATATGACTCGTAGGTTCGACCCTTGTCGAGAATAATGCTAAAATACTTTGTGTTCTCAACCTAGACGAGCAACGAACCGTTGAACTTGACTTGGTAAAGCTCATGGGATCGATGTTCTGTCTCATGGTTTCACTTACAAGACTGCTATCTTCAAATTGAAATATTGTTTGAATAAAAGTGATGTTTCAATTTTGAAAAAGAGACATTTATATTGTTTACTTGTACAATAAATCAAAAATTATAAAAGTTAATAAATCGGATTAAAATATTCTATGAAAATAATAAAACGTTTCAAACTTATTTCTAAAATAGAGTATATTGAATTTTGTTTCATTTTAATATAACGATGAGTTTTAAATTTATTAATTTTTCCAAACATTATATATATATATATATATATATATATAATGTTAAAGTAATTCCAATAGAGAAATTCTAATAAAATACAAAGCAATTATTGTTTATTGATTAGATTAATTTTGTTTAATGGTAAAAACAACGCATAAAGGTTATAAATGTCAAAGAAAAAAATGCAAAGAAGATATTGCCGTTATAAACAGTTTGATCATGAAAATTTTTTATCTTCTTTTATATATATGTATTACTTATCAAGACAAATTGATTCACCCAAGAAGTTATTTATTAAGTCACACGCTGAGATTTTTATTTTTTTGCTTCTAGTCTTTTATTTCATCTATTTATCTCTCTCTATCTTTATAACTTCAAGAAAAGTATGGAGTATTACGTGTGCACGTGTGAATCAATTCCTTTTAAATAACCCTCTGTAATTACACAATATACAAACGTGGGCGTAAATTAGAATGTGTACTTTTTATTCATTCTATATATCTGTTTTTTTTCGCTTTCTCTTTTTTATCTCTATTTATTTAATTGTACGATACATATATATATATATATATTGTTTACAGTACTTCAGATCCATTATTTATAATGTTACTATCGATTTATTTTTTAGTCTCTTACTATATACTGAATCTCTTCAAAATTTTATGATGCTTTAAAATTTTAAAATTATGCTGAAAAAATTTAATGTTTCAAAAATAATTTAAAATTACTTATAAGGTTGATATTTTGATCTCTAAACTGAACTTCAACTGTATTAATTTTTGGTTTTAGTGTATGCATGATTTAATATTTCTATCATTATTTATTACTGTAATATTGGTTCATTTGTTGTATTTAAGGAAATTCGTTGAATAAGGAACCGTACCTGAATAAGACGTTATTATGATCTTTATTCGAAAGACGTTTAAACTAAAATCTCAGATAAATAGAATTGTTTCATAACATAAACCATTTTCAATTGAAATGTCTTTCAAAATCAGTTTCACTTATTTTTAAATTTCATTTATTAGTAATCAGATCAGACGGTTTCAATGCATTCGAGTTTTTTGTTATTTCAATTCTTCTTTATTCGAAAAAGAAAAATAGTACAGTAGAAATGAAAGCGAATAATAGGGACGTTTGATATGATGTTTGGGTTGAACATTTATATATATATATATAATTATTAAGCAGTGAAAATTGAAAAAATTACACAAATAAATAATATATTTGCATACAAAAACTTAAAATTTTAATAACTCTCTAATTATTATAAATAAATTTTAAAATAGTTTTGTAATAGAGGCACAAGGAAAAGCGAAACAAATTTCTTGTCAATTGCATTGACATTTTGAAGAGAAATTGAATGAAATTGTAAAACAAATGTATCCCCTAATATATCATATATTTAGTCAAGATGTAATATGAAAGGTAAAAAACATAGCCGAACTACTACAAATAGTGTAATTAACTTTCAGTTATAGCGGATTAAAAATATGATTATTAAATATATCAAATAGTTTTGTCTATTGAGAAGCCGAAATATCACACTTGTTTTCATATCAATAGATCCTCGAAAACCTGAAGAGCATGATGATGATAATAAAATGGGTCATAAGAGATGATTCTGTGCAATTGTTAAAGAATGTATGGAAATTGTATTGTTTTATATAAAAAAAATCTACTTGTACTCTCAAAGAAATTATTTACATTTGTACTCTCAAACACAAACGCTTCGAAACGTTTTTATTTATACAAAATAAGTAAATTCTGTAGTTTTAAGACATTTTTTTTTAAAATGAATCTACAGCAAACTCATCTAGAAACAAAACAGAAATAGAACATACAGATGGAAATTAAACAACACTTATTTCATATTGTTTTAATTCATTTATTGAGTACATTGTAAGCATTTATTAGTAATTAATATAAGAAACATATACTACTTATTTATTTTTTTTCTTTCGTAAAAAACCTATCTTAAAATAATAAGATTTTGTAACAGTGACACCATGTGATCCCATTGTTGCATGACTTTACAATATTGTATTTTTGATATATTTGCTAAATTAATTTTTATATACACGTTTAAATGTGTATATAGTATTTATATTTTTTTTATAATACGATTTATAATAACATGTAATTACATTATGTTAATTTCAAATAATTTATCAGAGGTATTTTTACTTAAATATAGATTTATTTCAATCAATTAATATAATATATATGTATACATACATATGGTATATACTTAAAATAAAAAAAATGTTTTCTTGATTTTATATAAATTAACCATTTTGTGATTTATATATGAAACTTTTTACATACACACACCTATATATATATATATATATATATATATATATATATACATACATACATATAAGCACGCACAAAACCTATAAAGATTTAAAAACATATATATATATATATATATATATATATATATATATAATAGTTTAACAAGTTTGAGAAAAATCAATTTAAAAAAATAATCTGCGAATTAAAATGAACGATTAGAGAACTGGCGTATATAATTAGTTAAATGTTCATGTGTTATGTATATGTTTGTGTGTGTATGTGTATAAACATATGTACATATACATAATATGTTTACATGTTTGCATATATATTAAAATTTGCGTACCGGTATACACATACCAGCGTTAATGCTGTTTCTCGGAAGCACTTTCGATCAGACATGGCTGAAGGTATTATATCTACACCTGTTTCGGTCTGTTTACTGAAACTTGTGCTTCATTATTTCAGTTTTACGGGACACCACGCCTAGCACGAGGTGGCACTGATGATGGGAGCGGTTATAGATAATGGTACGCGGACATACCTGTATATTTGCGTGCCCATAATCTGCTGAACGTATATTTTACAAAGGGAAAAATTCGTTTTACATTCAGTTGCGCTATAAAGATATAATTCGATACCATTTTGATTTTTGATATGAATAACCGTCACCATTCGATCTTTTTTATTGTTTTTTTTTTTATTAGATTCCGTATAAGAACTATTGATTTTTCCAGTTAATTCGTACTAAAAATACTAAATGATTAGTGTTCTAGATTATTATTTCGTGATGGAAATGAAATAAACATATATGAGTTGTATTTCTACATTTAGTATCGTTTTTATGAATGGTTTTACTAATTTTCAATTAAGGTTTTTGAAAAATTACTTATATTTAAAATTTAATTTGTAGTTGGTGCGAAATTGAATAATATTATTTTATTTTAATCACCAATTAATTAAGAAAAACAATAAATATAATTAAATTATTCAAATAGAGTATATTGTATGTATGTATGCATGCAATATATATATATATATATACACATAATATATATATAAACATAAATACATAACTACATATATATATATATATATATATACACACATATATATATATATATATATACATATATATATATATATTTAATTACATATAATTCTATTATTAATAAATATTTATAAACCAAGGTATGTTAATTAAAAAAGTAAGCGATGATGCAAAAAAATGGAAATTGAATAATAAAGTTAAAGCAAATTAATAATATGATGAATCATCGTCAATTAGTGTCTTTCATTATAAGTATAATTGAATAAAATATGCACAGCGTTTGAATAAATGATTAAAATTATAAATTGATGTTTTGGGTGTAAGTCCATTCTTTTACTCGTATATGGAAATCAATAAGTTTATTCTTTTTGTATCGATTTACTGAAATAGGTTATTTTGAAACAAGTGGGTTCTATATATTTATATATATATATATATATATATATATATATATATATATATGGGTGTGTGTGTATAATTTTAAATTGAATTTTATGATATATGTGGATATAAACTTATTGACGCTATTATCTAAAATGAAAAAATAATATATGCTTATATCGGTTGCAAAAAGTATAAAAAATGCGAAATAAAATAAAATCTCCCATATAAAAATACCACTGGCACCGATATAACATTGCGAATTCATAGCGGAAAATGATTAATCTTAGTCCATTTCGAAAATGTAAATTTTAATGTCCATTTTGTCGACATCGGTCTTATATGAATTCTTCAGAAATATGCAAATGAATCCTGTTGATATATTGTATACGCTAATGTACCAACCGACAAGGGGGGTATTTACATAATAATAATAATTAAAATGGATTCATTATAGAGTCGTAACGATAAGTAGAAACGAAAAAGACACAGTATATAAGGATTTCACTTGTAGGCACGTCTGCACATTTGATGCATTTAATACAGTTATTCTTTGTATTCGGAGCAATGGCGTAATATACACTTAATCAATACTAATTCTTTTATCTCTCTATGTTGTTGTCGTAGACTCAAGAAAATTGTGGCGTGACTAAGAGATGAAGGAAAACTCATACTCTGTGTTCACAATATAATTTATGTTATGGAATACAAATACCATATATATATATATATATATATATATATATATATATAAAAATATACATATGACTTTTTTTAATTTTAAAATGTCACATAAATATTTCGATGAACATAAATGTTACGACTAAATGAGCCATTATAATGAAGTACACATTGCAGGAATATATTTCTCGATTAACATTTTCGGTCATAGTATAAATATTTATTATAAAATTTGTAAATTATCTTGAAATCGAATCTTTATCAAAATAATATATCAGAAATACAAACACATTGTATGTATGTATGTATATATATATATGCTTGAGTGTATGTGTAAAAATGATTTTATAATCATTTGTTAAAATCAAAAACAATATAATATTTTAACTACCTAAATATTTATTGACAAATAAAAAGTTCCCTGTTACTTTTTAGCAACGTCAGAATATTAATTATTTAACATGCAAAAAAAACATGCATATCAGGGAAGGTCAAATATATTAATGTGTGTGTGTATATATATATAATATACAAATACATATACAAAAAAATGTTTTTAACTTAAAAAATAAAACTATATTTTTTGCATACATAATTTTTTTTGTTTAATTAACACGCGTACATAAAAACATTCGTGAAATTAAGCATTTAATTACAGTTATATTATTGTTAATATATATTATCAAGAGCTTTTTATACAAAACTGCATTAAATTTATATTAATGAAAATAATCAACATTATATATTGAAATGGATTGTTTTTAGAATTCCTGATCAA
Organism: Acanthacorydalis orientalis; assembly: GCA_034766995.1. Lineage (NCBI taxonomy): Eukaryota > Metazoa > Arthropoda > Insecta > Megaloptera > Corydalidae > Acanthacorydalis > Acanthacorydalis orientalis. The sequence continues at coordinate 13,944,727 of CM068318.1, read as the reverse complement.
TATTTTGTTAATTATAATTACTATTATTTTCTTTTGAAATATTTTATAAATGTAATCACAAATTTGTAATACTGATTGAATAACTCATGTACATTTCCGTAAAATTATGTATACAGAAAGTATAATTTATGTATGTACTTTATTGGACGAAATTATGTATTTTTTTTTTATTAAACCTGTTGATGCTTTCATATTTTTGTTTCAAATAATATTTCAATTATACTATATATATATATCTTTACACGCACACACCCATATATATATATATATATATATATATATATATATATATATATATATATATATATGTTCTTTATATAATTATAATTATTTTATTTTTTAATTATTAAAAATAGTTTTCACAATAAAAGATAAAAGTTTGAACTATATAAAATTTATTTGGTTATTTTGCATTTATGTATAACGCCTGTTTGTCATAGGTAAATTTGAACATGTTTTAAAGTAATTCCATAATTAATAAAAATATTCATTAATAAAAATGCTTTACAATTCTTCATTATACTTGACCTGTAAAGTGATTGGTAGAAATAGTTTTGATTAGAGTTATCTATTTAAATATTTTGGTATCACATACAAGTTTTATTTGTTGTTAAAAACGAATTTTAAATAAAAGCTGCTTATCTTTTACATATTTTTTAAAAATGAAAATAATTCTGAGTTTAAAATGAAAGAATAAACAAAAATGTGACTTTGAGCCATTTACTTGATTACTGTTGCAGCATAAAGAATTATTATTCTATGTTTATGGAAACAAATGATGTAGAACAAAAAAAACACGACGTTTGATACTAAACGAACATTCGAATCTTGACAGTTTTAATAAAACATTACAAGAGTTACTGTTAAAAATGTTGTATCGTTTATTTTAATTTTGGAAAAGAGCAATATTTTCATCCTAATATGTATATTTATTAATACTTGCAATTTAATTCATTTAATGTGAAGTCCAGTTAAAAATACAAAAAATAATTAATTATTTTTTCATGTTTCGAAGAAAAAAATGGTTTTTGTGTTTAGAATTTTAACAGAAAATCACGAAAAGGCAGTGCTTTATAATCGATATTTAATATAAATTTGAAATTCAAATCTATATCTCATTTTTTTTGATTTTTAGCAATAAATTTGAATGAGGAATTAGTGTTGATTAAATGATATTGATTAATGAATTAAATGAGTTATATGTAACAGTGAAACTTACCTGAAATTATTATTATATTCATTTTCGTTCAATATTTTATGAAAAAAAACATTTTATGTACTTGATTTTTAAATAAATAGTAATACTCGAATTTTGATACATTTAGTAAGCATAATTAAATCATTTGTGCCTAATTAAATAGTTATTTAATTATGCACAAGCGGCTGTGGTTGAATTGTTTGGTTTTTACTTGTTAATTTAGTTTATTTAAATAAAATCTGTTTTTGTTTCTTATTTTACTTTACTTTAATTTTACATTATATTTAAATATTATATTAAATATTAAAAAATTACATTTTTTAATATTTAAGAGTTACATGTAAAAAAGATTTTTTATAAGAAAATTATGGCATTAATTATTCAATTAAAAATTTAATTTATTTATAAAAAGACTATTAGGAATATAGTTTTTATTTTTAGTAATTGTATTTGCTGTAATTATTGTATATAACTACATTATCTCTCTCTCTCTCTCTATATATATATATATATACACATATATTATAATAAATGACAAAAATATAACATATATATGCATATAATGTTTACCAAAACTTGATATTCTTACCGCAAATTTAGTAATTTATATTTATTAACCACGCAGCTATTCAATGCTTTTCAATATAAATTTTTTAATTCTTAGAATGTTTACATATAATAAAAATATGTTATTAGAGAAAGGTTATTGTGAATATTTGAATTGTTGTAAAAAACTAATTGTTTGACGTGTATGTTAATTTAATTTTTACTTATTTAATTAATTTAATTGCGAACAGCTATTTAATTAATTGTTTGTTTAAATAGACATTTTTTCACTAGATATTTATTATTCAGTGTCCTTTACTGTCAACTAATTCATAATCCTTTTTTTACTATGGAATTTTTTTAAAAGTATTAAGTAATAGAATATAATAAGAGCAGAAACTGAAAACGAAGAGAAAAAAATTGCTGTTAAAAACATCATGACTGTTTTGTTATTAAAATATTTATTCTTTATATATATATATATATATATATATATATATATATATATATATATTTACTTAAAGGAACTTAAGTTATTAATTTAAATCTCGCAATTCAATCTTCTTTATTTTTTTAAGTTCAAAGATACATAAGTATTTGTTCAAAAATACTGTAAAAGTATGTTAAATGTAGTATATTTTAACAAATAGTTAATGAATACGTTTTTTTAAAAGAAAATCTTAATTGAATTTAAATTTTCATAAGATGTGCAACTTTTAATATTTGTCTACATCTGTGCATAAGTACAATAAGTTTCCTTTAAGACTTCTTTTTTTAAGGAAACGATGTGACATTTTCTATGATTCTTTGAACAAGCTTAAAAGTTGGTGTCCAAAAATTACCCAAACGTGTCTGTTGTACACTTTTGAAGATTTCGACGTCTAGCTAAAATTATTGTACATTTCGTATCAAATAAATACAAAATTTTCAAGTCACGTCCCGACAATAAATATAATCATTGTTTTAATCCATATAATTTATTACACACAGTGTCTAGCATTTTTCACTACCCTTCCCCTGTTCGAGATTTGACACACGATATTTCAACTAGAATACCTTCATACATTACCCCTATGACTAAAATATACCATTGTTTGAATGCATTCATCGATATACAATTAAAATTATATCTATTCTTCACTACATTTTTGCGTTGATATAAACTTTTGTTAATCAATTTTTTTATACTATATGTTGACATGTGTTGGTGAAAAATGGTTATTTGAATTCAACAGCATGTCTATATAGAATTTGTTTTCAAATGTTTCATTCGAGGATGAAATTGATTGATTATCTAATACATGTCAATGTCGAACATTTTTAACCACCAAGATAAAAATGTAAGAATATGTATTATTAACGGGCTTATATATATATATATATATTTCGCATACAATATTTTAACTTTGAATTCTTTTAAGTTAGAAACAAATTAAGAATTGTATTCAAGGATGTTTAATATATATATATATATATATATATGTTTTTTTAAAAATAATCAATAATTAAAAATATAACAATTCGACTAACTAGTTTGTTAAATCAATTTATAGAATAAATTATAATGTTTTATTTTTTCATTTCATTAAATATTTTCCCGTTAAATGTCTATATGTAGAGTTTATAAAGAATTTCACACTTGAAAAATAATATTTGGAAATTAACACACCGTGTATATGCAATTTTAAGTATATACATTTTTAATTCATAACCCTATTAAATATTAATAACTAGGTATATATCTGTTAGATTCTCCTTTCATAAATGTAAAGATTTTTAATTACAAAACAAATTGAATTGTAATAGTTAGTTCATAAGATTATTAATGAATATATGATTAGAATATTTTCGAGTTCAATTTTGTGTTAAATTTCTCTCAAGTAAAGTTTTGTTTAAAAATTGTTTAATAAACAACTCGAATGATTGTGTATATAAAAAGTTCTATCAAGAATAAAAAAAAATCATGTTTTTAATCCATAAAAATGGTAAATGAAATAATTTTTCGTATTGAAAACAGAACGTCTAGAATGGTTGACTTTTGATAAGGGAAATGTTTTGTAATTTTCTTATAGAAATTTTTGAAATAATTCAGTACGCTCATTTTGAATTTGAGATTATTTCCTATACATTTATTTTTATGACTGGTTATTTTTAGAAGTTGTTAATTACGATTTATTTAAAATTCGTCGAATGAATTCTATTTTCTGTTTAAAATTTTACACTTCAGTATATTATATTTTAAATATGTGTTTCAATTTTATCGATATTTTTATTCTCAGTTTTTTTTAATTTGAATGATTATTTGTTTTCCATGGACACATATGTACATATATATATATATATATCATATATGTTCAATTATAATATTTATTATTACAAACATTAATAACTTAGTTTATTGTCTGCTAATATGATTAATTTAAATTAATTTTTATTCAAGTCTTAAATATTTTTAAATGTATAATGGTTCTTTATTTTTTAATAAAATGTAATCAAGTTAAAAAAAGGTATCAATAGAGTTTATTTCTGAAAATGTTTGTATAAACGAATTTCTAAAAAGAGAGACACTATGATAAATTTTCTAAAAAATATGTATGTAGTTAAATAATTTTATATTTTTCTAGTAACTAAATAAGTCTTATAGCTACAAATTAATAATGTGTATTAAATGAGTTGTAACTGATTTAATTTGTAAGTTATAGAAGTTTAATTATTACATTAAAGCAATTAAAATATATAATAAATAATGAATCCGTATGAAGTTTATGCAGATTTTAATTGTAAAAATCGATAAACATTTATTAAACGAATTTTATTTAAATATGTGTACTCTTGTAGTAAATAACTATTTTTCGACGAGATAATAGTTTATATACATCGACTTTAAAAAAATCATGTTTTTTTAAAACAAAAACGTCTGAGCACTTCCGTTTGTTTGCGACATTGGTTTAGAATAGGTCTATCAATCATTTAGTTGTCCTGAGCTAAAAAAGGTGGTAATCACTTGGTGAAATGTCCGGGGAATATAAAGGATGAAGTAGCGTTTCCTATGTAAGGTCTCTTAAGAAAACTATTCTCTTGCGTTGAACTAGTAACGGTTGTTTGTGAAGTAGTATATCTTGCACAATTTGCAGTTGGATAGAAAAGATCTTAGTTGTGACTGACTAGTTAACACAAATATACATATAAATGTAAATCCTAGCTGTAGTTCACTATAAACAAAACTAACTATTTTGAAGGTGAAGAATTTGAATTTTGAGGTTCTGTGTAATTTGACTGCATACAATGATGGTTATGCTTGATGTTAATTTATATGATAAATTTTTAAGCGCATGTTAGTAAACTGTTTAAAAACAATTTGTTTTAATGCAAAAACTGATGGATAAATCATGTCTTAAGTCTATTTTTGGTTGTAAATTCATGTTCAGTCTGTACTCTGAACTTCCATACTTTGCTAAATTGAAATAAGTATAAATGAATTTTTCTGTTACTTATTCTAACTCTGTGGAAAATTTCATATCATTTAAGATTTGATTTCAACTTGACATTAGTTTTCAGTTCATCATTATTAACCTGCATCTGTTAATTTTTTCCGTATGCACTTTCAGCTCACATCCAAATTATATTAGTCCGTGGCTATTCGATAATCAGTCTATTAAATGTCATTAATAATGAGTTGAACTGAACGTATGACAATATTTATTTTTATTTCTATGATGTATTTCTTTCAATAAATTATTTCTCGGCATCAAAATGCATAGTTTTTGTACAAATACTTGAGAAATGTGTATTTGTAATGTGAAAAGCTAACAGGGGTGTATATATGTTAATTGCTGTCTTGTCTCCCGGTTCCAGCAGGATTTTTTGAATTCATTTCGAATTCTTCTCTAAAGGTAAACTTTTTAAACCATTTGTAGGCAGTTCGTATCTTTATCTTTTCAAATGTTCTGAATTTCACAATATACTTGTATTGTAACTAAATTCTTTTTCATAAATTAATTATTTTAATTTTTTTATTTAAAAATGTATAATAATTGATCATAGATTCTTTCTTACATGTATTGAAATGGCTAACAAATCTCATTCTCAAGACTTATTCTGATGTGGTAGAAAAAATCCGTAGTAAACCTTAGTTCTGTGATAATGGTGGCATCAAAAAATGATCAATAATCAATCATTGACGATTTTTGATCAGTTTTTGTTGTTGTCTGTAGGATGAGAGATAAATTAATCTGCGAAAATGCTGTGAATTTTTTGTAGGATGATTAAGATGTTTTAGAAGTAAGTTAATTTCATAAATTAGATATGCATCGATGAAAATTTCAATAATTCATTCGGAAGTCATTATTTTAAACTTTAATACGTGGAAAAATAGTTTTCATAAGTTCAACGTTCCTTAATCGATTGATCATAGTAACTTGTAATCGTATGACCAACTCTTGACTGTTTCATTCCTAGTAAAATTGTTTGAATTTATCTATTGTTTAAATCGCATGATTATTTTTGGTTCCTGATACTAAGAAAAGCTATTATCTCCAATATATGTGATGTATTTATCTATCAAATCTTCCATCGCTTTAAAATCATTGACTTTACTAACATTTTAAATTAAAATAAAGCTTCATTCTACATTCACTTAGGTCCATATTATAAATTAGATCTTTTTTATATTACTCATATATTTCAAATTGACAATTGAACATTTTATTTTTGCTCAAATTAATTTTTAACTAGAACAAATAACTGATTAAACTAGCTTATATAAATATTGCAAAATATATATGTACTAATTTAAAATATAATACGGTATTACTCGTACATATATAATATTTATACACTGGTTCATATATTATAGATACAATTATTTGAAGATGGAATGATATCTAAATAACTATTCTTATTCGACATTTACGAATGTAATTTTTCCAAAATATACAATTGCGTGTTCAATATTTTAAAGTATTCAAATCAGTTTATATATATATATATAACATAAGTTTTATAAACCTGTGGATATAATAGGTGTATATTTTATTGCGTAAAATATATACTTGTTTGATACGTATTTACATAAGCTATTTTTAATATATATATATATATACACACACATACATAATATATACACATGTTAATATAGTAAAAACATACTAGAAGCAACCTGCATTTAGAGTAAATTAAATGTGTAGGAACACAAATCATTTGATTTACATAAATCGATATTTGTGTGGTATAAATGAGATTAGATCAGAACAAATATATATATATATATATATATATAGTACATGTGAAATTTAAATATATTTTCAGGAAAATTTATCGTTTCAATTACATTTCTATTATAAGTCCATCTTTTGAATATTAATGATTCTTATATAATTTTATACTGTACATGAAAAAATCAGTTAAAAGTATTGATTTATTTAAAATCTTATTATAAATTCGTACCATGTACAAACTGAGTACATGTTTATTGTAGAATGTATGAATTTTGTCATTAAGTTAATAATAACGTTAATGTCGTAGTGCAATGTGAAAAATGATACTATTATACAAAGGCAATAGAATATTATTCGATAAATGATAAGGGATTTTGCCTAAATTGAAATGTGAATATTAATTGATCTCCGATGTAATTTTGAAACATTAAAAATGTAAAACTTTGTTGTCATTGTTTTTATAAGTTTTTCTTTTTTTTTTTAGAAAAGAGTGGAAATATTCACTCGTGCATATTAATTAAAGTTTTTTAATTATATATGTGTGGTTATTCTAAAATATTTAAATTTTATTCACAATTTTGAAATAAAAATATTCATATGGCGATTCTTTATTAAGTACTTTATATTAAGTTTGTTATTATTAGTATTATTTAAGATAATTGTCTTCATAAAAAAATTAAAATCATAATTTTAAAATATATGGAGTTAAATTCTAGAAACAAATCATTTTATTACATCTTTTGAAGTAGTCTGTTAATAAATGTAGATAATGTTAAAAATCGATTTTTTTTCACTAGTTGATTTTTATGTTTCGTCATATCATTAGCTTTTAGTATTTTAATTTATATGAAAACAGTTTCAAGAAGTGTAATACACATGCAATTATAAATTATTATTCAATATTTTTATAAAAATTCTCATTATTTAATTTGTGATTAGCTTCCAAACTTAATTTTTTTCATTATGATGATTTTGATTAATATATGGTTCATATTTATAGTTTTTTGTAGTATTTTTCATGTAACGGTGTCTAAATAGTTTAATTTTAAAATATGTAAAATTAAGTTTCACTACTAGATTTTTCAAATGTTAAACGTCTAAAAAAATAATACTCATTCTCCAATTTCATTGTATGTCGAACACAATTTTTAAATTTTTCGTGTGTAAAATAAAATTATTTTTCAATGATTTCTTAATTATAATACCTTAACTCAATGTATTTTAATCTAATATATGAAAAGTTATTACTACTTAAGTAATATTTACAACTTAAAATGTACAATTGTTTTAAAACTTGTGAAATGTTTCAAATACGTAATGCTTTTAATAATAGTATCATAAATGGTTAATCATTTTGTAAAATAAAAAAAATAAGGCGTTATACATATCAGCTCACAAAACAGTTTTTAAATGAGTTTAAAATTGGCAAAGTTGAAAATTAACTATTATGATATGAGCAGTTGAGAGAAAATTCTTAACAAGTCTAGTTATGAAAGAAACAATAATTCAAAAAACAGTTATGAATAATGAACAAAAAATGTTTTCTATTTTTTTGAAAAAGCAACATTTAGAAAAGCAAATAAAACAAAGTTTACTAGTATTAGTGCTTCGTTTGGGTTATTTTGTGAATTTTATAATGTTATTTCAGTTCTAACTTATTTGCATTGGTTTGTTTTCATTGTATTTCTCTATTATTTCGTCCATCCTTTACTTTTAGATCCACTATGTACTCAGACTGAGCTGAACTGTTTGAGATATCTTCCTTATTAAAATTAAGTGTGCTACATATTTTTAGAATAAGTTTTAAAGTAAATAAACATACCTCAGAACATTTACATACTTATCTTTGATTTGTTATTTTGTCAACAATAATGTTCAATAATTTACAAGTTTTCAATCTGCAAGTTTTTACAGATCTATTTTTGATCATAAATATTTATTGACTTATTTTCGTGTTAAAGTTTTAAAATGAACCGGAATTATCACATTTATTAACATTGACTCTAGTCAGTATAAAATCTTCTCATAAAGTTTTAATACTTAAGATATCAGAAAAATATTGAAAGATAGAATATGACTTGATTGAAATATAAAAATAATAAAAACGTATATATGAAGTCATAAAACGTGAAATGCATCTAAATTTATGTACAAACTTCAAGTTTTGAATATAGAATTATACCTCACTGTGTCTGAAATTTGATTATCTATAGAGACAACTTGAATATTTTATAAAAAAAATACATACATGAATATACAATCTTTCTGTCTAGTTAATATTCGATTTTACTTATAAATCAAACTTTATTTTGGTAAATATTTTTTGGATTCCTTATGTAAATATTCATTTACATATCGAGAGTTTTTAAAGCATTATAAAGGTGAAAACTTTGGAATTTTAAACGTATTTAGTTTAATGTTTTCAGAAAAGAAGTTAAAATTTGTTTTATAGTTTGAGCATGAAATATTTTAAAAATAAATTTCGATAATAAATATAACATATTTACATTTTTATTTCCAAGATGTCTAAATCTTAAAGTAAAAGATATGTTGTTTATTAAATGATTTGATTTCAAATTTAAAGTTTTTCTTCAAGAATGCATTTGTGAAAAATTTATTGTTAATTAATTATAGTGTCTGAAATATTTACGTTTAATCTAAACAGTATAATAGTATTAAAAGAATATACTTTTCATTTTTAAAAAACAATTAATATGTTTCTTTAGAAAATTGAATCGGTAATTCACGATATTAAGAATAACCAATCGATTCTTTAGAAACAATTATTAATTAGTAGATTTTTGTATGCATTTTTTTAAAAATCATTTATGAATTAATTTAACTTTATTAAAATAATAGCGAGTGTAATTCATTATTATAATATTTTATAACAAAAAAATGATGTGAAAACTTATAAGCTTTTCTTTTTTCATAGAGGTGTTCAAGCTTGGACTAATTACATTCTTATATATTGGAATCGTTCTCATTTTAAGTACATTTAAGAATATATTAAGGAGGAGAATTAGTAAAAAATATAGCCTTGTTTCTAGTTCAAACCTCTATTATCGAAGTTATTGTTTTAAATAAGTGTATTCATAATTATTATTATTACAAATTGATTTTTCATTCTATACAAATTCCAGATTTATTTTACATTCTATGCAACATTTTATTCGGTTCAAAAACTCATAGATTATTGTTAATTTTTGAAGAACTTATGCATAATAGCGATTTGTCATCTTCAGAGCATTAAGGTATAGGAAAATCATTTTTTTGTATTAAGAATGATTCAATTATCGAACAATCAATTATTGAACATGTTTGATCCGAAAAGTGTTTCGTACTTTGCGAGGAGAACGGCTGAAAATTTTTTTTCGTTTGTTGAATTGAATTTAGCTCTAGTTCCAGAAACTATTTTTTATTATTAATTTTCTTATTTTTTACTAACTTATACTTGTATGATTTGAACGTTTTTTTATGTATATGATTTTTTGCATTGTACTGAAAATGTACTGTTCATATATTTAAGTATTTTTATAATAATGTAAACAACCACAAGCTATAAATAATTATTTAAAGAAACCAACTGTAGGAACTATTGTACATTAACTCGATATTAACAAAATCCAGATAATTTACAAACGAGGAGTACCCTTTTCCGTCTGTGATTATTTACTTTTATATAGTACTTATAAAACTTCACTTGATATATTTTCACGACAATGTACTTTAAAATACTGGAAGTTGAGAGTCTGAGTGTGGAGTGTACAAAGAATGTTGACCCTGCGCTTCCGAGTTCAAGTCAACGTACAATAAGATATGGTTGAAATATAATCATTACTTGCCACATTCTAAACTTAATACATAGACATGCTGTAGTAATAGATTCTCTGTATTCATTTAGAATTCATAAGAGAATATAAGAACAGATCGTTCGTTCGTCTCGGTCGCATTTCCCATGATCATTTGATTTTATATAATCAATTGGATTTCAATTTATCTTTGTTACGTTATACTTTAAAGTTGTGGAAGTGAAGAAAATAAAACAGTGAATATATCATATAAATTTTTATATTATTTTTCTAAATTCAAGTCAATGGGTATGGAAATTTTCAAAAACTATTCGTTATTTATTGAAATAAGGATTCAATAAGAATATTGTAAAATAATTTGATTTGGATTTAAATTAATTGATGAACAATTTAATTTATGTGTATGAAATTTATTATTTTCACTTTTAATGAGTTATTATGTAAAAAAGTTTAATTAACTAAAAAAAATAATTAGATAAATAATTAATTTCTATAAAAGGCACTAAAGATACAAACCATGGACTTTTTATATATTAAAATTATTGTGTTTTATTGCAAAAAAATCAATGTATATTAAGTAGAACATTACAAGTATTTAAAAGTTAAATTTTGTTCGTTAACTATGTTTGTTTTAATTTTCAGCCTCATTTTTAGTCGTAGAAAGATACTATTAGGATTTTGTAAACAGACACTTGAGTTTAGAATAAACTGTTTATTTTTTAACCCGTTATTCTATTGGGGTATTTTCCACTTTCTATTGGTTTCATTCAGGTCGTGGTCTCATTCGTTTTGGTCGAATTTCGCTTGTAGTATTTGTCTAGGACCAGACAAACATTGTAATTTTTTAGTAGCCTAGTACATATAAATTCAAGCATCTCAGAATTATTGTATTATTCCATTCACCATTTCAGAACAGCATAGGGAAGGAAATCAGTGAAATTACAGACATTGGATTTTTTTTACTGGGTTTGTCATATGAAAATTTAGTCACAACTATTATTATTAAATGCATGGCCTATATGTTCAGCTTTTCTGTTTTTTTTATATTTTTTAACAATTAGATAATATTTTTTGTTGGCCATAGATCCTTTTCTTTTTTTGAAATGTTTTTCACTTATTAAATTTTTTATTTTCACTTTCTCTGTATACAAACACACACACACACACTCATATATATATATATATATATATATATATATATATATATATATGTATATAAATATATTTTTGTATCACTAATATCGTCATCTATTCTTGCCCTGTATTTTCTCATTATGTCTGATACACATATTTTAATTTTTCTATTCGATTAGAAATTTGATATCCCAAATAAGTGCATTCACAATTATTATTATTTCATTTAAAGGATAGAAAGAAAGATATTTTAGAAACAAAAAAAGTTTGTCATATTTGATAAATATTTTTTTTTATTATATTCTTTATTGAAACTGATATAAAATAAATTTTTATAGCTACTTTTTTCTATATTACTGTCTATTAGGTTTTTTGATTTGCCATTTTGATATCAAATAGTTTCTAATATATAAAATTATCTAAAAATATCTAAAACTTAATATTTAATGTTAATATCGAACAAAAATTCTCTATATCTGTATATAACCTAAAACATGTTAAGTTTTTTTTTTGTTATTGAAGCCATTTTAAAAAGTCGTCCTCCAAAGTATATATGAAAAGGTTTCAACGGAAATTGCGTAGCTAATAAATTATCTGAACGTCAGTGTATTCAAACATTTCGCGAATGTTTTTATACTTTACGAATAGAAAAATATTGCTATTTATAAAAACCTATCTAAATGATAATATGTTCAAAGTCGTTAAAGGAAATTTAAACATTCCATAAATATCATCAAACGAAATTGAAAAAGTAACGTTGAAGTTTTAGGTTCAGTTGAATGTTTATTAAATAATGAGAATTATTTAGAAAAAAGTCGAACAAAAACTTCTTTCATTCAGTAAAGTCGCAATCAAGGATGTGATTTAAGGAAAATTTTGCTTGATTGTAGTTTTATTATTAATCGTAACATATTTATTATTTTGGGTAATTATAACGATTTCAATCTTAATGATTTTTTTGAATTAATTACACTTAACTATAATTAACATAATGTTTAAAACACTGCTATAAATAAAAATAAATTATAATTAATTGATGTTTTGATTCGTGTTATCTTTTATCAATGTGTAATTATTAAAGTGTTTCAGAAATAATTTCAGTTCTTTAATTGCCAGTTTCTTGAACATTAACACATTTACTATATATATATATATATATATATATATATATATATCTATATATATAATTATACTCTGAAATTTTCGTACAACGAAATTCTTTATAATAAAGTGCTCCTGCGAATGGCAGTTGCTGAGTTGCTGACAGCACCTTTAACTGTCAGTAACATTCTGTATTAACTTTTATTAAGAATTCTCTATAGAAAAATATAATAGGTGTAAGATTATTTATTTGATTGCATAATTAGAAATGAAATATTAATATTGAAAGACTTTCATCTCAAAACGTTATATAAGGTTTTAAATGTATTTAGTAAATATTAATATGAAATTTTAAATTATTGGCAGTATTAATGTTGTATGTGATTATTATAAATTGTATCAGATTTGAGAAAATTTTATCTTAAAACATCATGTGATTCGATATGTTAATTTAAATTATCTACACATAAAAAATAATGATCACTTAAGTAACAAAAAATAGGTAAACTTTTACATTTTGACTGAAAAAATTGGTCGCTACTTTTGGTATAGTATTTATTGAATTTATTAAAAATACTAAATAAAGTTATTCACTTCTTATTTTCTGTGTTAAACTTCATACTTATATATATAAAGTTGTTTTAAATGCCTATTCTATCTGATATTTTCAACCAGGAAAATTTTTAAGACAGACTTTAATAATTAAACATTGGCTATGAGTGTTCATTCTTATAATTTAAATTCAAATTTTTATAAAAGTCCCTACTTATCTTTTTAGTCAGATTTTAAAATGATATTTTTTTTCTTTAATTTTTTGAATTTTCATAATTTTACACAATTTAATTTAAGGATTTAATTAATTGAATTTTTTTACTATTCATTTTTCTTTATATGGTTCCAAGTGTTTATCGTTCTGTATTTTATTTTTTGAATGATTATTTTTAATAAATTTTGGGTTATACATGTGAACCGTTTTTTCGAATCAGTTTAATTTCTGTCTTCTACTGTTAGTTATATAGCTTGTATTATTCTAGGTGAGATGAATCATTTATTTGAACTAAGATTTTTTTATTTTTTTTCAACTAAGGTTAGATAAATTATTTATTTGATGGTTGTACTCGTACTAAATAGAAACTAAAGTGAGCCAAAACATTCATGACGATTATGAAAAATTTATCAATCAGATAACTGACATAAATACAATTATACTTTTATTTTATTATCTTGTAATTTTGTACACAAAAATAAAAATCAACAAGTTTTAAAATATTATATTCACAAACTCTTCATTGAAATAAGATGATCTTTTGTCGACTTAACGAATCACATTCAATATATGAACGACAATGTAATTAATTAAATAAATAAAATTGTTGTAGCAAATTGAATTCATTCTCTTCGACAACATGGAACCATTAAGGTAGTTGATTTTATTTAAATCGCACAAATGTGTAATTTAATCATCTCGTTTTTGTGACTGAAGAGTATAATAGAATCGAATTAGACATTAAATGGAACAAGAAATGTCACATTTGTGACGTGAGACGAACTTTGAAATTAGGTTAATCGTCGATCTATTTTAACTATGTGTGCATTAAACCTTTTGTTAATTACCATTTATGAAACTAATGGTCGTATATATGCCGTAGTTATACAACTCATAGAATATATTATGATAAAGAAAATGTATGCATACAGAATATGCATATCAATTCATTTACATTACATGTGTGTTTCAACACATTTATACATGTTTGTTTGCTTCTGTACGCTTATGTGTTCTTATATTTTATGTTTTAATGAAAATGTATCGATCGAAACAATTGTCAAATACTTATTAATATTTATATAAAATATAAAAAATATATTTGTATTCGTGAAATAAAAACGAGTGGAAAACTGCAACTCAAATTTTTTATCTCTGTATATATATATATATATATATATATATATATATATAAATTAATTAATTGAACTATTTTTTAAAATTCTGTAATATTTTATTATATATTTTGTAATTATATTTAAAATAAAGTTTATTTTATGTTGATTTTTATATATATATATATAGATCGGTTCATTAAATCATTATTAAAATTTTACTTTAATATTGATGTAATTTAATATGCTTAAAAACTAATCAATTTGGCTTAATTATTAAATTCCAGGTGTTTAAAAATAATATTCTATTTTTTAGTCGTTGATATAAATATTTTTATGTACTAAAATAATATTTCTATTAATATTAACCTCAGAGTCATTCTAATTTATTGTGTTCGATTATATATTTTTAATGCTATTGTTTAGCAGAATTCGAGAAAGTTTATATATATATGTGTATATATATATATATATATATATAGAGAGAGAGAGAGAGAGAATAATGAATAAATTGAACTATTTTTTAAAATTCTGTAATACTTTATTATATATTTTGTAATTGTATTTCAAATAAAGTTTATTTTATGTAGATTTTTATATACATCGGTTTATTAAATCATTATTAAAATTTTACTTTAATATTGTTGTAATTTAATATGCTTGAAAACTAATAAATTTGGCTTATTAATTAAATTCCCGGTGTTTAAAAATAATATTCTATTTTTTAGTCATTGATATAAATATTTTTATGTACTAAAATAATATTTCTATAAATACTAACCTTCGAGTCATTCTAATTTATTGTGTTCGATTATATATTTTTAATGCTATTGTTTAGCAGAATTTGAGAAAAAGTTTATATATATATATATATAATAATGAATTGATTGAACTGTTTTTTAAATTTGTGTAATATTTTATGACATATGTATTATATGTTTGTGATTGTATTTAAAATACAATTTATTTTGTATTAACTTTAATATGTATTTGGTATTATTTTATTTAGCATTTATATATTTTGGTGATTATTGGTTTATGTACAATTATGTTAATATACATCGGTTTATTAAATCGTTATTAACATTTTATATTAATAGTATTGTAATGTAACATGCTTACAAAAATAATGAATTTTATTTATTAAATTCCAGATATTTAAAAATAATATTTTATTTTTTTGTCAAAATTGTAAATGTTTTTCTGTACAAAAACAATATTTCTGTTAATACTAACTTATGAGTCATTTTAATTGATTGTGATCGATTATATTTCTTAATTTTGTAATTAAATGAGTTAATTATAAGTAACAAAAAGAGTTTCCATGAATTTCATAATAACAGAATAATATAAAATAAAATCGATATTATTAAGAAAACTTCATAAAGCAATTTCGGTTAATACGTTTACTGTATGTAACCTGTACCGGATGCGATTAAGATCGCGTTTATATGTTGTATGTATCGAATTAACGTACTTTCACGCGAGAAGGCAAAACGATTCGGAAATGCGGGAGCTTTTCGGTTTCAGAAGTCACTGACCATTTCCCGCCACAGCCAGACAATAGGAAACATTTAGTGGGATGGGTCCGTCTGTCTGTCTGCTTGTGTTTGTTGAATGTATTGATCCTCAACATCGTCCAATACTGGTTGAGTGGTTCAACTATATAGTTGGACACAATTTTGTATCGAATAAAATTCTCCTAATAAGTGTTTGTGTAGACTTCAAGGCCATGAATATAAGAAACATTTATTTTTTTGTCAGATAGCTGTTATAAGATAACAATGTAAATGTCGAAGCAGTGACCTCTAATGGTATTGGACGTACTTTAAGCTTGTTTGTTTTGAATAATTTCGTGTAAAAATATATTTTTCTTACTAGATCCTTTTTACAAGAGAATGCTTTTTTGTACTAGATTGTTTTATCGTATAACTTTATAAGCATACAAAAACAAATATGAACTCCTTGTATGTGTATATATATATATATATATATATATATATATATATATATATATATATAGGTTGGTTATTGAGGTTTTAGGGCGTTTCGACTGCTGAAGTCATTGGCGCCCGAATATATATATATATATATATATATATATATATATATATATATGTATGTATATGTTACATCGAATTTACGACATATTTTTTCCCATTATCATAATTAGAAAATAAAACTACATTTAAAATATTTACTATTATTGGTATTATTTAATTTTATGCCTTAAATTCCTGATTAAAAATGCGTAGAGCTGAAATTAATGTTATTAAAAAATTCTCTATAGAAAATCATATTACACATTAGAAAAATTGCTGTCCTGAGAATATTTGATAACCTTTTATGAAAAAATAAATTTTAATGTAGCATATACAAAAAATGCAATTTTATTTATCTGAAAATATAACCATAATGGGAAAAAACGTATTTTTACGTGTATAACATGTATTAAAACAAATAAGAAAATTAAAGCAAAATGTATGAAAAAAATGCATTTGGTTTGTCTTTCTAATTATTTTAATTAACATTTAAAGGTGTAACATATTTATTTAATATCAATCATACTTGTTTCTCTTTTCATAGTTTTCAATGAGATGAGTTGTTGTCAAATTTCGATAATATCCAAATTAATATCTATCAATCTTTATATATATACATATATATACATATATATACATATATATATATATATATATATATATATATATATATATATATATATATATATATATATATGAATTTGTATGCGTACTGCAGAACTAAATAAATCTTCATCGAATAAAAAGTAAAATAAAAGAAAAGAAAAAGCATTAATCTTTTTAAAGAAATCTATACAAACAAATATATATTTTGTCTTATTGTTTTTTGAAGTTTGGTATGTGCTTTAATGTTTTATGCTATGAAAAATATTGGAAGTAAGACAGAAGTTCTTTTAGAATAGATTAAGAATATTATGAACTATTTTAAAGTATAAAAAGGAAAATAATATGATTGATAATCCCAACTGGAGATAAATCAAGAAGTGGTATTTAAAAAAAAATGAGAATTGTTTCAATATTAATGTGTAAGCAAATATTGTATTGGTTCTTTGTTTATTTGTTATTGGGAACGACAGATGAACAAATGTAAATTATGAAAATTTTAATATTAAAATTGGGATAAATATTTGTATTTGATTTTTGATGTATATTTATAAGTTTTTTAATTTATAATTTCGTAAGTAATAAATTTTAAATATATTCATAACATATTTTTATGTAGAACTTTTAACTAAGCTTAAGAACTTATCAAAAAGCTCCAGTTCGTTTTTCTTTTCCATGAAAATTAATTTACATTACACACACACACACATATATATATATATATATACTTCCGAAAATTATTTTTAATTTATGATTAAAAAAAAACAGTTTTGAAAATATAAACTTGCGTGGCATTAAATTAAAAAATAAAATCTCAACAATAGTGTCTATACATTTCGAAAAACAGTTGTTTAAGAATTTCTTTAACAAGTATTTGTAAATTAATTTCATCGGGTGTTTCTGCCTTAATTTTACATTGAATTTATTTAATTTTAGATTATTTTATTGTACAGAAGTTTTTAGGATATTTTAAATAGAATCCCTTCTGTATTTAATTATTTTATTTGAACATATTTTTTTAATATAGTAACATTTAAAAATAAAGTAATTGAAATTAACCATAGACACCTTGTGTTTTTTTTTGTCATGGTTTCTATCAAAAATAACAGCGAGGAAAAATTTTTCTATGTTTGTGATGCGATGCTCTTTGATATAAGATATTTAAGATTAAATATATACAAGAAAAAATATTAAACACATACCAGTTTATCTTTGACTATTGTTTTGTTTGTTATTTATTTTTTACAATATTTTTCATATAGTTATAAAATCTATTACAAAATAAATCGATTGCTTTCCTGTCTCGGCTCCGAATATATTAATCCGAAATCTGTTTGTTTTCCCTATTCGATTCTAGTTATATACAGTGATTGAATTTTATTACACAATTTAATACAACGACCTATCAACACTGTGCAAACATGAAATCTTTCTACAAGATGAAATGAGTTAGCAACGATGGTCTCACGCAGGGGTGCATAAACTAGAAGTTCTACTCCCCACTGGGTTTTCTGAAAATATTGAGTTGATTCATGAACCGTTCAGTATTTTCTACTGATGATCGATGTACAAATGAAAGTATATGCCTTTTTATATTATTTGTATTACTCGTTTATTCAGTTATTTGAATTTAGTACAAAGAAGGTTGATGTTTAAATTTGTACATCTTACTGTTCTCTTTCAATAATTATCGGTTATTTATTGGTTTGTATGTTTTTTTTTTGGGTTTGTTTATAAGTTAACAAAAATTATCCATTATATGATTATTTAATATATATTATATATATATATATATATATATATATATTATTATAAATTAAACATTTAACTCTTGAAATGTACCTTAATTTATAATAAATAATGATTACTTAGATATAGAATTTAGTGTGTATTTCCTAGACTTTAAAGTAGTAAACTACATTTTTTTTTTATAACAGTTAAATTTAAATAATACAAATATATTAAAATGAGTAAAATAGTTTCAGTATTGTTAAAGAATTTATATTGATAATATTCCAGAATATTTTATTGAGTATGATTATATATATATATATATATATATATATATATATATATATATTACTCTCCCACAGAAAATAACTATTTTTACTGATCAAATTGTTCAAAAAATTAATTATTTATCATTTTTGATTATCTTTATTCGCATTTCAATGACAATAGTATTTTAGTCAAAGGGATGATCACACAAGTTTTATACATTGATTTTTTTTTTGTATATATTTATGTATATTAAAGTGATTCAATGTAGGGTTATTCATGAAATTATTAAAAAATCGCAAAAAATAATAAAAGGAATTTTTATATAGTATTTTAGCTCAGTTTAATACTAAAATACAATTGAACTAAAATACTAAATCAAAAATAATATGATTGCTTTTTTTTAATATTTTCATTTGGAAGCCTAAATTGAATCATTCTATATATATATATATATATATATATACATGTAGATAGAATGTTATTGTTTCTATAGTTTTTTTTGGTCATAATTTTATTTATAAAAATTGAAGAGAAAATTGTTACAGTATTGTGTGAAAAGTTAAGTCTCTTTTGTTTGGTGTATATTTATGTAGAGGGTTCAGGATTTAATAAGTTTTTTATTGCCAGAAAGAATATTGTGTTTAATTTAATGAAATATGCTAGACGCCACGACTGTATACATGTTTTCAAGTTCGTTCAATTTAATTTCTAGTAGCTTTCTTTCAACTAACTACACAAATGTATTTTTTTTAAAACACATTTAATTAATACATTATATATTTCCTTTATTACTTAAATAATTATTAATTGAAAATTATTTAAATTATTGAAAATAATAGAACATTTTCGTACGTGTAGACATACAAATATTTTTTTTAACTTTCTCTTAATGACAACTATTGCTTACTTTTTTGAAATAAACTTATTTCTTTTTAAATTGAACTGTTAAAGTCTCTTTTCAGTAAATCTGTACAATTTTCTAAACATACATGAAGAATGGGACAAAATGTTTAATTTTACTGTTTTGTAAACACTATTCATTTTAATTCAGTGACAGTATTTTAATTTAAATGTTAGTAAACAATTTTGATACTTTTATTGAATGTTTTTCTTGCTGATAGTCAAAGTAATGAAATTATAATACTATGTTTTTATACCTGCAATGTCATTGATGTGACGTTTGTGATTTTCGTTTTTTTATTTTTGGAATGAGTTTTTGTTCTCTACTTTCAGTTTCGACACTTGTATCATCTTCAGTTTTCTAAAATCTATCTGAAGATAACATAAATGTCGAGATTAAGTGTGGAAAACAGAATCTTAAGTAATTCGAAGGAACAAAGACCATTACACAACGCATTTAACTAAGAAGTCCACAATTTTGTAAATGTATGTTGTATGAAAATAATCGAAATTAAAAAAGTCATAGTCAATCCATGGCTAGAATTATGATTCGATGTTTTCTTTAACATAGATTTATTATAATGAATAGCGATTATTTGGGAGTATATATATATATATATATATATATATATATATATATATATGCTGTATGAAAAGTTTAATTGCAAAAATGATTTGAACAATAATTGTTATAAACATTTTTAGGTCTTTGTGTATTGTCGAGACGTCTTCAGAATTTTTATTATGTTTATAGAAAATATTTTCAGTTATTTCTCATCATTTATTTTACACAAAATAATAATAAAAATTATTTTATTTTTAAAAATACATTTTTGCATATTTATATATAATTCAATATTATTTTTTTGGATATTATTAAACGTATTTCTAATTTTTGCAAATTTCAAAGTTTCTTAATAATTCTGAAAAGTTTTGCCCTACATCTCTCTCTTTTTCTCTATATATATTTGTATATATATACATATATATATATATATATATATATGTATATATATATATATATATACATATATATATATATATATATATATATATATATATATATACTAACAGGTAATTTGAAACGTTAATTTAAAAAATAAACATGCAGTAAAAATAGCAATAACTAGTTACTGTTCACTTTTTGTAAAAAATAAATGAAGCAATAAATTAATAATTTACACGGTTTGAAAATGGCTGCTATTAAATTTTAATGGACATATTCTCAATACGTTTAGAGCTCGTAATAGCATTTAAACTTGTCAAACGTATTTGCATATTATATGCACTGTTGACGATAAAATGATTTATTTATGAAAATATATAAGATATAGTATGACGATTGTTATTTTTATTTACTTGTAGATAGCTTTTTATTAAATTAATGTAAAATGATATAGTAAATTTACTGCAGATAAATACATACATCGCTTGACAGACTGAAATAGAAATGATTATATTCTCTTGTCACGCGTGAATTCGTTAGAAAACAATAAAAGATTGATAACAGTGTACACTTTTATATTTTTAATGTGAAATAATTCTATCGATTAGTTGTTTATATAATTTTTGCATAAATTTCTGAATAATTATAAATATTTTTTTACTAAAAGGAATTTAATATTGATATTATTTAATCTTGAAAAATATTTCATGTGGCAATTGTGTATACGATTCTGAATAAATGTATTATTAAAAAGTATGATATCATATAACAAAAGAAAAATTGATATTTAAATAAATAAATGTAAAAAGTATGAATGTGTTGTTTTAAAATAAAAAAATATGGATACGTTGAATATCACTTAAAAGAAATACTAGTTTTATATTCTACTTTTTATTTGTATTTTTATGCTGTCGAGATTTAATTTTCTGAAACGTTCCAGACAATCATTTTTATAATGAAAAATATAATAGCTCACAACTCCGGATTCGATTTTAAGGGCGTTGGTCAACAACTTTATATACTAGCTTCGTGACTTACCATATTTATGAAATTGTAATTTTTTTTAAAAAGAAATAATGTTTATATAAATAAGTTTTTCAACACATATTAATTATTATTTAAATTTATCGAATGATTTATGTTTTGCAATATATTCATTTTCATGCAAAAATGTAAATACATAACGAAAATGAAAAACATTTTTAGTTTAAAGAAAAATGTTTTTAAATAAATAATATAAAGAAGATATTGTTGATGAACGATTAATTTATAGAACTTTTAATAAAACTGTTAATATTCCGTATATTATCTCAATTAAATTACTAAATATTTGATTGCATTTTACTGAATTAAATTTTGATATTCTCGTGTTATAAATTTTATGTAAAGATTTAAGTTTAAGGCAAGAAAAAAATTAAACTGACAAATACTTTACAGATATAAATTTTCATTTGATTACAGACGACGAATTATATAAAAAGATAAAAAAATATTTTTAGAATGTATCTTTTTAAATGTGCACCAATGACTGCAATATTATGATAATTTGTTCAAGGATTACGATTTGAACTCTTTGAAAAACCATTTACTTTGATTAAAATAAAACTTATATTTTCAGTATAATTTTGATGACGTGTTTTATTTAACAGTTCAGTTATTTAGTGTTTCCACAAAAGGAATAAAATATGTCTGTAATTTAAAATTCACACAAAATTGTAAGTATAGGCTGAAGTAGAACTGTATGTTCACATTTTAGTTTAGAATTTAATCTTTGGAGTAAAATGTAATTGAAGTAAAATTGCGAGAATTTGTAGTTGATGTAAATGATAAGAGTATAGAACATAGTTTAAATTTTTTTCTTAAGTGAAGTATGTTAAACTGAAATATCAACACAATTGTATGGATTACTAATGATTAATCGAATCAAATATGATACATAAATGGTTATTTTTTCATTAATAATTAATTTTAGAACATTGAGATTTATATCGTTCAATCAATTGTTATCATATAAGAAAAAATAGTTTGATTCGTTTATTTATTGTATTTAAGAGTTTTAGTTTCTAGGTTCAAAATATTATATTTTCATGATAAAGTGGTGGATTTCAGTAATTTAAATTTAAAGTTCAAAAATATTAAAAAGCAGCCTATAGAAATGTAATGTTTGATTTATATGTAATGTTAAAGTTTTATTTGAAATTGTCAATGAAACTAGTTTGTTCTTCTAGTAATGTGAATGATATCTGAGTACATTACGAATTCATTTTATGAACTAATATGCAATTCGGTTAATTGGGAATTAAAAGTATTGTTACTTAGAAATTAATTAAATCTTTCAAAGAAACTTTTCAAATGTTAAAAAATCCATTCGTTTTATGAGATAAACTGAAACTGGCATAACTGAATGTATTCAAATTAGCTGAATGTTAAGCGCTTTTAATTGAAACATCAGAGCTATATGAAAAGTTTTTTTGCAAAATCGTATACAGTTGTGGATTACTTACGGACTATGTTTCTTTTTCAAATTACTTTAATCTGGTTAAACGGTTATTTTGGAATTAAGTAGTATTATTTTAAATTAGATTTATATTTTAGATGAATACTTTATCGATTGAAATGTTATTATATTACTTATTGATTGGTGAACACTTGAGTAACGATTAATGTCTGGAATCAATTATTTAATTTTTGATTAGTTTCCATTCCGATTGCATTTTCCAAATTCCATGCATTGCAAATTCCTGTCAATAACGTTTTCATGTAAGTTAAGATTGAAAGTTTAATTATTGATAAAGATGTGACTTTAAAAATCTTTCTTTTTTAAAAATAAGAGTGGTTCAAATCAGAATTCACGATATGTTGAAAGTTTGAACTTACAATGAAAGAGATTTTAAAACAATATTTATTTATTAAAAATGTCTATACATTTTTATGTTGCCAACTTAAATCATTGATTCTTAAAATTTTTTTAACCATGACTACTTTTTATTCTCAAATAATACTTTTTTAAAATTTACTTACATTTACGAATATTTAATTCGAGTTATAATTCGACTTAGAATTTTTACACAATCCATCGTGGGGTCCCAGCCTACAGATTATAATTACGGTCTTAGATAATGAAAGATTTTATAGATTTACCATATTTTATTTTTCATGCTTTTACAATACTTTATCAGAAATTAAATAAAATTGTTATTTTCATGAATTTTATTCTTCGCATTAAGTTAATAAATTATCAGTGGTTTATGAAACAATGGAAGCAAGTATTTAGGGATAATTTTTGATTCATATGATTGCTATATTGTTGAAAGCTTATATTTTATGTAAAGATGTCTAAAAGTCTTCATTTATTACATCCGAACAAAGGAATTTTTGTGAACACCGAAGTTAATCCACAAAACTACCATTGTTGGTTCATTAAAACTCCCCACTAAGTATCCTTTCTTTAAACTTTTAGGGGTTGAAAAGTATGATATGGTTTATGGCATATATATGAGATCGTTTCATTTTTTTTCATATAACTGTAACTGGGAGACTAACTTTGATACATTAGAGAATAAAATGATATTCGTGCATTATTTGAGTATATTATTTAAACATCTATCCAATATATTATTTAAAAATAGAATTTTACATTTTTTTTCGAGATTTTTCAGATAAACCATAGCCAAATGAAATGAATTTTATAATAGACGATAATAGAATTTTCAGATTTTTGAAATTAATTTTCAAAATAACAAAAAAATCGAAATGATATGTTATTATTAAATATATTATAATAATTTATTTTCGTACGAGATGTGTGAAAATAGTTAACGGAAAAAATTGAATAAAATTAAGTGTAAAACATATATAGTGATAGTTGATTTTTTATGACTGTTTATGACTGTAACAAGTTGTTAATCCTGTCTCAAAAAAATTGAATTATCTGCTGTTGCAATGTCACGTAATATACGTTGGGGTGTGTGCGTGCGTACATATTTTTGCTCGAAATTATCTCCGAAGCTGTATTGTGTGTGAATACGTTGTATTTTCACTGTGATACATGCGATATAATATTACTATATAATAAACGAACCCTTGAAATTTTGTCGAGGGAGATAATTGTACACAAGTGGTGGACATGTTAGGGTAACAGATAAAGCTTCGGACATGGAGTATAGAAAACAATTAATAACGAAAATGATTCAACTAATAAATATGCATATGATAGAAAATTAATTTTATAAAAATAAAGAGAAAAATATCTTATTGGAATTCTTTTCGTATAACTTTTTATTTTATTATAACATCAATAAAATTAATAATAATTAACTTCTATTCATAAAGCTTTTAGAAGTTTATAGAAGTACAAAAATACCGAATTTACTTTTAATCAAAGATTGATTTTAAATTTAATTCGATTTCTTTTATTTTATGTTCATTTTTTATTATAGGATGTTATGAAATTACTGAATTAGTTACGAATTAAATTACCTTAACATATAAAAACTCAGAATGGCTGAAATTGAATTTTATTTATAGGAAGAATGATTGAGTTAAAAATTAGATAATATTAAAAAAATGGATGAGTAAAAGTTCAAATTTTCATAGAAAATTGTGTTTGGAACGAAATGAATTTCTGAATTTTGAATATTTTGACTTAATCAATAAATCTAAAAGAGATTGAGCAGCTGATCAGTAAAAAATAAAGCTTATGTTCCTTTCTGAAATTTCCAAGTAAAATTCCTGTCATAAACAAGCGTACTTGTAAATTTATTATCATAAAATAAAAATGATAAAAATATGAAGATGTATCCATTTATGAATTGAATTTAACATCAGGATATTTTTTTCTATTTTAATTTATATAAATATATTTTTGAAGCATCTTATTTTTTAAATAATAATCTATTCTTAAATAAACAGGCAGGAGTAGATTTTTCAAGAATTTATAAATAAATGAAAGAAATGTGTGTCAATAAATAATAGTTATTTAAAAAAGTGTTCGTCGATTACAAAATTTTTAAATATATAACTTTATTACGTTAAATATGGAATTTATCTGATTATTTAATTTTATTACATTTCGATATAATCATAACTATTTTATATTTAAATATTTCAATAGATTTTATGTTCTTTCGTGAAACAGTGTTTATTTATAGACCTAATCTCGAAACATGTGCTGAAATACCGAAATGAAAATCAAATAATTTTATTTATATTTAATAATCGATATATCGAACTTGTTGATTTATAAATATATCACCGTGCATAAAAATATTCCAAGAATAAATTCACTTGTGCGTTTGAATTTATATCAACGTATGTATAGTCTTTATTTTCGAGGTCAACGTTCTTATGTTGATTTGTTATTCAAGATTTAGAGTCACGTCAGAGGACTTATTAAAATTTGTACACAAAGAATAAAAGTAGCTCTTTGTATGTATTTCTAAAATTGGTAATAATTAAATATTCATAAACATGTAAGACACGAACACGTTTTTATAATTTAGTATAAAATGATGATTTCATTGCATTAAATATCAATTTAATCAAATTATATATATATATATATATATATATATATATATATATATATGTATATTATGTTGGTGCAAAAATAATTTCGGTTTTTATTATTTTAAGTTTGGTGCCTATTTTTTTTACTTACCGTTATCTTTTGTTATAGTCATGTGACACATCATTTTAAATAGCGAAATTAGCATTACTGAATTCAGTTTATCTATTATTTTCATTCTTGAATATTGTTGGATATAACTTATTAAATTAGTCATGAAAAAAAAGAAAATTCACACGATTTTGTTGTATGAGTTTAAATCGAGACGTAAAGTAACAGAAACTGCTCGAATTATCAAATTTTTTAAGCGAAGAGTCAATTAGTGAACGTACAACTCAATTCTGGTTCCAAAAATTGCGTAATGGAAACAAAAGTCTAGATGATGAGGAGGATCGTGGACATCCTTTAGTTCTTAACAGTAATAATTTAAAAACCATTATTGAAGTGGACCCACATAAAACAACTCGAGATGTGGCAGAAGGATTCAATGTTGATTATTCAACAGTTGTTTGACATTTGAGCTTAATTGTAAAAACAAAAAAGCTGGATAAATGGATGCCTTATAAACTAAACGAACATCAAGCAATTCGGCGATACGAAGTCTGCTCTGCGCTCCTTTTTCCTAACAAAAATGATCCCTTTATTGATCGTATTGTCACATGTGATTGAATGTGAATTGCTTACAAGAATCGGAAATGTTCATCACAGTAGCTAGACCGAGAAGAAGCACCAAAAAAGGTTCTTAAAAACCGAAGCTTCATGAAAAAAATAGTATGGTCACTGTTTGATGGCTAGCAAGTGGCATCATTCACTACAACTTCTTAAATCCTGATGAAACAGTAACAGCAGAATATTGTCAGCAAATTGAAAAAAAATGCATGAAAAGTTGTATCGTTTACGGTCAGCATTAGTCAATTGAAGAGGATCGATTCTTCTTCATGACAACGTCCGACCACACATCTCATAAATGGTTTAAAAAAATAAATGATCTGGGTTATGAAACCTTTCCCCACCTACCTTATTCTCCGGCCCTGTGTTCAACAGAGAAGGTTTTCAAAGATCAAGCATCAGCTCAAAGCGCTTTCGATGAATTCGTTAATTTCAGGACTCCAGAATTCTATCATGTAGGAATAAACAAACTTATTTCCCTCTGAGAGAAATGTGTGCTGGCCAGTGGACTTTATTTTGATTAATAAATATAATTTTTAATTAATATATGATTTTTTATACTCGATACATAATAACCGTAATTATTTTTGTACCAAACTAATGTATTAACACATACGTTAACAGATATAGGTAGATCAAGTCAGTTAATCAAGAATTTTTTAAAGTTTAAATTCGATTCACTGGCACGAATGTTATATCCTAAATTAGGACGAATAATAATGGTAATTAAAATTATTGTTGTTAATAGAGAAACGTTTTTTTCTAATTATATAAAAATCTTTACATTAAATATATCATAAATTTCTTGTTTCATGTGAAACATTTTAATAACAAATTAATAATATAAAGTGATTAAAGATAAATGAATTTCTTTCATATTTTCAAATAAATGCATCACTGAGATACAGACTCTACTTGTTTATATGAATACTACATCACGTACATAAAAGATGCGAATAAAAGTGCTCATAATTAATATTTAATCATGTTTTCATGTCGAGTATATGTCACGCACATATCGTAAAGTTGCACGTAAAGTTATTTTCTTTGCTTTTTCTGTCAGTTAGCTTTCGAGTTGATGTCAGTACATTCCAGTTTATTTCTTTTCATTTAAATTGTTTTCAAATTATGTCAGTATAGAAGTTTGTTGAAGTTTTGATGTAATCGTACCTTTTATCAATATGATTTTTTTAATATATAAATTATAATATTGGAATCTGATTGAAATTTTAAATTAGAAATTATTGTAATAAAGCAGTCATTAGGTCGATAAGAATGTTAATAATTGGGATTTAAATGAATGGCATAATTAATAACTTTATTTATAAGGAATCTGTTTTTAAAATTAAACAAATGTTTATTTATAAAATATTGTTATCCATTTAAATATGTTTTCAAATAAAAATGTGTATTTTAAATAGAGGAGTGTCTTATAATCAATTTTATTTATTTATAAAAAGTACATATTTTCTCTACCTAAAGATGTATTGAAGTTAAAATACCAGACAAGAGTATCCAAAATTCACAAATATAGGTTCAATTTAAAATTAAATTAATCGATTCAATTTAATTGTTATTAGATGATTGAATTTAAATTTCCACATGGAATTATTAGAAGGGGGCACAGAGGTTAAGAAAAGTCATGCTAATTTTTATTCAGTGTTTTTACTTCATTTCAATACTAAAATATAATTGAAATAAAGTACTAAATAAAAAAATTACATGATTTTTTTTTAATTTTTATGTTTTTTTCAATACTTTCGTTTGGAAGCCCAAGTTGAATCATCCTATATATGCACTTTGTAAATAAGGGAAATACATTTTGGTACTATATATATATATATATATATATATATATTGTAGATGATACTTTAAATTTGAATGTAAAAATATTTTTGATTCTTTTTTGATAATTATTTCAGCTACATTTATTAAAATTATGATTTATAATGACAGTATATTCGAATTTGAAGCTGATTTGTTTTCAGTTTTATGAAATATTTTTTTATTTTTAATTGAAGAAATAATTAAATATCAATAAAAACGTATATATGTATTGTATTTATGAAAAATATGAATATTTGGCGTTATTTATTACAATATTCATTTTTTCGGAGAGTTAAACGTAAAATAACAGTCTGTAGTCATGAATCATAAAATGATAGATTTCCATACTGTAGGATAAATGAATCACGAGATAATGTAAAGAAAGAGTGCAAGAGTGAATAAGAGTGAGATATACCTCTTATAGAAATTTGCATATTTATTCAGATATCTTTGATTTTATTAAATTTTCAAAAACTAGCATCTGGAAAACTCAAAAAATTCGAATTTCAATGAATTATAATTAATTTTGTTAAAAAATATTCAAAAATGTCAATAAAAGTATACCCAAATTTTTTGTTCATAAACTATACACAAACAATTTTGAAACAATTTTCATTTTGTCCTGGTCATCTTTTTGAATCAACTAAGTGTCTGTTCTTCGTCACTAGTTTCGGCAAGGGTGCCATATTTGTGTACGTGTTCAAGACTATTCATTGTTGAAGATGTGGGAGAGTCTTTAACATTTATCTGATATTTGCACAGCGCTAAAACTAGTAGTGAAGAACAGACACTCAGGTGATTCAAAAGGCTGAAGATCACTAAGACCATTTATCAATGGGATTATGGTAATAAAAACATGCATAATATAATTTTGATTCCTAGCTTTGTTTTCAAATATTTATTTTGCAATTATAGTTGACAATGTTGGTGTTTTCCCACAAGTGTATGTCAAAATACCAAAAATTCAAACTATAACATCTTTTAAATGGCAAAAATTCGATTTCTAATTAAAATATATCTTTAGAATAAAAAATAATTTTTAAAATTTTTATTAACTTAAAATTTTTGAAACTGCTCCATATTTATTTAAGAATAAAAATGAACATTTTAATATATATATATATTTTTTTAAAAAGAACAGCATTTTTTTAAAAAAATGTAAGACTAGTAATTATCAAAGGATGAAATAGATTATTACGATTTACAATGCTTGATGTTACATTGAAAATCATAACTACTAAAAACTACTTGTAATATTTCATTACTATTGTAGATGACGCCACTTAACGAATGAAATAGTGCACATAAAAGCATTTGCAATGTGCACAAAAGGCATTCATTATATCAATATGTTCTCAAAGAAAAATAATGCAGTTTAAGATGTAATTGAACATTTATGCTTTTGAAGTTATTGAAGTAGTCTGTAAACGTTCTATGCAAATACTAGAAACGTTAATAGAAAATTGCACGATGTTAAATATTTTTTTTAAATAAGTACAGAAACATTTTATAAGTTTACTTTTTTATTTACTTTTTTTCATTTTCTTATACAAACATTTATTTCGTATGTTTAATTTAATTTTAATTCTTTCTTATAAATATTAATTTTAATTCAAATAAATATCTTTTATAAGTTGATTAAAAAAAGTAAGTACATAGTTGTTAGTTAAAATGTGGTAAGTAAACGAATATAAATGAACATTACTGTGTATACAAGTTTATACAGTAATTGTTTTAGTACAAAAACATCTTTTTCTTGCAAATACTATGAAGTACATAATGACAAGAAATACCATCAAATTAGCTTTATAGTCTACTGCAAAGCTTTACTTGCTAGAATGAAGTATGTTTCTTGGATGAACAATGGTCTTTTTTATACACTTTGTTAAAATACCTTATAAAACTGTAACACGTATTTAAAAAAAAAACGTTTAAGATGAGATGATAGTTTGAAAATCGATTTAACAGTTTTAAAATTTATTGTCGATTAATATAAATTACTTTAAATAAAATTTGGTATTTTAAATTTAATAAAAAATATTTTAATACCAAAAAATATTTTCATATAAATATATTGATCAGACAAATTTATTTTCGGAATTTAAATTTCATCTATATTTGTTATTTAAAGATTGATTTGAAAAATTAGCAGATTATTTCAGTTATTTTTCAATTTTGGATTTCAATTAGTCTTTTTTTTATTCTGTAATAAATAATAATTTTGTTTACTAAACTTTTCTATGAAAAATGTATTATTAATATTAATAACTTTTTAATTCATTTTACAAATTTTATGATGTTATTTTTTTTAATTAACGATCAGTACACATGTTGAAAATTTACATTTAATTAAATAATGTTTTAATAAGTTTTACCTCATTCAGTTACAATAAAATAACTTGTGAATTTTCAATGAAAATTTTACGATTTTACAAAACACTTATTATATTTTCAAATTTATTTTAGAAATTAAAATCAATATTTAAATTCTCTTAATAAACAATAAGCAGTTTATATTTTCATGAGAATACAACACCTATTCTGAAAATGTATATTTATCACAGTACAGTTTTGACTCCTTGGCCAAATTCAGTTTCACAAATCAATTCGTTTTCACATCACATATTTTTTCTGGTCAAAACTGTTCAATGAATCATTATTTGTTATTTTTGATTGTCGCACAATGCTACAGTAAAGATTAAAAATATTTATTAATAATTTATTGAAAATTTTTGATCAAAAATAAAATTGTGTGGTTTCTGTGAGGAAAAAGAATTCACCTGCATGAAAATTCATGTTTAAATTAAAAGGAAACAATTAACATTAATTATTTTTCTAATTTATTTTAGAAATTTAATGAATTTAATCGATGAAATGATTTTAATTCATGAATCACTTTGAAATTATGTTAATAATTATAAGTATCTGTACTTACGATTGTAAATCTAATGCAGAGTTTTAAAAAATAATAAAAAAATTTAATTCTTTCTCTCCAATTTAACCTTTTAAGTTTTCTACTGAATAAAGCTATGTTTTCATTACGCAGGAATGTAATTCATTCTAGCAAGGAACGTCTCTATTAAAGATTGAATATTTTCCCACATGCTTTTCATAATTGTTTGATTTCATTTTAAGCGAATGCTCATTCTTCTCATAAATAAAAGAAGTTAATCTTTGATTAAATTTCGATCAAACTGGATACTTTAAAAATGTACAAACCAAAGTATTTTTTTATTTTTTCTATAAATATTCTTCAATCATTTCACTTGCAATATCAATAAAGAATATATACATATGTCAAAGTTTATTACTTTTCTTTCGATTTCTTAGATATCATATTTTTTTTATAATAAAATATGGATTCCATATGCACTCTTACTATTTAAGTGATGGCCTTACTTGTGTCAAAAGCTTGTTTCATTTT
Organism: Acanthacorydalis orientalis; assembly: GCA_034766995.1. Lineage (NCBI taxonomy): Eukaryota > Metazoa > Arthropoda > Insecta > Megaloptera > Corydalidae > Acanthacorydalis > Acanthacorydalis orientalis. The sequence continues at coordinate 13,911,861 of CM068318.1, read as the reverse complement.
AAATTTGCAACGCTAATTGTTTTCATTATACTGCTTATACTCTAGGTATTACAATATTAATAATAAGATTTTTTCACGATAAAACTGAATGAAATGTGATTCTCAGTTATTCTCAATTATTGGTTACTATTTATATTCTACTAGTAGAGAGGGGGATGAAAATGCATAGTAACCTATTTATAAATGTAATAAAATTACTATTCGATGGTTAGATCTCCCACACTATTTATTTTTTGTTCAAACTTTTTATTCAACTGTAGTCAACTTATTATCAATCTGTTTGAATAACAGTTATCAAAAACTTGATAAATTTTTGAATGAATACGATCTGGAAGATTGCTAATCAATAGCTTGAATAAAACGAGTAAATATAAGGGCTTGAAAATATATACACAAAAAGAATTTTTTTTCTAAAATTGAACATCAATTAAAACTAAATAAATTCTTTGTGGTAAAAATTTTAGACTATTTATCAAAACGTTTATATATATATATACACGTATATACGTTAAAAGTAAGGAAAATTGATTGTTTTTGAGTGCTGTTTAAAAATTTGTAAAAAGATTTTGAAACGAATGACTGTTTTCATTTTATTGATCATATAAAAAACTTTGATAATTTATTCTACAATTATGCAAATATTTTTTTTAAATGTTTATAAACGTTCCATACTTTTAAATAATTTCATACTTAGATATTATTTCATTCACATTTGCATAAATTCGTTCTTAGTATTTCTTAGCATTGCGAAAAAAACTTAACATAAACAATGACCTTACATTCATGAGATTCTTATCATAACTTCTCATGTAATTTGACTATAAATATCTTAATCTCAACGCGAAAAAACATTATTTATCATAATGTGTTTGCATTGTTAGTGGCCTGTTAACAGTTTCGCAAACAGACAAGATTTGTTATGTATTATTTTTTTCTTTCGTTTAACACACCCTCATCCGAAAATCGAGTTCCGGCACTTGTGGGGACGTCGCGTGTTTCGTACCAGTGAGTGAGAGAGCGAGGCGACGCCCAGACAGGGTGGCGTCGCAGCGTTGTCGGCGTTGAATAAAAACTACAATTATCGCACGACGTTGCACTATACGAATGTTGTAAACGATAGAGGATCATATAGTTGCGTCCTACACGTCTTCATTACTTAGAGAAGTGTTGAGAGACGACGTAGTTTTCTTATAGAACGTTGAACTCGTTACGTGTCAGAAATATTGAAAATAGTCATTTTTCTTTATCATTATGACAAGTATCGATCTTTTTTTTTTATGAAAATAGGGTGTTGGTAATTTGTATTGTGATAAATTTAGTTAATTAAAACTGTACTAAAGTACTTGTAACAAAATATTAATAATTCGTTTAGTCATCTATATTAATTGGTACTTTAATTACTGCTTACCTTTTTTGAAAACACTTTATTTCATTTACATACACGAACACACTTCAGTGTTTATTCATTTATATATATATATATATATATATATATATATATATATATATATATAATATACGCACACACACACACACACATACATATATACATATATATGTATGTAAAAATTAATTATTGATTGGATTTGAATAACTTTTCTAAAACTCATTATACAGTGATTTCCATTTTTTATTTAATATTGACTATAAAATATATTTTTTCATTACACTTATGTTGATACATTTTTAGAAAATGAATTAAATTGGAAATATCTCCTTAAGAATTACAATAAATTCAAAGGTCTGAATTAATGTAAGTTTAATTTAAAAAAAATGCGTGGTCACATCTAATTATAAAAATGTTATATATATATATATATATATATATATATATATATACGTAAATAATATATATATATATATATATATATATACGAGTATATATAATATTAGATATAATTACATTAATTTTTTTTATTTGATAGCTTGAAGTATTCATTACTTTTATATAGCTTTAAATCGATTTTCCCTCTATACTTGGACCACTAAATAGTCATTGGACATTATAGCAAATGTTCTGTGCTGTAAATCATATAGAAAAAATATTTTATATTCGATATATAAATATATATGAATGAATTAAACATTAGAATTATTAATAGTTAAATATGACAAGTATTTAAGTTAGATTTTCCAGTTAATTTATCATTCTGATTTAGTAGTAACATATATAGAAATATATTTTAATTTATCTTCTCTTTATCCTATCTAATTGTCAATTTTTAGTATATGTATAAATATATATATTATATATATATATATATATCTAAGTTAAAGAAAATATAGGGTATATCTAGAAATATCGAATTTTCTGAAAATACCGTATTCTATGTAATTAGAAATTAAAACATTATTTGTTTACCTATAAACATATATATATATATATATATACAGAGAGAGAGAGAGTATGAAGTATATATTAGTATAGTTAAATTATTTTCAAAAAATATTGAATACATTAAATTTACTTGGCGTAATATGTATCTTTACGGTTGAATTAAATAGGGATTAATGTTGAACTAAGATTTTTTTTAAAATGTTTTAATTTGAATTAAAACAGTTTTGTGTTACACTTGTAATTCGAATCAAATATTAGTGTTAATTATCACTAAATTGAAATCTATGTTAGTGACATTAAATTCTGTGCTTTACTGGAAATATAGTAGAGTGCTTCCCTCTGTATGAGAGCTTTAAAGATTCTGTAGCAGAGAGTACAACCTGTAATGAGTAGAGGGTTTCTTTCTGGATTTTTATTCTGAATGTTATGTCCCTCTGTTGTTGTATCCTTGTATTATATATATATATATATATATATATATATATATATATATATTTGTAAAAATGTATATAAATATAGATATATTTGTATGTTAATTGAATTTAATATATAAAGACATTGTTTAACTGTTTATTTTAATCCTTTATTTATTTTCTTTGATGTATACACTCACTATATATATATATGTGTGTGTGTGTATGTATGTGATTTAATAATAAAATTATGTAAAAATTATTAGTAAATGAGTGCAATTTATTTTTGTTTCAACCACTCGTTACGTTAATCGAGACCAGCACATTCTTCTGAATCTTTTCCGATCGAGATTTACCTTATTTTTGAAAAACACATTGTTCTATTTTTATAGAAAATGAATCGATATTTGACCCTCTGAGTTAGTAATCGCTTACACAAAGTTATTAAATGATGTAGTTTTACTCTGTTTTTCACCTTTTTAATGTACCATGCGCATAGTTTGAAAAACATTTGTTTGTTTTCAATGAAAGAAAATTTTCTTTAAGATAACTTTGTACGTACTCACTTATGAATGAATATAATATGTTTTATATATATATATATATATATATATATATGAAGCATACAAAAATGCAAATACTTCTATAATACAAAATTGTTTTTAAATATTTTTGAATCTTAATTAAATATATAAAATTTTATTAATTGTGTTCAAATGTAAATACTTTACAAATTTTTAACTTTTTTATGTGACATAAAAACTGATTGTTTTCTTTAAAAGTATTAAAATTTTAAAATAAAATTAAAAGTATTTAATTTGATTATTACTTGATATCTTTTAGTTACCAAATTTGCGTCATTCAAATTATATGATTATGATTTTTTATTAATAAAACAATTTTGTAAGATAAATATCTTAACTTATTTTTCGAAATATCTCGTTGTAACTTTGATATATATATATATATATATATATAGACATTAAAATAATTAATTGAACATTTTGCAATTTCTATTGATATATTAAATAAAAGTAAAATGCATACTTAAATATATCCTTTTTTAATTGTAAACGTAATATAGTACTATAGGAACAATATAAAACTTTTTGTACTAACTTCGAACCTCGTATGACACGGTTTTACACAACACGGTGTTTTTGTGGAACTAGTTAATCGTGCTTGGCGAGGGTTTCTGTATATATATATATGTGTATGTATAAACACACAAACAAAATGATATATCTTTTTCTACGTTTTTATTTTCGTCTGTTGCGTGTACACATGTATCGACATTGTGTATCTGCACAATCTTTGCGTAAAATGTTCTGAAGACTTATCTGCAAGTAGTAAATGGTTCTGTATGGAACATTAGGCCATTGGATCGATTTCAGTTCTTGTGAAATTATTGCACACTTATGTGCATTTGACGTCGAGCTTTTGTTAAAGTACTACTATTATTTCCTTTGATAATTTAGTTCTTGATGTGACGAGATTAGAAACATTCTTGGTATATTTTAATATTATTTTTGCTTGAATGTCTTGCATATTGTGTATTTTCGCCTCGCAGAAATCTAAATAAAATATAGTTTTTAATTTAATGGATAGTTTGTCGCTATGAATTACATAAGAGAAACAAGAACAATGTATATTTGTCTTTCTTTTTGGTTTGTCTATATATTATACATTAGTCATGGACAACTTGATGAAAATTATATACTCTTTAGTAATTACATGGTACACTTGCTTTGATCCTCGATTCTATGTTCATTTGTTTGGACGAACCCGTATAAGCAAATTTCCAGTGCGTTGGAATTCATTTTATCACATTTTATAGAAATAAAAATGTATCATTAATTGTTAACTATAACGTGAATTTTTGTATTACATAGATTTATGTTATGCGCTTGTTTGATTTTTAGATATATCGGCCATATTAAATGAAATTCAGGAAGGAGTTTATGAGAATAATATAATTAATATTCTTTTTATAAATGAATTATCATCCCATATATCATTCATTTTTATTAATGAAATATTTTGTGTACAAATGATTTTAAAATGATTATACTCCTACCATAACGCGAATCATTGAATACATATAACAACCAATTAATATACATTTTGGTAAACTTTTTTTGTATTTGGTGTTAATTTATTTGTGAAACTGCACTTTTCATCATTGTTGAAATATAATTGTGGTTAATATTTTTGATATTGTGATCGAGATTGTTGATGTTATTTTCGTCACTTATATGTTTATAATAATATAAATTTATTGGATGTTCATTGATTTTTAAATATTTATACATATGCGATTATTGAATATTTGAAATTAAACAGAACTATTCATGTTTCTATTCACTCAAATGACATTTTATTTATTTTTTTTTAGTTAATAAATCGATAAATTTAAATAGATGTTTTTGTTTTTATAATATATCTGTTATTTTTATATTTCTATGATTATACTGTATGTAATTGCTTAATATGAATCAGTATTGCGTTTTATTATTGATGTTTTTATTGAACTGTAATATAAAATATATAAGTTATTTATATATTTCTATGGTTGTACTGATTGATGTATTGATGATTGTATGATGTATGATGTATTGATTTTTTATTGAAATGTAATATAAAATAGTGTTCCAGTACATTGTTTTGAAATCTAAAAAAATTAAGTCTCCGAATCAAACTTTGAATTTGAAGAATATTAAAAATAAAATTGGTTAAATGACGGTAGTTTCTTTTATGATAAAGTGAAAAGTATTTTTTTTAATGAAAAACAAGTATATTTTGGTAAATATTTGACACATAGGAATGGTTGAATGGTTATTGTAAAATAGTTATATTTTTACTTTCATTTATACCAACAAAACAATATTTAACGGACTCGGGGTTTCCATATATATATATATATATATATGTATATATGTATATATGTATGTATATCACACAAATATATTCGATCTATTGAATATTACATCTGCAAAACACTATACGCCCATTATAGCAAACATTATTTCTTCTTTCAGCTACATTATAGTACTATATTTGTTTAGTATGGTATCAAAATAAGTTTTAAGTAGAAACACAAATAAAATTTATTACATTAAACTGTATTGTTAAAGCAGTCAATTTAAATTTATATATATTTATACTAATAAATATAAATATATATATATATATATATATATATATATATATATATGCACGCGTTCGTTTGTTTTTATGTTCTCTCTCTATCTATCTATTTATATATATATATATATATATATATGTATATATGTATTTGTTAAATGTATGTATATATCTGTATATAAACCAAGCAATATGTACGATAACAATTCTAGAGTGAAAGCTCTTAAATGGCAATGAAGCTCTTATACGAGTAGCAAGATATGATAGCCGCTGGACAAAAAAAATACTTTGTTGAAGACCAAAAGATATAAAATTATATGATAAAGTTTACGATACAAAGTTGGAATTCTTAAGTTTGTTGAATATTATAGAAGAGCAAAATTATCTTGTACAAAATCTAAATAGATTTAATATACAATCATTCTATAATGTTAATAAGATTTTTATTTTTGAAGAACTATATATACATAATGTATATATATATATATATATATATATAATGCAATTCTAAAAAAAATCGAATTTAATTGTGATTTTTAGAGAAAAAAATTATATAAAAAAACTAAAATGGTCTATAACACTTATACAATTATTTTTAATACCCAAAAGGCTTTCACAAATCAATTTCAGATTCATTACTTCAACAATCTTAGAGATAGCTTCGCACAGTTGATGAAATTCAGTAATGAAATAGAATTATTTTCTGTGCTTTTAATACGTGATCGGTGACCAAATTACCCAAAATCATTTCCTGATATATATATATATATATATATATATATGTTTGTGTGAACGTGCATCTGTGTTGAAAAGAGACTATTGAGACTGATCGATACGAATATTTAGCCATGACCTAACAAGTTCTCTTGTGTGTTACAAACTAAATAAAAACGTATAATGTTTGAGTATCCGTACATGAACGAGTCGTTCAAACACGAATTTGATCCTCCAGAGACTCGTTTCTTTACTCCCGTTTCGTACGTATAAAGTTGTTTGTTATATTACTGCACGTGTCATAACTTTTTAATCCGAAAATATAATTCAAGTAGATCGTACACTTATTCAGTAGCTAGTTCAGAGATACATGCTGCATGTGTTTTATGTGCGTGCATTTAAATCATTGTGAATGGCTGTTGCAGAATTTCGTTCCTTTTTAGAAACATCTGCGAAAATCTCCTTATCATCTGCATTTATATATATATATATATATATATATATGTATATATATATATATATTTGTGATTTCATTAAATATGATATAAATGTCAAATTATTTTTCCATTGATGAAGCCTTATAAAATTGTAGATTAGAAAATGTGTAGATTTTATTTCTAGTTTTGCACTTACAATAAATTTGTCTTATGTTTGTTATGGCTTTACAGTTATGCAGAGAAAATATTTATTGTAAAATGATAAACATTTCTCACTTGTGAGTTTTAAAGTTAATGTTGTGTACGTGATTTTCGTGTTAGTATTTTCATTATATATATATATATATATATATAGTGTTTATGGATATTATTTCGAAATACATATATTTTATTTTTAGAAACGTATCATTGCACTGTCATGAGACAGAAAAGCTTTCTCATATAAAAATGTTGATACGGATAAATCTCTTTCTATTAAACATAAAAGTTTTTATTACGATTGAAAGAGTAACCTAATTTAATAAAATCGATATCGAAAAGATTTATATTACACAATATTTTGAATATATGTCGAACTTCTTTCGAAGTTCAACATTAATGCTTGAAACGAATATCGAAATTAATTTAAACCAATATGAATATATCAAGTCATATTAAACTACATAAAGTGAAAGTTGAACTTTTCATGTATTACAAAGTTTCGATTTTTTGAAGAACTTGATTGAAAAATTCAAATTATTGATATTGAAAAAAAAACGATGAAAACGTATTTGGTATTTAATCGTATTTTGTGATTGATTTCTTTGTATTTTATATTGGGTAAAGATAAATAGATTTATTTGAAATGAATATAATTTTATGTAAGAAGAAATGTGTTTCATATTAAAATCAGTTAATTGGTTTCCTTTTTTGCAAATTGTTTGCACATAAATTTGTAAATGATTATATATTACATCTAACATGTATATATATATATATGAATATACAGTAAATTTTATTTTTATGAATTTTATATTGAACTGAATTTAAAATATGATGAATGTTACATTTTTAAAAGATTTCTTCATAAATTACTAAGTTAAATATTCGTTTTATTTTAAAGATGTGTTGGTTATTTTTAAAAGTGTTATATAAAAAATAACATCATATTTTTTCTTCTTTTTTTTCAATTTTATACATGAATTAATAATTTGACAAACTGTTATTGCTGTTACAATTATTATTTATTGGATATTCAGTATATTATTATATTTTAATACTTTTCAGTTTAATTTTTTCACAAAAATTACAATGTAATATTTGACACTATTTTTATACATTTCTAAGAAATATCTTATTGAAAATGATAATTGAGAAATTAAAAATATTAACCGTATATAAAATGCATTAATCCAGCCACGAATATATAATTTTACTTAGCTTCTGTTAAGAAGTACTCAAAATATATTCTTTTCTTGGTATCATAAGTATTAAATAAAAAAAAAATCGCATGATTAAGAAATAAGAAATATAAAAAAGAAAAATGATTTCGTGAGGTTTTAATATTTGTAAGAGAAACACATTAATATTTAATACAAGCTAATAAAACATGTTAAATATTAAAATAAAATCTTAAAGTAAAAAGTTCTGTTTACTGAAAAACGATAAGGCTCGAATTAAGAACTCTGACTAATTCATTGCAGAGATGTAGATCTTCTGTGAGTTTTAAAAAGTAAATAAATGTTAATAAACCAAAAATATGTACTTATGTGTGTATATATATATATATATATATATATATGTGTGTGTGTAAAAATTAATTTTGTGCCTTTAAATTGAATCAATCATAACTTTGTTTTAAATTAAAATATTTTCTCGGCGTTTTAGAAGTTTTAAGTTCCAACTATAACATTTAAAAAAAATCTATAAATCTTGGACAAGCAGTTGGGATAACCTCACAAAACAGTAGTAAAAAGCAACATATTATGTATTGCATACTTTTCACATTTCAGTTGAAAAAAATACTCCCGAAGCCTCTAGAATGATTTGTTCAGCTTCAGGTGAACAAATGAATGAATTCACTCAACAGATGGAGAAAAGTTATATAAAATAATGGAGGATATTTCGAGGATTGAAATGTATTTCATTGTTTCGTAAACATTCATTTTCTATGAGGAAGGCATAGAATTAATTTGTACACCTAATATATATATATATATATATATATATATATATATATGTGTGTGTGTATATAAATATATATATATATATATATATATATATATATATATACATTAGGCGTTATAAATAGCGAGTCTGTTTTTAAGAAAGTTGTCATAAAAAAGTATGATAGCAATTTTCTCCGACACGCTACGGAATCTCTAATGACTAAGTTTAATTGAAATATACAAAATATCACATAAATAAACTGCAGACATCCGTTCAAGTTGACACTCTTCTGGTTTTTTTTTCTTTCGGAGAATGTAATTGTAAAATATAAAGGAAGAAAGAGAAAACTAAAATATTTATTTAAAATTACAGTGGATCGATAATGTAGCAGGAAGTAGTCTAGGCTTGGAAATGCACGGCCCTATGTGTATCTCTGTATTACGTTTTTGGCACTGTTTCAAACGGTACTGATAAAAAAAGTAATAAAAACATCTCTTCAACTTTTCCCATATTGTTAACTTTTGACTGCAGTTGTAGTGTTAGTGCCTTTTTTTACTCAGCGATTATTATTTCGCTGATTGATTTTTTATTAACACTTTCATATTTAAGTACAGTCGTTTCGTGAAAAAAAAACATTTTTTTCATCTGTATTTTGTGTGACAGTTTCGATATATGTGCAGATTTAGAATGTTTTTGTTTTATAAATTATGTCAATTTATCAGAGGAGTAATCTCGTTTTCGAAAATCTTTGCGATATTCTCAAAAAGTATTAAAAATTGAACAATACTAAATATTTAAATTAAAAATAAAATCACTTATTGTTTCATATATTTTTTTATTTTAGTAAATTTATATAGTAAAATATATCAGTTTCTAGCCAGACTCTAATTTTCAACTACTTAAATAAAGTATAGAATCTATAAATATTTCGAAAAAGTTTTTGAGTCGAATTTTGTACAAATAATCAACATATGTTTGTTTTATTTACACTCTCAAGTTTATATAATTTATTATAATAGATAATATTTAATATTTAATTTTTAATGTAAGTGGCCGTATTTTGTACTCTATCCGGAAATTAATATTTCTACTCTGATTAAAGTAAATGTATATTAGGACGTTTTAACCGTGTTGATAGTGCTTGAAACTATTAATTTATATTTAATGAGTTCGAATTCGTGTTAATAGGATATCTGTTAACAAATTCATAGAACTCTATAATTTTCAAACAGAATATCAATTATTTATTTGATTTTATAAAATGGAATGGTAAATACAGAGGCCGATAAATATGTTTTAAACAGTAATTGCACTTACTAAGAAATTTATTTTTGAAAAAGATTTTCTAGTTTGATTTTTATTGAACGAATATTATACATATATATGTAAGGTATAGAAATTATTTTGTACAAACTTTTCTTATAGAAAATGAATGGCTATTTACGGAAAAATGGAATACATTTCAATCCTCAAAATATCTCCCATTATTTTGTATAAATTTACTCTAATCCCCTGTAGAAAAAAAGATGTCTCCTTTGAGTCGATGAAGTCCTAATATATTTTTGAACCTTTTCCACTATTTGAGTATGTTTTATGCGTTACACCTTTCTCCAAATCTGAACAAATCATTCTATCAGCTTCGGCAACATTTCTTCAACTAATGCCTAAATTGATGCTCCCTTTAAGATGCCATCATGTACACTATTCTCAACTGCTTGTCCAAAATATATAGTGTTTTTAGATGTTCAGATTGGCACTTGAAAATATTAAAACGATGAGAAGATATTTTAATTTAAAAGAGTTGTGATTGATTCAATCGGAGACAGGATTAATTTCATCATCTAATATTTAATACTTTTGATCAAAAGAAAATTTTGTGATTTGAAGGTACGAAAATTTAATTTGTAAAACAGTATATAATGTTGTTTACTTTATCAATTATGAGATTGGAAAATACCTAGTCAACAGTGTTTTTCCTTTATATTTTTAATAGAATTTTACTTGTTTACGTTATAAAAAAAGAAAATATTTAATGTACTTTTACTTATCATTAAAGAAAGAATTAAATATGTAAGTTTATATTTTATTAAAATATCTGCACTAGTATTCTCTTTTTTTAGTCTGCGTGCACAAAATATTCAATTTAAAATTTCATATTGAATTGCTTGAAAATCAATTTTTAATACTGATTCTATAATATATAATGTAAGCTTCATTTCAATATTGCAACGTAACCCGACATATTCAGTACGGATTAACATAATGACCAGTACGACCCTTACAGACCATGAATAGTAAATTAGAATCAGTATCAGTGATGTGCAGCAAAAAAAGATTTATTTCATATTTGATTTAGAATCAGAGACCATTTCAAACGCACGCAGTGGAAAAACAAATTGTAATAAATATGACCAGAGATTTGTGTTTGTTGTCTTACTGAAAAATGTGATTAATTTTATACAAATATGCTTTGATTATTTTTTTGTATGCATCAAAAATACTTTTAAAAATAAATCGTGAATTCCGTTGTATTTATTTGGTGTTAAATTTCATAATTTTCTATTTATCGTTCATAAAAATATTTATTATATTTGTATTGTTATTTATTATTATTTTACTGTTATAAATTTTTAACTTATCAATTAAATGAACTGTATTAAATATTTATTTTAAAAACCATAACGTTGCTTAAAAATAGATAGAAATAAAGAATGGAAGTATTGCTAATAATAATAAAAGCTCTGAAGATTTTCATTATAATTTCTGAAATTTATTTTTACTATTTAAAATGTCTTTATATTTTTAATCAACAATACATTTATTTTTATTTTTTTAAGGAATTATATACGATTTATTTTTTTAAACAAACTCAGCTTTCATTTCAAAATTTAGAATTCATTTCAAAAAAATTTTTTAATGGATTTTTATTTCGAGAAATTTTATTAAAGTATTTATTGTAACTTCTATTTTCTTTTAGATTAATTTTTCATTTTTGATGTACAATTTTGAAAATTGTTATTATACTGATGTTTATTTCATATTTTTGAAAGTTTATTTAATTTAAAAATGTTATACTGAGTATAATGGCTACACCATTTTTATTTTCTGATAAGTGATGTGTTTTAAATAAAATATTTACTAAATTATTATTTTTTTTCAGTCATTATTTGAGAAATGAAATATAATCATATAATATGATGAACATACTTAATAGAATATATTTATAGAATATTATATAATGATATTAAAATTTTGTAACAATTTTAATGATTTTTTGGCTAAAAAAATAAAATTTCAACATTATGTTCAGATTAGATAAATCTATAGTTCGTATTACATGTATATGCAAACTACATGAACATTACTTGTTTAATTAGATCATTAAAAAAAACTACGTTGTTTCAATTTGATCCATCCAGATAATTATAATTGTGTTTCAGTTTCAAATAATGTTTTTTGATAAATGGAAAAGGAACATTTCAATTCATATCACATGGTTTATTCAAATTGTCATTTTAATTCAATTGATTTGATTTTGAAATTGTGTATATTTGAATTAAATGTATTCTTTTTTTTGCAAGTAAAATTTGAAATATTCGATTTAATTAAATCATAAATTTGTGAAATTAGTTGCATTGAATTTATAGAATTTATATTATTCTATAAGTTAATTAAAATTGAAAATGAGGTAATAATTTTAATCAAAATCCATCCGAGTTGTAATAATGAAATAAAATTAAAGAAAAAATTAATGTTATGAAATTATGTCAGATTTTTTTTTTAAATGATTTAATAAAGTTATAATTGTCTTATTTTATACTTGTTGGTGTGACTAGATTCCGCTCGAGCAACAAGGAAGTAGTTTTGTAAGTAAAAAGTTTGTCCATAAGATTTTCTGAGGATAGCTCAATAGCTGAAACTAGCTGTGTCAGATAAAGACTAGAATGATTTACTAGAACAAGTTAAAAAATGTATTGGTTGTTAATAATCTTGAAATAAAATTTAATAAAATAATCATACATAATTTAAGAACATTATTAAATAGTTGAAAAATTTACTTAAACGCATTATATTTTTACTCAATTTTTTAAATACACTCAATATTTTTCAAATACACTTAAAAAATATTAAAGGCTAATTTTTATAAAACTTGTCAGTTTCCTTTCAGAGAAGGTTAAATTATTTAAAAAAGTTTATGTAGAAGGAAAGAAGAATTTAATGAAAATAAAAATTAATATCATAATAAAAAAATAAAAAGCAATAACTGGAATACTGAAAAAGTAGTTTTAAAGTTTTACTGGTAAATTAGATTATTATTTTCATTTTTTTTATGAAATATTGATTTTACTGGACTGAAAAGAATGATTCGTACAGAAATAGCTGAAAAAAATAATTCTGTGCTTTTAAATTGAATCAATCATAACACTATTTTAAATTAAAATATTTTCTCGTCAGGTTAGGATTTTTAAGTTCTAATCGTAACAATTAAAACACTACACATCTTAAATAAGAAGATGGGATAATCTCACAAAATAGTTTGAACACGACGATGTCTGAAAATCAGTATATTGAACATTGCATACTTTTCACATTTCAGTTAAAAAAATGCTTGCTGAAACCGCGGGAATGATTTGTTTAGTTTGAGGGGAAGATTCTCTGACAACGACAACATTCAAAAAATGCTAATACAGTGGAAGAGGCCAGAAATACAATACGGCTTCATCCGCTTCACACTGCTATTTTTTTCGACAAGAGATTTGTCATTTATTCGACAGATGAAGCAAAGTTATACAAAATAATAGGGAATATTTTGAGGATTGAAATGTATTCCATTTTTCCATAAACATTTATTTTTTCTAAACAAGGTACGGGATTTTTTCATTTATACAGCTAATACATGAGATGAATTTTAAAAATAAGTTTCGTTTTGTAATTACTGTCTATTGAAGATGAATAATGATATTGCATATGCGTCATAGCTTTACAACTATCAACCATTTTGTCGCCCTCAGATTCTTGTAATAAAATATGTATTAGTTATAATTAAAATCAATAATAATAAATATTATATACTTTTTTGTATATGTGTATATATATAAAAGTGTTTTAAAAATATAGAGTTTAGAAAAATGTTACAAAAGGAAAATAATAAATATTTAAAAGAAAAATAAAAAAATCTGAAAAAATATCATTAATATTGCCAAAGAAATCTGATAAAAATTAAATTTTCATAGACATTGATTTTAAAATTTGTTCGAAATTATCGTTTAAAACAACGGCGTAATAAATCAAATCTCAAATGGACCATGACAGGTCTGTTTGAATAGTTTCGATCAAATAATAATAGAGGTTCGAAAACTTTGCCAGAACATTATGTATTCATATTGAGTCTTTTCTATCAAAGTTGTTCGTATGTCAGACAGCTATGTGTCTGTAAAGTACGAGATGACATGCTTTTAGTTTCGTCGACATTGTGACGTAAGAGAAACATTTTTTTTCTGCATCTCTATGGTCATTTTTTATATGTTGTGTTCATTATTCATATGATATAAATTGTATCCGCAAAGATATTTCAAACAATATGCTTTGGTGTTGTAGAACATATTTTTTCTTATCTAATATATTTTAATGATTGATTTGAATATATGGAAATTTTCATAGAACATACATAATTATTTAAATTTATCATTTAAAAGTAGATTCTTTTTATTTTCAATGAAATATATTCTCTTTTATGTAAAGATTTCAAGAAATATTTGTTGTGACACCTAACCGATGATTAATTATCGTGTAATTCTAAAGTTACTAGACACCTTTTCATAAAACAGTTTAGTTTATTTTTCGAAAATCGTTCTTTTTCCATAAACACGTTCAATAATGTATAACAAGAAAAACATAAATGTATCAAAAGAAAGATTTCAAAAAAATATCGTATGTATTTGTAACCTTTTGTTCGATTCAACAATTCCTGCAAATCCGACAATCTTTGTTGATCTATGAGACACATTCTGTATTGGTTATTTTCTTGTATCGAATATTTGACATTTTTACGTTTTCAGTACGAGAAACACCGATACAAATAGCTACTAATCTCCGACCCGACAGATAACAAAGTGTGTTAGCGATGGAAAAAAAGATATTCGCAACGTTGTGAGAGACAGAACGTGTAAACAATCGCTACGGTGAGAAAACCGTGCGAATTTGCACGGTTTTGATTGATAGCTACTGTCGTTTAAACTGACAAGGATGAATAATTGAGACATGACCAGTTTTGATAATACATACGTTGTTCACTTGGAAATTATCACGCGATAGTTTAATGTTGCAGTTTAGAAATATTGATTTATACCTACATACACATACAGATGTGTTTATATATATATATATATATATATATATATATATATATATATTATGTATGTATGGATGGGGATAGTACAGAATATGTTGTTGCCGAGGATTTAATATATATTAATTATTTCTAATTCCAAATTAATTACATTACATTTTGAAACCGATCTGCCATAATATTGAATCATGTTCCGTTTCGTTGATTTTGATTGTGTAATATGATTCTAAACATTACAACTACGTTGAAATGAAACTAATTTACCTTGAAGATGATTTAATACACACAGTTTGTTTTCAATCTCTTTAATTTTCAATGCAAGACTGAATACACACACATATATTTAATATATATATATATATATATATATGTACATATATATATATATATATATATATATATATATATATATATTTAATATATATATATATGTTTATATATATATATATATATATATGTAAACGTATGTGTTTGTATAAAGAGAGAAATTATTCGTTTCCAGTCAAGATAGGCTTAAACTAGTTTGTTAAATATATTCGTGCCAATTTCGATTGGATCATAAGATATATATTCAACACAAGATAAATGGATAAGAAAGATACAGAATGTATCTGCATATGTGTAAAATGATATATGAATCTTGTATGATGTCAGTAAGCTTTATCCTAATTTATTATAATTATATACTGCTTATTTAAATAAAAAGAAAATTGTAAAATATCTGTACTGAATAATAGTGTTCATAGAGTTTTAGTTCACATTTACAGTGTTATTCTAAACAGATTATATGATACTTACAAAAAAATATTGTTCTTATTTAAAAATTTAATTTATTTGTGTGGTTGTTAGGATTAATTAGAAACCATGATTCATAGAATGAAAATGAAATATAATTGATAGATTATTGAGGCAGTCATTTAAATATTACAGTAATGATTGAAACGTATTTGATGCTGTCCCATCCAGTCTTTTCTCCAGTTTTAACTCCCTCATATTTCCATCTGTTCCCAAAACTTAAAAAAAACCTTGATGATAGGCAATGTTTGTCAGATAAAGAATTGATAGCAACAGTGAATCGCTATTTTAAGAGCCTCTAAGACAAGGACTTACGGGACGGCAAAAAAGTACCGAAGCATGACTGGATGAAGTGCATTGAAGTTTAGGTGGACCATATTGAAAAATAAAAGTAATTTCAAAACAGAAATTCAGTTCTTTCATAGTTAGGCTACCAACTTTTTAAATCACCCTCTTATTTATATATATATATATATATACACTCAAAAATTCAAGAATAAAAAATCTTCATGGTAGAAATATATTACATTGTTACAAAGAAAAAAAGCTTCTATAATACTTTTTTATGTCTATATAAAAGATATTTATAATTCAGTAAAGGAGTGAAAAAATAATGAACATTGTTGTTTTCACTGAATATATTTTAAGCAAGATTGAACGTGAATTTTTTAAAAATCAAACCCATAATAAAATTAACATGAAATATTCTTGTAAACATTTCTCAGAAAGTTTATAACGGATTTCATTCACAGAATAATTATTAAACTGAACAAAAAAATATATATTCAGTTTTGTAAAATTTATATTTAATCTGATACTGGAAACTGTAATAGGAAAATTTTTATTACATATTATTTATATCGTTTTATATCGAATAATTTTTTCTGAAAAAAAAATAATTTAAATATTTACAGAATTTTATCGTACATTATATTTCTTTTATGAATGTAACGTACAAATGATTTATTGTTTTTGGGTTCATGTGATATTTGCTCTACAAAATTATTATTAACTTGAAACATTTTTATAAAAAAACTAAACTTGTTACTTTTGATGGATGACTTTTAATTATATAAAAAGTAGTGCAATTAGTTATTATTTGATATGCTAGACAAAGCCGTTTAATCAAACATTGACAATATTTAAATGATTTCTAGGATTTAAGTACCTAGAATGTCGATTATAAAACTTCTTTAAGGAACATTTTTCATTTTAAATAAAAAATATTTTCTTTCATATATTTCAAAATTAGATAAACTAATTTATTGAAAATAATGATTATACTTTATTATTATATTACATATATATATATATATATATATATAAATATATATATATATTACGTGTAAAAATCTATGCCTTCAAATTGAATCAATATTTTAAATTAAAATAGTTTCTCATCGTTTTAGGATTTTGAAATGCTTACCTTAACATTCAAAAACAGTTTATATCTTGTACAAGCAGTTGGCATAATTTCACAAAACAGTAGTGAACACGATGGCGTCCGGAAAGTTAAATCAAATAATGAAGGATAATTTGTTGATTAAAATGTATTCCATTTTTCCATAAAATTTTATTTTCTATATGAAAGGCAACGAATTAATTGTATATATACATATATACATGTATATATACATAGATACATACACTCACACAGATGTAAAGAGATAAATCTTTATTTTTACATTCTTATTAAATTTATGAACGTATTGTGTAGATATTCTTGATTTAAATACACGTTGTATTATAAATAGCGCTTAATAACAACTAGTTGAAAAGTTTTAGCCTAAATTTATATGATTTGCATATTTTCTAGCTTAGAAAAGAAATTAAAAATGAAAATGCACCCCTTTAATACATAAATATAAAGCAATGTCATTCGAAACATTGTGAAATATATTCAAAACTTTTAATTTTTAGTTTTTTTATTTAGACATTTTATATTCAGAAATATTGATATATATATATATATATATATATATGAATATAAATTCATATTATACAATTCACATATTCAACTCTATACATAAATTTATTTTCGAAAAAAATAATATCGTATAGGACGAAATAAAATCGTGAAAAATACATTTTAATATATTTAGTTTTCTAGAACATGACTTTTATATAAAGAGACGTGTAAGAAAATTGGCCTTGACTACCTATAAAACTAATATCTTTAGGTATAGTCTGGTCGATGAACTTCAAGTTAACGATCTTTTCTATTTGGTGAAATCAGTTTCAACACCGAAACTGTACAAAAAATACCTAGAACGTGTACCGATTACACTTTACATAAAAAGAAATGTATTTATTTGCAAAATAATTAATTTTACTACGTTTTTCTTTCTTTTTTGTTATATTTATATCCATCCATCTCTGTCTTCCCTTATATTTATCTATCTATCTATATATATGTTAATAGATAGATAGACAAAGAAAGCGGTTATCAAAAAAAAGAAAAAAGGATCGAAAATTTAATACAAGCAAAATATTTACAGCAATTTTAGAAATTTGAATCCAACTTTGTGGTACATGCCAGAAAGAAATGATTTTTTAGAAAATGTTAAATTAACTTTGATTATTTAACTTAAAAAATTGTTTTGAAATTGGTAATTGAATAGACCATGTCTAGTATAGTATTTATATTGAAAAACTTAAATACAGAAAATAGTTAAAAACTATAAATTTAAAACTAGTGATTTAACATTTATTGTTTACAAATATTCATTATTTTAAACTATTTTTAGATTTATACTTATGTAGATATAATTAAATCATTTTTATTGTTTTATTCAGTTAATTTAAGGTGAATATGGTATTAATATTTAAAGGTAATATTTTATTAAATTAAATGTTTACAGTAAATGGACTTGTAAAGAATTTCTTAATATATTTAACTTCTAAAATATTTTTTTCTATTAATTTTCTCATCTTTAATGTTTGTAGTGTTTTTATTGAAAATTATTTTTGGAATGTATTCATAAAATTTCTCATTTTATGTTACACGCGTACTTAAATAATGATACCAAGTTGTGATAATTATTTAAATGACATTTTTTACAAGAAAAAGTATTAAACATAAGTTTTCATACATTACTATTCGATAAAAACAAGTTAGGAGTATATATTTTTTAATTGAGTCACAGACTAAATTTTATCTTGCGCTTAATTAACAAGATATAAACTTTGTGTATTAATATTTGAAATAAAATTTCAATAAAACTTTATTAAACAAATAAAAACGAATATCTGAAAAATTAACTGTAAAATATTTGTTTCTTCGAAAATGATGGTAGTCAAATATCTTTATATCAATATTTAAACAAGCAGCCAAGCGAAATTGTAAGAAATAGAGTTATACAGGAAGGAAATCATGGAAATCCGTATACAGGCGCGTAGTCCTTATATTAGATTTACGATAAAGTGTACTGAGAGAATAAGAGAGATAAAAGGCTACATAATGGGCATTTCAATTTAAAAAAGTATAATACATTTTTGTGATTTTTATTTTAAATAGAATACATAATATTTATGTACATGCATACATCTGTGTATATTTAAATTGTTTGAAGATCATAATCGTTTTGAATGCTTCGAATTCAATTTATATTTTAATATTTCTCCGAAATAATTTGATTGAATTTCATTCATTTAAGTGTATATAGTATTTATATTAATATGTACTTAATTTAAGCAAGTACTTATTGGATATAATATTAAAATAAGGATTAAAATTAATCATTTAAAAATATTTACCACTTTTAATGTAACTGAAATTGATTTATTATATTTATTAGATATTTTATTTTTCAATTTTTAAATTTTGAGATGTATTATTTACTTTTCTTTTAGTAAAAAATAAATAATGAAGAAATAATCTCTTATTGCTCTCCCTATTTAAAGTATTTTTTAAATCAAATATGTAATAAATCTAAACACTAAATATTTTTTTTTATAATATAAAATATTATAAAATTAAATCTGAATATATACAAATTAATTTCCCATAAAAAGAAATGCATTTATTTGCAAAATAAATGATTTTACTACGTTTTTCTTTCTTTTTTTGATATTTTTATATCTACTCATTTCTCTCTCTCTCTCTCTCTCTATATTAATATATCACAAAAAAATTTCATTTCCCTGCTAACTACAGAATTTTTATCTGGTTATTATGTTGAATAATTGATTATTGAAAATATTTTAATAATTTTTAGTTGAATACTTGACTTTGAATATTACTGATGATTTTTTTTCTTAATTAGCGCTCTAAGGAGGACTTAATAGTTATCGAAATGCGCGTAAGAAACGATCGGAATAAACAAGAATCAATTATTGAATCTTTTTGATTAGTAAAAGTTGGTTGTTATAGGAAAATATTGGAAAAGTTTGTGAAAATATTTTAGTGCGTCAAATGGAATTTGATATAATAAATGCATATTTATTTAACACTTTGAATCGCCTAATAAAGAATATTAAATGCATTTTATGTCAATGATTAATGAGAAAACAACAGAAAAGGACGAAAACGTACATAACAAAGTTTATTTATTTTAATAAAGATTGATATGATAGCTTTTACCATGAATATTAAGAAAGATTTATTCGTAGGCGCCAATGTTTGTCATGGGGTTTTAAAGGTTAAACTATTATGATTTTAATTTTGATATGAAAAATAATATTTTGTTTAATAAAAGTATACTCATCATTTCTGTGTTTAAAAATAACCAGTCGATTTTGTATCATCGGTTAATATTAAATAAATATACAATATTACACTTGATTGGACATCGTGGTATTCATCCGAAAAAATAAATATATAAAAAATATTCTGCAGAAACCGTACTGAAACACCAAATCTGTATACCGTACAAACTTGTGTTATTATTCACCTTGTGTGATTCGTTATCACAGCGATTGCGAACGACCTATAACGAATCTAGCCGATCATTTTGCGACCGTTGTCGTCCGCCACTTACATCCGACGTACGTTCCGTATAACGACGAAACGAAAGCGCGCGCTGCAACTTTAAACGTTCGTCGTATCTGACAACAACTCTTGTATATAGGGCGGGTGTTAGTTTGTTATGCTTGCATTTAGCTATCGGATCGTAGTTGTTAACTAACGAGCGACATTTTTTTAACGTTCTTATAAAAAAGCGTGACTTTAACGATTGGTAACGAGTTCACGGTGGTATTGCGGTTGGACACTTATACAAGCTTTAAAAAGTGAGTATTTTTTTTCTAATCGTTGATTTATCTCTTGGTAATTCGTGTTACTTGAAAAGTTTGTTTCTTTGTTATACAGTTTCAATAGTCAGTTGAGTAATAGTCCATATATATATATATATATATATATATATGTGTACTAATTTTCAAATGATTTTTATAATTTTGGAACATAAATCCATTGAAAATTATGTTTTAACAAGGCTTCTCATTTCAATTTCATAACAATTCGTCATTTCATAAATAATTTTTAGTCAATATTTCTTTTCATCCTTGTTAAATGATTGAAACTTTTATAAGTAATATTTTATATTTGATATTAATTAATACTATATATATATATATATATATATATATATATATATGTATAAAAATCTAATACTAAATGACTCAAAAAGAAACCTAGTAAAATGGAATTACTAACTAAATTCAAAAGCAACTGGAATTATTTTCTCTTTGAACAATGGATTGATAAAAATCCAATTACTTACAAAACATAAAGGAAATAAATTGAAGTTCGCTCACAATGAAGTTCAGTTTATCATATCTTCATGTCTGAAGACTTTTCATAAATATATATGCCCCTACTTATATGTTTTCTTTATATATATATATATATTGTTTTAAAGAATGTATCTTTTAATACTTACTGGAAGTAATGTCTTTCAGTTTATACAAAAAATGGAAAAATGTTTTTTTTTAATATAATTTTAATACAATAATAATATTTATAACGGAAAAATCTATAACGTGTTGATTTCAAAATACTGACTCAGTACAAATCTGTTTCACGCCCATTGTTAAAACTGGAAAAATGGCTAGTGTTCGGCCTTCATATTAATATCTTTTTATTTCTTTAAAAAAAGATATGAAAGGAAAGTTAACTTGCTTGTTCGTTTTATAGAAATAAAATTAATTAAAACAGGTCAGTAAAAAAATACTTTTAAAGCGCCAATATGAAAAGATGGTCTTCGAATGTGAATACATTTTTTTATATATTCTGATAGTGCTTTAATATTCGAGATTGTTTTAATTTCATACATAGTGTTTTATAAATTTCAAAACTTGTGATATACGGATATATATATATATACATATATACATATATATACACTGTATATCTGCACGAGTATTTACATGCTTAAGGGTAGTGCGGTTACTGGAAAACAAGGCAGACATTTTGTTGAAAAATTCTTGTGTACTTTGTAGATAAATTATATATATATATATATATACACATACATATATACTAAATGGTGGTAACTGAATTATTTTTTTACATAAGTAAATATAAATAATTTTATTTAGTTTCCAGTAATGAAATAAAACGAAAACTACTACATTAATATTTTAAAAAATTATAATATTGTTATTCTTTTTAAAAGCTCTTTACAAGTTTTGATTTACTTTACATTGTTATTTGAAACAGTAAGGTCATATTTATACAAACAACAGTAAAATTAGAAATATTTTTTTATGAATCTACCTTCAGATGGTGAACTTTTAAATTATTTATTTGAATTATGAAGAATTTAAATCAATGAATTATTTATATACATATACATATATATATATATATATATATATATATATATATATGTATGTACACAAATATATGTATATATATATATATATTATAATTCATTTATTTTGTATTAGATTTATGGTAATTTTTGAAATATTCTGAATATGACATACATTCACCATAGATTTTAATCAAATCTAACAGATATTTATTTCTGTTTAGAATTGTTTATGAAAATATTATTGTACTGACTATGAGATTATGTAGTTATTATGTGCGTATATATATATATATATATATATAATTTATTAATACATTTTAATGCACAAAATAAATTTAAAATATTTTATTAAATAATAATATAACTTCTTAATTTTTTTATTTAAGAATTTATATAAATATTTTATTAATAAATCATTAGAAATGTTTTAGTGTTTCGTGTTATTTTATCGATATTTTAAAAAGCTTAAAATGTTTACATAAAATATATAGAAGTTTGTGCTTTATAAAGCACACTTTAGTGTAATTCTATATTTATCAATATACACACACACTTATATATATATATATATATATGTATGTATATATATATATATATATATATATATATTTCGTTTAAAATCCATATCGTTTACTTGCAGAAGACTAGTGAAAAGTCTAGGATGATGCGTGTGCTTCTTCAAATATTCGCTTTTCAGTAAAATATAAAAGCTATGAGATTGTTGACTTGTGAACTGTGCCAATATTTGATAAGATATACATATATACATATACATATATATATATATATATATATATATATATATATATTTAAGTAAAATATAAAGCTTGGGCGAATGTAAAGTTTTCCTATGAATGCCTGTGGCGTAAAGAAATATGAATATACCGTTCGTTCATTTTAAATTTTCTTTCAATAATTTTTTATATAATGTATGGGTTTTAAGTCTATTTAATAATTTTTTATGTTTTCTTTTTAGACATGACAGGGAAATCGGTTGGTTTTTAATTAAGTAATTTATTTAAGTAATTTATTGACATTAAGAACATGTTTTTTTGGACAGAAAAAGAAAGTTAAAGATGAAAAATTATTTTTTATTGTAAAATAATATATATATATATATATATAACCATATATATATATATATATATATATATATATATATATATATATATATATATCCATGACGTCGACTTATTTATTTTATATGTTTATTGTTCATTCGGTTACATGTGCATGCTTGTAATTGACAAGTGGGCGAGCGCAACGAGCCCGGGAGTGACGTGCGAAGTGAGTAGGGGACGTAGCCCCCTAGTATATATACAATGAGACATTTATCAAAATTAATTAATCCACAAGAAGATATAACATTAATAGTGTAATAAGAAATGAACATTATTGCTGAGGATCTGACCTCAGGCGACCACTTATGGATTAAACCTTTCCAGTTTTGCGGTTTCATTGCAAAACCACACGGCAGTAAATATTCTTGAAACTTTTCAGAAATATATTCTTACATTTTAATTAGTTTTTTTAGAATGATTTATAAAGATTATTATTCCGTTTTAGGAATATGAAAAATTATAGTTTATTTAAAATTGTGCTATTTTTGTTACTTTTTTACAATTAGTTACTATTTTTGTTATAAAAATAAATCTTCAATTTGTATATATAATATATATATATATATAGGAGTATATAACTTAATATTAAATATGTTAAAATATACTTCATGTATATTTTACAAACATACTCTAATATTTTTGGTTTAACTTTGTCAATCAAAAAATATTTTTCATTTTAATGAATTGTTGTTAAATTATTTTTTTTTGATAATTCTTTTTCATTCTAACTTGAAAGTATATTTTTGTGAAGCACTTTTCTTATTCAAACAAGAATATTTTTTAATTTAAATACTTTATATACTATAGAAAATATTCTATTATTGACAGTCTGTAATGCTTCCACCCTATATGTTAAATAAATATATTCTCGAGTCTCGTATAAATAAATATCAGTGTTTATTCGCACAAAAGGATAATAAACAAATTGAAAACTTTTTTATATGAATTTAAATCTTGATGTACACACAAATATATTATCTTACAAATAATACCGAACTAGCATAAAACAATTTTATGTCGGTATGTAAAATAAAATGGAAAAATTAAATCTACATATAAACATTTATAAATAATTTTTTTTGATTGATGACTTTGTTAACGTTAATATTCGAATAAAGAATAAAATAGAAGAAATATAAAAAAAGTGCTTTAATGAATTTATATAAAAAATGAAATTTTAAGTTAATAAAGTACATTAATTTAAATTATGTGCAAATTTCATATCGAATTATATATATATATATATATAAATGTTTACATATTTAGTTTCTCTTATAAATTCATGAAAAATAATAGAGAAATATATTACAACGTATGATTTTTTAAAATATGAAAATATTATCAGCTAAATATTTAAACGTGCAAAGTATGAAAGTTTATTAAAAAAAAGCAGCCGAGGTTAACGTCAATCTCTGTAATAAAGTTCACTTTGATCCCCCAACATGGTATCTTTGTTGTTGCAGTGTTATTGTTGTGGTCAGCTGTTGTCATCAGTGAGATGGCATCTGTCAAAGAGAAAACGCAATGTGCGTTGTGATAGAACATCCACATATAACATGTGAATCCGTCCGTATTAATCCTCAGAGGCGTTATTTGATGTAGGCTTACGAAAGATCATGTTTTATCAACAACTTCCTATGACATGATTTCGGGTTATTTTATATATCATTTTACCGCCATCGTTTTTAATTTACGAACCTAACGATGATGTCAATACAGAATGCTTGGATATTCAAAACAGAGTGCGTGAATATTTTTCTGATATCGCTCATGAAAACTGCTACATGGTATTACACTTTCCGAAACCAAAATAATCAATCAAACTTTCATTGTTAATTTGTTACACAGCACTACATAAATTTCATTTAATTCGTGCTCAATTTCTATTCGACGATTAAAAAAACCCGATAAATTACTTTCAAAGCTATTAAAATGATATTGTTTTGTGATATATGCATGGAATTAAAATCATAAAGCATTTTATGGCACATATTTAATATAACGTTTCGAGTACATGAACTTGTAAACAAAACGATTGACTCTGTATCTCGTGGGCACTATAATAGCGATAACGAATGTGCTCTGGGGCCTGACCCCCTATTTCCCTTTTATATACATGCATGCATAACGTTTCGTCCGTCCTATTTTTTCGTCGAAAACGTCAAGCTCGTACACTATCGAGATAGCAATCAAATATAGATTAGCGATATTTGCAAAACGGATAATGTCGTGAAAGTTAATAGAGTTCGAAATCGAACGGCCCGCGATTCACGTTATTCTATTCATTGACATTTATTGCGTGAAGTGCGTTGTAATGTAATCGGCTGTTTTCGAATTATACTTTACGCTTTTCTCCATTTCTTTTTTTTATCAATATTCGAGAACGATTTTTTTATTGAGCAAGAGGTCATTGGAATAAACATAAAATATAAAGAAGTAAAGATTTATAATCTGTAAAAATCAATCTTTTTATAAATTTATAAAATAAATAATATTTTAATGTTGATTGAAAGCACTGCTTTGATTTACTATGGATTTAACTTATTTTGAAATAATTACACGATGTTACGAAATAAATTATTATCGAAGAAAACAACAGTTTTATAATAATTAAATGTGAACTTTCAATCTTTTGTAAATAATCTTCTTATAAATTAGTGATATCATTTAGAAGTAAGCAGAGAAAGTATTTAACTTTGTTGAACAGGGTGTTATGATTTCAAATAAGAATTTTGATCATTGAGATTATTTCAGTAAGAATTTATTCATCAGAATGATTTATAATTGAAACATTTTATATTTTTTTAAATAATATTAATAAAATGTCCCTTTGTTAAAATATTATATAGCCTAGTAAATGAATATCTAATAATTTTATTTCTTTACTTATTTCGTGAGTGGAATAATTATCTTATTCTTTTTTATGCCTGTTTCTACTGCATTCAATACAAACATTACAATTAATTTAATGATTTTTAGATAATATAATTGTTAACCTTTTACACTCCAAGCAATTAGACTATACGTTGGTAGTCAATTCCTAGTTTTTTTTTAGATTTGAGTTGACCACGTAAAAATCTAGGCAATTTGTTAGATTATAAGACTTTTTTTCAAAATTTAATTTTTTTATTAATCAAACATAATCATATACAAATTAATTAGTTTAATGGAAATATTGTTTTATTTTATTATTTATATGAATTTGTTTAAAGCAATTAATGTAAAACTAATATATTTTTTACTGCTACTGCATTACAATATTGATTAAAATTGATGATACATAATTGATCTTATAAATATAAGTTATTATTATAACATTTTAATTTGTTTAAATTAATACACTTTATTTTTTATATACTTGTTTCGCATGATAAAGCTCGCAGCAGTCACCAACATGTAAACCTGGTTTACAATAAAAACTTGTTCTTTTTCTACCACTGCCATTATGATCTGAACAAACCATACAGTCTTTAGTTTTTCCTTGAAGTCTAGATTTAAGTATATGTGAGTCACGATTAAATCTGTTCATTTGATCAGAAGTAGATGGCTTTTTTAAGTATGTGAAACCCTCGCGAAAATCGCCACCAAGATAATCCACTAATTTAATACGGCCAGTGACATAGCTGTAGGAGTAGAACGCCTCTAAGTGCCTGAGTAGTACAACTGACCTGATGAGTGCAAAGGGTTAAAACGTAGTTCAATCATGAACATGTTTGTAAAAGTGTTTAAGTTCGAGTTTGAGTTTTTGATGTGTATATTATTTTTCGTGGTAAAGGTTTTGTTTAGAAATCGAGTTCGATTTTGATAGAATTGTACAATTATTTATATATTAAATATTTCATATATATATATATATATATAATATTTCATGTGTAATAAATGAAAGAATTAAGTACGTTACATTAAAAGAATGAAACTATTTCGTGTTTTATTAGTACATAATTAATTTTTAGTTTTTTGTCAAAATTATTTATATGAAATTAAGAATTCACGATTAATAAAACAGAGTTCGTGGTTCATTTAGGTATTTTGGTTTGGTACATTAGGTATTAGGTTTGTTTTTATAATTTTTTGTTTTCGAATAAATAATAATTTTGATTTTTTTTGGATTTAGAAATGTAAAGATAAATCTAAATGTATAATTTTATTATGAAAGAATTATCTACAGTTCTGAACATGTAAATAACAGATATCTTAGAGCACTGAAAAATGAAAGCAACATATTTAATGTTTAGAATCTTTTATAATATGAAACACTTCTTTGTCTTGGGGTAGACTTTATCAAACATATCGATTATATTTATAATCTTCTTTATTTAAAAATAAATGTATTTCTTGAAAGTAGTACAATGAAGTTCAGTACAAGGAAAAGAGTTGAAAAACAGTATATTTAAATCGACCAGTATAAATTATTCGAAAACAATATAGTACTGTTGAAAGTAATGCGGATAATTAACTTAAAATTATCTTACAACAACATTTAAAATTAAGTTTTGTTTTATAAAAAGTAGATTTTGAAAGAGTATCAATTTAATTAAATGAAATATGTATTATTGATACAGTATTACGGAAAAATGATATGTAAAGTTTATATATATATATATGTATATATATATAGTAATATGTGTTCCAAGTAGATGTATGCGATAGTTGTCGAGCATACGTGAATTTCCTACAATTATAATCTCGTTAGAACGGGCCGAACTTTATTAAAAAGTAACCTTGAACAGGCCACCAAAATTAATAGTCGATATTAAAAGAAAATGTTTATAATGGTGTCAGTGAGTGTAACCTTGAGAAGTTTGGTGGATTTTTTAATAGGGAAATCCATGTCGATGTATTTTTACACTGTACAACAGAGGCTTTGATATCAATTTTTCAGACGTGGGTGCGTGTTATTCACTTTTGACAGGTAATATCGTTCTAGAATACGAGGACGACGGTGGTTTGGAGTTTATTAACGAAGAATAATGTTTTGAACATTGTGTGGCGAAATAGTAAAATATGTATATTTTTTTTATGAAGCGGATTCTAAGCTGTCACGATTTATACCTAAAAGTCATATGTAAGGATGTATATATATATATATATATATATAAAAGTCATATGTAAGGATGTATATATATATATATATATATATATATATATATATATATTTGTAAAGACATTAATGAATTGATTATACATCTACTTGACTGAATTTTAAAATCTCTTAACATTATTATTCATCCGCAGTTTAAATTATATTATTAAATAAAATTAAAACAATAATGCATGTTTTCGTAAAATCCATTTATCGTTTAGAAAATTCTTAGCACATCTTTATAATTAATTTATTTACTCTTTCAATTTTATTTTCTATTTCAAACTCTTATTTTATTGATACTTTTAAAAAATATAACTATTAGCAAATTAGAAAACTTTAAATTAAAATCTATGCTTTTCTAGATTATTTTTGCACATTATATCAAATGATTCAAAAAAGTTTAAGTAATAAAATGAAATATTTCTGGCGGTCTTTGTCTTGATGATAAAATATTTTTTGGGACTTTGTAAATTTATTTTCTTAAATATTTTTTTTCTTCATCAGAAACTATAAAGAAATCGTGTGATTTAAGATATATAATAATTGATTACTGGTAATTTTTAATTGTCGTTTAAACAAATTTTGAAAGAAATACAGTCACACTGAGAGCTTTGATGAACAGATAATTTTGGAAGAGTGTGATATTATCACAAAAATACTTATAAACAGCAATAAAATGATCAATGATCAATTATTGAACATTCTTGATCACATTTTTTTCTGATTTATGGGAGAGAGAAGAATGTATTAGTGAAAGACCTGTTAAATCACTTGAGTACTTATTTTCAAGTATTGTTTCAGCTTTTAAGTCATCTATAGATAGTTTATTGATAAATTAGTTACAGCTTATAAACATCGACTTGAGGATATTTACAAAGCCGAAACTAATCATAGAAGTTAAATACTTAAGACATTCATAAATATTTTTTACAAATACATTTAAGTATACGAATATTTTTAATATTACCTCCAGATATTGTAGAGAAAAATATGTCACCGCATATATCTTCTTCTTCTTCTTCGATGGTGCTACAGCCAAAATCGAGTCTTTACCTGTTCAAATTTCTGCCTCCAGACATCTGTCTCCTTGGTAATCCTCCAGTTTCTTATTCCCAACAGTTCCACTGTATCCTTCTTTATATTTTCTATAAATCCAAATTCCGTATTAATGGTTGCTTGCCGTTACATCCATCCAGTGTTCGAGGTTAGTTTTAAAGTTTCGTAATGTTTGTTGTTTTACGAGGTAGGGTTGTTAGGCCCACGCTCAACCCCCTTTTCAGAGGACCATACTCCTGATCTTGCTAGCACTGGCCCTTCTTCCCATCGGGGTTATTCGATCTTGAGTGAGGTTACTCAGGTTACCAGGGCTAACCACTCGGAGATGAGAATTGGGTAAGAGAGGCTATGCGACGCTAGCTGGAATCGGCGTCGTGTGGTACGCATAAACTACCCCATTTTAACCCCGTTACCAAGAATATACAATTTATTAAAACGTTATAAATCCGTATCATTTTTATTGATTTTTTTGTATAATTTTATTAAAAATCAAAAAGAAACAATTTACAAATGTAAACTCAATAATGATGAGTAAATAATGAATATATTTCAATTATTTTTAAGAATGAAAGTTGGAAAATTAATTTAAGTTTAAATATATTTCACCCTCTTTGATTTCCCGGTAACAAAACACACATCACATTTTACTTGGAATCGAAACTATTACATTTATTCTTCTGTTAATGTGCATACTTTTTGTAAATGTTTATTAATTTTAACAATTTAATGAATCATTTTCAATTTCTTTGTGTTCCTAATTATTTTGTATTTGATTTAATAACCATTTATAAACATTTGAAGCAAGTATATTATATTGAAGTATATATATATATATATATATATATATATATATATATATGAAAATTGTGTGTGTGGAAGGGTATGCATATGTGTGTAAAACTAAAAGCCATAAATCGAGATAAATTGTCAATTACCGATTAATCTTGTTATATCCGTACAAAAAATACATTTATCACAAACAATTTATTTCCATTCGAAAACTGACCAGAAAAAGTTTCATTCTCTATGGTAGTGAATTCATCTTTTTCACAGATATAGTGTTTCAAAACTTCAAACAAGGTATATAAATCCACCAAACAAGAAAACTAACGGAAACAAGAAACGAAACTGTGTTGTACAACTACTATAAAAAAAATATATCACTTGTTGAACTTATAACGGAGGCATTTCATTCTATTTCATCGAAATTGACAGAATTTCGAAGAAAACATTGGAAACTATTTTGAAAATGTTGTTTCACTTGTATAATATTCGGAAAACTCGCATTTGATGAGGGATGCATAAGCTTCGGAACACTGAAAAAGTTTCCTATATTGACAGATGTTCACTATCAAATGTTTCAGTTGAAATATCAGCAATAATAGAGTCATTCTAGCATGATTATAACTTTAAATTCGAATTCGTTGATCACTTGACAAAGTTTCACAAGTTGCTGATAGGTGAACGTGATACGACACGAGTTACTATTATTGATACAAAGTTATTCAACCTCAAAACGTTTTACCACAACCTTCACATATATATATATATATATATATATAAACATATATATATATATATATATATATATATATATATATATATAAACATATCTATACACGAGGGTCATTTGATAAGTATGGTAAAAAGCATGTTAAACATCGTTTTTTTTAAAAAATCGAATTTATCAACATAGTCTCCATTAAGGGCTATACATTTTTAGTCCAGTAAGTTTTCAAAACACGCATTGACGGCATCCTCATTTGATGAAAATTTCTTCCCACCGAGCCAAATTTTCACGTTTGGGAAGAGAAAGAAGTTGCGTGCGTAACAAAATTTATAAAAAAAATTAAATTGGCTATAATATTATTTTAATTAAATCTGAGTGTTAATTAATTAAAGTTTAAAATCTTTTTTTTTGTTGGATATAATATGTTTATAGCATATCTAAATGTGTAATGTACGTTGTAGTTAAATTTTATATTTGTTTATTTATGCGTATTGTTTCCTATAATACATTACAGTTATATCAATGAGAATTAAATGGAAAAAATAATATTTAAGTGGAATTTATTTGTAAATGATATAACAAGTAATTGTAATAAGAAAATATAGTCACTGTTATATAATTCATTGTAATAGAGCTCCATTGTACCTGTCTGTAAAAAAAACACAAAAACATTACAGTGTATAGGAAATGATTATTTTTAGAACAAATAAGAAACAAATATTTCCTATTCGAACAAACAGAAAAATGTATGAATTGTTATAAAGTATATATCATATAATATTCCGTGACCTAATCACAAAAGATATTAATTTTATCACAATCCTTGTCATCAGTGAGCATGCATCTAACAGTGACTTAACACGCATAATGTATCGATCATTTTCTTAGAAAAAGAGAACACGTGTACAACGAATTTACATTTCGTAGAAACATTTTCGACAGTTTGATATACGAGTACGTATGTATCCCTTTATATTTTTTCTTTTTTCGTTTAGTATCTTCATAATAGTCATTTTTTCTATTCGTATCATTTAATTTCCGATATTGATTTAAGAGAAGTTACGAAAAGGTATATTTTTTTCTTCAAGATTTAGTAACATAAAGAACAGGAAATTAAACTTGCGATTGTTTGAGACTGTCATGCATATATATTTGTTTATGTTATTTATTATAGTAATTTTAAGCACTCCATCTGCGTTTCTTGAAATTTTAATTAGAATATTTTATTCGATGGCTCGTTTTTATTAACTTTAATATATTTTCAAGAAAATTGAACATGTTGAACGCTTTATATATTTCAATAAAGATTAACTTGTAAAACAAAACAGATGCTCATATATTTAAGAGTATATAACATATATATATATATATATATATATATATATATATATATATAAGAATATATATGAGAATTTATTCGTTTTCAGAATGCTCTTTTAAGTTCAAAAAAACATTTAACATTTTAATTTTATAAAACTGAACAATTCCACAAAAGATATTTAAATAATAACAGTGTAGTAATTTATTTTATGTTATGCAGATACAACATTTATTTATTTATTTAAGAGTATGACTATTACTTTATCATTTTATCCTTTTCTTTTTATTTAATCTACTCTATTTCTTTCATGTGCATACATGAATCATGTATACGAAATATTAGTTTAAAAAAGTTTACACCAACTTTGGCTGTGTACAAAGATAATATGTATATATATATATATATATATATATATATATATGAGTATGTATATGTATATAGCTGAAACTTTGAATCCATTATTATTCGTAAGTTAATCTTGTCTGAAAATCTTGTATAAAGTTCCACATCATACGCAACTGGTGAATAAGGCCACATTAGTGGACTTGTGTGTAAGACGTGTATAGACATCAGATACACCAATGAATAAATTTAGAAAGCATATAGTGCTTTCAGTTAAGTTACAGCTGTAATTCTGTTATGCATATAAGATTATGAAACATACTATAAAATCTCATATCATATATATATATATATATGTTAAGAGTACAACGCTTGTTCTTATAAGCAGTAGAAATTATTAGGAATTTATATTCATACCATTACAATTTTTAAAGTACTTATAATTTAAACAAAATGATATACAATTTAGATAGTAGAATAAACTTTTGTGATTAAATTTACTAGATGAAAATAATTAAAACTTTAAAATCATAAAATGTTTATACATTCTGTTTCAAAATGTATTTTAGAATCCTGTTTCTATAAAATGATATACAGAATTGTAAATTGTTAGTTAAAAATTGAAATCAATTGAATTTCATAACAGGAGTGGATTTATTTTAATTTTTATTGCAATTTATGTTCACTTTGAATTTCAGATAAGTTATGATATAATTTTCTCTGTAATGTATTCTTTTATTGGTTTGATAATTTATATTTTATTTTTTAAAAATAGTAATCTGTACAATTTTAATCTTATCTTACTTTTTAGCTTTCGTTTAGTTATCAGTATTTTCGATTTAAAAAAATGTCCAGATGTGTTTTTTTTATTAAATAAGCTTTGGGTCGTTAATATCTAAATTATTCCTAAATTTATTAAATTAACTTAATTTCTACTATCACAAAAAATGTAATACATTTGTGAAATTAAATTCAGCTAGAATAATAAAAATAGAATGTAACAATACTAAATTTTGAATCTATCTAAGACTAGGTTTAGACTTCAGTCAGTTGAAGCTTATTCTCTTACTTTTTGGTGCTTTGTTTTTCATTTTACAAATTCTTTATTATGCTTCAGTAGTATTTGATTGTTTTTTATTATTTATATTGGAATTCGTCTTCATAAATCCAATGGAACTAATTATTTGCCAGAATAAATTATTTTGTAGTATCCAAAATCGTTAAAAGTTGAATATAAGTTTATCGTTTTTACGAATAAGATTTCATTCTTTTAAAAAGTAGGAATTTGTTTCATAAGGGTTGAAAATTATTCATTCACAGATTTTTTTTATCAAAACAATATTTAAATAATTGTGTATATATATATATATAGATATATATGTATATAGATCCAATTTAGACTATCACATCAAGTATTGAAAGGGGGTGTAAGGTTTAAAAAAATGATGTAATTTTTTATTTAGTATTTTAGTTTAATTCAATACTAAAATAAACTTGAAATAAAATACTAAATGAAAGATAACATGTTTATTTTTAATTTTTGCGTTCTTTTAATATTGGAAATCTGAGTTAAATTATTCTATATATATATATATATATATAAATATACATACATAACATATGTGTGTTTAAAAGTTTTCGTTAGGTATAGAATAATATATTATACAAACTTTGCAGTATTGGATGAATATTTTAACACCAAAAGATTGAAACATGAATTAAGTATGTTTAAATCAATATCCTACTTTCTTATCACTTATATATATATATATATATATATATATATATATATATATATATATATATATATATTGGTGTAATTGAGTTTATATAACATATAAGTTCTTTCATTTTTCATTTTATATTTTTCTTTTTTTTAATGTCAGTTAATAATATATTTAAATAAGAAAATTTCTATTTTTTTACGATTTAGTCTAAAATTAATGCAACTCTTTTGTCTCAATCGATTTTCATTATTCTGTAGATTTTCATGAATCAATGATAAGTACGACAGATTAACTACGAATAAATCATGAATTAAAGTTTGGAATTTTGATTAATTCCATTTCATTAATCTTATAAAAAACACGATTAAATCGAATGGTTGAGCTTTTTAATTATGCTTTATAATACAATTCGATCAAAATGAAAGACTTTAGCAATTGAGAATTACTGATAAGAACAATATATTTCCTTTGTGTCTTTAAATCAAGTTATAGAAGTAGAA
This sequence comes from Acanthacorydalis orientalis, assembly GCA_034766995.1. NCBI lineage: Eukaryota > Metazoa > Arthropoda > Insecta > Megaloptera > Corydalidae > Acanthacorydalis > Acanthacorydalis orientalis. The sequence goes on along the minus strand of CM068318.1, from coordinate 13,876,105 downwards.
AATTGTGTGTATATAGCTATGGAAAATATCTATAATAAAATTTTATTAGTAAAGTGATAATTTATTTCAATATAGTTTATTAACTTTCAAATACTTTTTTTATAAAAAGGGAAAAAGAATAGTGTATTTATATTTCTTCACAGTTAGAACTACAATTTAAGGTATTGAATTTACAATTGCTTGAAACTGTTAAATTGCTTATATTAAATAATTTTATTTAAATAATTTGTTTATTATAAAATGAAATCTTTGGAAATTAAAACATTGTTTTGAATTCACATTTTGTGAATATATTATTTATAAATACATTTTTTAAAATTTTTGTATATATATATATATATATATATATATATATATATGTGTGTGTGTGTGTGCATCGAATGTCTGGCTAAATGCTTTTATTTATTTTCATAATCATTTATAATAATGATTTTTAATAAGGTAATAACATTTATGAATTATTTTTTTGATTATTTTTTAGAAAATTAATTAATAATAAGTCTCTTATCCAACAGCTGTTTCCTTACGAACAACTATTTTATTTTTTACAAAAAATAAAAACAATTATTTATCTGTTACCAAATCCAGTACGGTTTCAATAATTCTTATTGAATTTATTATTATATATCTTCCATTTCTCAATTACTTGTTTTATATTTTATTGAAGATATCATGTAATTTTTTTGATTATTCTCCTCATACGAAACAACTATCTTAATTGTATTTAAAAATTGACTTTGTGTCTTTTTTAAAAAAAAATTATTACTTTTATGAACTGATAGTCTGTTTCATCTACTGATAAAATGTTTTATAGTTCTATCCTAATTTTATTACAAATAGTTGTTTTTGATTTTGTAATTTATGCATTTGATAAATTTAATTTACAAAATGATTCTTATAACATTAATATCTTAATTCTTTCTGAATATATATAATTAAAAATAATACATATATATATATATATATCGATTATATTATGAATTGAAACATAAATCGAACCCTGAATGAATAAAATGAGTCGAATGCAATGACATCATTACGATAGATACTTCCAGCCTAGACCTGTAAGATGTATAGAGTAAATTTAGAGATGAAACGTGACGATAAATTATTTGCAGCTCAACGGATTCCATTCTATCTGATCGTCAGGATTTCATATGAAACATAACTAATAAGAGAATGTATATATATTATGTATATATATATATATATATATATATATATATTACCCACTTGATGAGGGTAAAATAATATTTTGTTTAAAATACCATTAATTATTTAAAAAATTCCATTAATAGTAATACTATAATATTTATTTGAGCAGGATTAATTTTTATATGAGTTATGTACAACTGGATGATATATAATACTCATATACATATATATATATATATATATATATATATATATATATATATATATGAATGATCATTTAGTGAATTTCACTCTTAAGTGTATCCAACTGTCAGCCATTGTGTTTGTATTTTAATTCAAATATCTGACACTTTTAAAAAAGATTATCTCGAATGATTAAACATATTATTTGTACAAGAGATTCCTTTTTAGTTTTATATTTCGTTTGAAATATTTTACCAGTCCTGATGTTTCATAAGGTTGTTTCATCTTTTTTTTTGTTTCATGTTTCTCTTGAAATTGCTCGAAGGTGATGTTTGAATTACTAGTTTGAAACTTATTTTAAGGTATTTGTATTTGTTGTCAGATCAAAATCTCGTACTTACATAACACAGAAATATAAATTAACTTGTATTTTCTTTCAACTCTCTCGACGAAGATTAAACTTTATGCTTGATAAGCTTTTACACGTCATTGAAGTTCGAATAAATGCTCAAATGTAAAATATTATTGTTTGTGTTTATCTAATAAGATATAAATAGAAATTGCGAATGGAACTGGAATAAAATTTTATTTCAGTTTAAAATTTTTGGACGATTTATGCTTTAATCTGTCTTTTCTACTTCTCTCTTGATATTTATTTACGGAATCATTTTGAAGTATATTTAAATATTTTTATAAAATCTGCAGTCATTTTTCTGTGAACCTTTTCAATATTCTATATGAGTTTCTAGGTTCTATGTATGTTTATTTCATTGAAAATCAGTTTCGATTTTTATTATACTCAGACATATCTTCAACTGGAATACAAAGACAAATATAGAATTTCAAAGTCGCAATATTTATGTGAGGATCACATAAGTTGGAACCGGTTGTACAAAAAAGAAACTCACAAATAATCTAGTAATATTTTTTATATAAATTACGAATATAATAATCTTAATAATTAAAATTCTTTTATATATTATTCTTATATATATATATATATATATATATATATATATATATATATATATATATATATATATATATTGTTTAATGACATTTTTACAAAGAGAACTAGTTCGTACTGTTAAATATTTCAAACTGTTTTAAGATAAAATGATTAGATCATTATTTGTTAAATGATTAGTTGTGTGATTATTTGTTAGTGATTATTAAATGATTGATCATTTATTTAATGAAATTTCGAATAAAAGAGCGAGTTTATATTGAGAATAATTATATTTTAAGTTCAAATAAACGATAATTAAAATAAAAGTGAATAATAAAAGATTTAAACGAAACAAACAAATATTCTGTCGGTTTTCATTCTTTTGGATTACTCGAGTTTTTTGAGACTAGTTTTAACATCTGTTACATCTATTATTATTTAAATCTACTTCAAGATGGCACACGTTTTCAACTAATCATAAAAGATAGCAAATTGAGTGATTCAAAAGAAGAAAGACCATCAGGATAATATATTAATGGATCACAGTACTGCAAATAAACAATTATTACTATGAAACAAAAAGATTTTTTTGATTATATTTGAATATAAATTCGGTCAGATATTGATTTGATTTAAAATTTTAAAAACTTATTTTTCAATTTGTATAAATTATGTTGTTATTTCTAACACGTTTCATAAAATTTAAATAAAAATTTATGTGATAAATTCCTTGGAATAATTTGAAATAATTGAAAATTTACATTTTGTCAATATCTACAAATCATTAAGTAATGATTCTGAAGATTCAATAAAATTATTTCATTGTATTTCACAATAAATATTATTTGTCCAAAAAATAAAAGTGAACTGACCAATGCAATATATATATATATATATATAATTTATTTTTATTGTAAATATTTTTGTCATATTTATTGTTGACTGATATTTTTATTATTTAAAAAAATATAATATCATTTTGTCAGAAGTTAGGAAATAAATATACAAATTAATTAAATCACTCCCACAAACAAGAAATATTATATATATATATATATATATATATATATATATTTACGAATATATATGTATATTTATTTATTTAATATGATCAATTACTGTTCATACTTTATTATGTTTGTTTTATATATCTGCATTACGATTGTTGAAACAGACACATGTATATATTGCATCAAATAAATACATACAACGAGAGAGAACTAAATCCCTGACAGTAAAAGCCTGTCATGTATAATAATATAGATTAATATTGTCACGACAGTCAAATATGAGAACGACAAAAATGTTTTCACTGAGATTTTAATCTGATTCACGTTCATTTTGCACCCATATTCGTGACAAATATATATATATATATATATATATATATATATATATATATATATATAAAGTGCATATAAATAACACATTGCGATTTTTGTAAAAATGAAACACGATTAAGAAATTGATAAAAGTCGTTAGGAATATAAAGAAAACTATACAAAGCATTTCGATTAAAACTGTGTGTATTTTATATAAATAATAATCGTTGAGAAAATACAGTTTTTTTTTGCATGAATCGTATTATTATGATGATTATCGTTACATTTATGTAATACGGTTTTCATGTATGAAATATTGGGTAATTTATTTTTTTTATTACTGGTGTTAATATAACATTTATGAAAAAAATGCACGGAAATAATAATGTATTTTTAATGCGTGTACGGTTTGTTTAATTGTTATTCATCCAATTTGCATGCATTCTGTTTTAATTTAATTCCAAATGATTTTTAAAAATAACAATTTGCACTTTTTCGGTTTTATTCAAATATAATTAAAACAAATTAGGTTATGTGTACGGCACAGGGAATTTAATAAAAAATCAAACATATTTCTTTTATAAATTATGTGAATGGATTTTGAATTTCGGTAAGATTTTTCTTAGTTTCTAACTCTGAAACTTTTTGTATGTACATAAATAAATTTAAAGTAAGTAATACATTCAGACAGACATAAAAATTGGACCTGAGAATTTAATAGATAAACAACTAACGCTATTAAAGTATTCGGTCCTCATGAATCAACAAATTCCCATTACTGCTATAAAAGGCACAAGGTCTTTTGTATCGGTGGCAGGAAACCATGGACTCAAATAAAGCTTTTGTGTAAATGAACAGATCAGTCAGAGGACATAACTAATCATGTACCAGAGTTGTATGGGTCTTGTCCGATGATCACAACAGAACGTTGGTGTTTTGTGATCAATAATTATACACACACACATATGTATATATATATATATATATATATATATATATATATACCCTCCGATAAATATAACTTATAACGAAAAAAATACACTTTGTTAAAATAGATATCTGATTATTTATTACATTAAAAAATACATGTTGTTTAATTAAGATTATCGGAAATTAATTTTATAAAATTGCTATGTTTTTGGCTTTGAAAATTTAAATTATTTCAGTTTTTCTCTATAAATTACTAAAACAATTATATGTTTTATAAATTTAAAGTATTGAAAAACTATTGCCAACTAAGATAAAAACAAATATTTTAAATTATTCTCATTGCATTTAATCATAATTTTAAATTGAAATTTGTAATTAATATTTCAGGTGTCTCATTAATTTACTTGTGGTAATTTCTATTTTTTATTGATAAAATCTGTATACTATTTTCATTTTTCACATAGTTTGTGACTAATTAGAAATCAATTTGCTTGTAAGTCCAATTAGCCGTTCTTAATTAATAATAATTTAATTTGTTTGTTTAAAAATTTTATAAATCAGTTAAGTGTGCACGTTTATATATATATATATATATATATATGTATGTATATATATATATATATATATATATTATATAAATAAGGTGATTGCTTTGACATGATTGACTGTCTTTATGTCGTTGTATGAACCTTTACATTTTTGTAAGGTTTCTTCATTAGATATTTCTACGCCGTTTAGTAAAACAGTAATCTTTAGGTCATTGTAAAAGTCATCTATTCGTTGTTATAGTTTTTATTCTGACATTTACATTTCACTGTATTAAATTTTTCTGTTGTATAAAATTACGTTATGTTTTTATTTAATACATTCTTGCTTTTAATAAAATTCGTAGTGTTTTGATAATAAAAGTATGTCTTTTACTAGTCTTGTATGCACAATTAATAAAACATAAAGAAATTGTTTTCAATTAAAATTTATATATATATATATATATATATATATGTATGTATGTATGTATGTATGTATGTATGTATGTATATATATATGTATGTATGTATATATATATAAATGTATACATACATATATATATATATATATACAAATATATATATATATATATATAATATTTTTCCCTTGGCTGCCTATCCCTATAGGATATTTCTCTCCTTTAAAATGCGCCACCATTCATTTATATCATTCATTTTTTCTCGCCACCGTGGAATTCCTAAAAACCTTATAACCTCTTCTACTTCATCCCAGCTTATAGGTCGTTTGGGAGTAGGTTTTCTGTTGAATATTTTGGCCGGCAACCTATTGCCATCCATTCTATGAGATGTTCTAGCTTTATATATATATATATATATATATATATATATATCAAATTTTGCAAATATTTTAAAAACAATTATAAGTTGTCCTATATAAATAATAAGCATACATGTATTCTCTTCACAATTTACAGTTAATACAGTTTAATAATCTATTATAACGGATTTTTTTCACATTTTGTCTTCGTGGGCATTAATTGGATTCTAGTCGAAAATTGAATCCCTCATCCTTCATATTAGTGGTACTATATCAATGATATTATATTTATATAAAAATATAATAAAATCGTAACTGAATGTTCAGTCCTGGATGCTAATACAATTAAATATTTTTATAATACATATTTTCGTTTAGTAAAAGTTCTATTCAGAATGTACATAAAACCGTAATGAAACATTCGATGAAAGTAAACAATATACAAATAATATTTCGTAAAAAATAAAATTACAACTCCTACAACAAATTTCACCAAAACAACAGTATATTGAAACGAGAGAGATGCTTTACGGTAAAAGAGTTATATATGAAACAAACAGTACCCTCATGACGGTAAATAATATGTTTTAGTATGATGTAAAACAGAATGTGTGCACACAAACAGTTATATTATTTGTTGTTTATAATGTTATTTATTTAGGCTGTTAGACGGGCACGTATCTCTTATTAAATGTATGATAGTCTTTTATAATCCAAGTAAGTATTGTCGCGCGATGTATTCATTTTGATTACATGCGACTATATATATATATATATATATTTACATACATATACAGTGTTGATGTTTATTTATCAACAATTAATTATATATGCGCTTGCATGTATTGTTCTAGAATCAATATAAACTTGTCCAAATTTACATATATTCTTGTATACGGTATTGTACTTAATTAACATGTGACTGTTGATGCAAATGTTTAGAAAGGTATTAATATTTATTCAACATGCCAAAAATGTTATCCTTTTTTGAAATTTTTAAATACACTAATAACATTGTTGTGCAATCGGTAGTTTGTTCAGAATGTTAGAATGAATTGATATTAAGTGAAATGAATATACATTCATGGAAATATTTTTTTGTGTTATTAATATAATATATATATATATATATATATATATATATATATATATATATATACATACATACAGTAGAGTCTGTTTTTATGTGTATCTTCTTAATGCGGTTTTGAAATTATATACATATTACTTGGAAATTCAGGATTTCCCCGTTGTACATATATATATATATATATGTTGAACGTTGTTTAAAAAAATTTAAATTTAAATTATTATATTTTTTAAAATTTATTTTTTTAATTTAAAATTTTCTGTTTTGGACTTTTTAAATCATGTTGTATTTGATATCGCTGAACTAACACCACAGACTGTAAATACCAGTTGGAAAGTAGCTTGATCTGGTTGTGTTGTAAATAATGCAACCATTTAAATATCGACATTATCAGTTGAAATCCTTATTTTGGCACACGAAATTGGTGGAGAAGGTTTTCATATCTTTAGCCAAAATGATGTCGACGAACTGCTTATGGATAATGCCTTAAGTGATAATGATATTGTCGGTATAACTTTAGACATCTTCGAAGATCCAGAAAATGATAGTGAAACGGAAGGAAAACTTATACACTTCACTGTAAAAGGTCTTCAACTTTGAAATAAATTGGAAAATCATTTTCTTGTTCATGACATAAACGAGCCTTCAAATTCCAACGTGAGCTGAAGAATTGTATGTCTGGATATCGAGAACTGCATAGAAAATTAATAAAATCATTATCGTATAGTTTAATCACTGATTACATTACTGCCAGAAGAAAAAAAATCAACACAGAACACGGGTGAAGTTGACGCTTATTCTGTCTGTGAGAAACCATTGTCTCTTAACCATGCAGATCTGATGCACTGACTATCTCTTTTAGTGATGAAAGTGATTTCGCAAATGATGCCGAATATTGTCAGACAGTAACGATAAATATGATAAAAAATATAAAAAGAATTGTAACTTTTCAATCGAATTAAATGAACAAAGGTTTAGAACAAACTTGTTTTAACTTTTACATCAATTTCTTTTAAATTTTTGAACTAATTTTTTAGGCATTCTTATTTTCTTGAATTTTTATTAACTTTTCTTATGCGACTTTAGGTGTATTTTAATTCATTGTTTTGATTTTGTGTGGTGTTAGAAAATTATGGAATATATCTAAGTGTATATATATATATATATATATATATATATATATATATATATATCAATGTGTTATGTCTTTTTATATGCGGGTTTCAGTGAAATGTATTTACCACATAAAAAGAGACTTGACTCTCTCTCTCTCTCTCTCTCTCTCTCTATATATATATATATATATATTAACATAATAAAGAGGTTATATTGTAGTTCTAGGTTTACATCAATGTTAAGTGCTGAGAAGGGAAGAAAAATATAAATCGTATATATCGATGTTTTTGTTAAATATATGGATATATATATATATATATATATATATATATTTATTTGATAGTTTATTATATAGATATATTATAAAAATATGTCGATTTTTATTTAAAAAAATGCCAGTATTTGACTTTTAAGTCAAATTTAAATTTTATTTTTGTTTCAATTTTATAAATTTATCATAAATCGAATACATAAATGCATATTCCACTCATTCAATGAACTCCAAAAAATTGTACTGATATTAAATGTTCAATAATTAATTACTGATCATACTTTGTTGCTGATGCGTATTTCAATGGCGATGCTATCACTTTCAGACGACAAAATGATTTTTTTGTACCCTACACAATATATATTTTAATGTTATTGGTACAAAATTTAATAATTTGTTGTTAATATAAAAATGTTTGTCTGTTAATATAAAAATGAAAATAATATGCTTGTAATGTATATTTTTTTAATTAATCACTGACACGTGTCTAGAATAATTCTAGGTCAGTGAAATTCAAATTTCCCATCGAGTAACAATATATAGAATTGATAACACGTAACGATAACGTAATTTTTATTGTAATAATAATTTCAGTGTATTACGTTACAACAATATCTTCGAGTGAGAAAATTTACTAGCGGTGTCCTTTTGTGCCTCAGTTTACCGAAAATAGCGTTAAGAATAAAATTTGCATGACTGTTCATAATAATGATTTCGAACTCTTGATTTTTCTTAATTGCCTAACGGCACGTACGATAAGGTTCGAGCCGAGAACAATTTGTCTAAGACGATGCTGATTTATAATCTGCACGAGTCGAATACTGAAAAGACAACGTGCACAGTTTATGTGATGTACATAGAACACCTGCCACATTTATTTAGGTCAGCGTTTTCAAACAATTATATATATATATATATATATATATATATATATATATAAATGTTCAAATTAAATTCTCTATTTTGGTAACTTCTGTCGATCCAATCAACTTTAGGGTTGTTTGATAAATGAAAGAAATTTGTCCTTTTGTCTATAAAATCCTGAACTTATATCTTAATTGAATTACAATAGTTGAAATCTTTTTCGAGTTCTTATAGACTGCAATAAATCTGTGACTTTTTTATAAAAGTGATTTGATCTAAAAAAATAACATTTTAAAAATATAGCGTTTTTACTGTTTGATTTGTTTCATTACTCTTAAATTTATAATATTCTATGAACATAAAATATAGACATTTTTAATGATTTATTATATTTTTTTGAAATTGGAAAAATATTTTTTTTCGAGATTTTTTGTTAATTCGTCCTGGAATATATTAAGTGTGCAAATTAAGTCCATGCATTTTTTTTATATAAAATAAAATTTTATGGAATAATGGAATACATTTCAATCCTAAAAATATTCTCCATTATTTTGTATAACTTTGCTTTTTCTGTCGGATAGCAGACGAATCCCTTGTCGAAGAAAATATAACGACTTTCAGTCAATAAAGTAATAATGTATTTTCGGAACTTAGTATTTTTCACATGTTTTATGCGTCACAACACCTTTCCTCAAAGCTGAACAAACCATTTTTGATATTTCGGTAGTATTTTTTTCAATTAAAATCCGAAAAGTATTCAAATTGCCTAATATTCTGCTTTTCGGACGCTCTCGTGTTCATTACTATTTTGTGAGGTTATACCAACTGCTTGGTTAAGATATTTAGTGTTTTTAAATGTTAAGATTTTCACTTCAAATTCCTAAAATGCCGAAAAAATATTTCAATTTAAAACAGTTTTTTGATTGATTCAATGTACAGACATTGAATTAATTACTAAATATATTTAGTTTTTGGATTCATTTTTAATAATTCAAGGATTCTTTTTGGAAGAACATTTAGACGTTAAGGTTTGAATTTCATAATCCTGAAACTATGAGAAAATATTTAAAAAAAAACAAAATTATTATTGATTCAGTTTAAAGGTATAGAATTAATGTTCATACCTTATATATATATATATATATATATATATATATATATATGTGATATATATGTATATATATTTATTTGTGTGTGTATTTTTTGTTAATAAAATTACAGATAACAAAATATGAATATAATAAGTGATCTTAATAAAATAATTATTTTTTAATTAGTCTTGATCATATATATTTTTAATTATAAAAGAAAAGTCAAATGTTCCTTTCATTTGTGTTATATTATTATGGTGTAAGTTTATTAAGTTATGTCAAGTGTTTAATGAAAGAAAATAATTTATGAAGTGTGTTTTCTCTTAAAAAGAATTTTTAATGAATTTTCATGGCTGAAAGCATACAGTTTTATATTAATTATTTGAGTAAAAATCTAAGTGAAACATTAAAGAGTCACTTTCTGTTAACCTACAAGGTGTCAAATATTATGAACCATCATAAGTGTTGTTTGATACCTTTTGTGAATTGGTGCTAGAACGAAATCAACAAACAAATCATTCTTTAATGTGTGACTGAAACAAATTTATGATTATTATTATACAAAAATCGATGAATTCAACAGCAAATAAACCTCTTCTTTTAGAGAAATTCTTGTAATAATATTTACACTTTTGTAATAAAAGTTAATTTGTAAACGATATTGTATTTTTGTTTGAAACAGAAAAAAAAAAACAACAAAATATAAATAAGAATTTGAAGGCCATTTTTAATAATTTATTATTATTTTGCATTATTTGATATATTTTCAATGAACAAGTAGTTTTATATTATTTTTGATTATTATATACGTTCTTAATGGATTGTTTTAAAGTAATATGAGACTTTTTTCTGTTCTGTCTATTTGTCTATTTTTTATACAACAATTAATTTTATACAACAATGCCGTTTAATAAAATTACAATTATAGTTTCCATATTGCAATATATTGCTTTGGTAAATAAAAAATGAGTGCTAAATTTGATTTTTATGAATATAGAAAAAATATTGCTTAATAATTTTAGTTGTTATTATATTATAAATTCCATTCATTTAAAAAAATTAAATTGTATTCGAGTCATATATATATATATGTCTGTATGCGTTTGAAATTATGAAATAAACATGTTATATAGGTCGATTAAACTTAGACTTCCACACAAAACTAATGAAAAAATTTAAAAAATAAATTATTTTAATTCAATTTTATTTTAGTATTGAATTGAACTAAAATACTAAATAAAAAAGGGATTTTTTTTACTACTGTGTTTCCTTTTATTACTTTCATGTGGAAGCCTAAATTGAATCAACCTATATATTTTCTAAAATAAAGATATATATATATATATATATATATATTTCTTTTCAATTAGTCATCTATGTAAAGTAAAATAATTATTTACACGCCTTTTCTTAAACCGTATACTAAAATTTGAAGATTTTTTAATCTAGTCACAACAAATATAAAATGAAATAAAAAATATGCAAATATTTCTTATATATTTCGAAAAGAAATAAATGAAAATATAAGTTTTGTTTACTATAAATAATTATACAAAAATCAACTATCATATGTGATAATTTATTAACTGAATTTCTTAACTTTTATTTTTTTCAAATTCAATTCATTTACTTTTATAAGTCAAGCAATTTTAGAGCTGACCGGCTCAAATGTTCTATTTATTTTACGTTTCTGCTCGCTAGAATCATTTTATGTAACTGCATACGAGACGAATTTTAAACTGAATACTTAAACTTTATAGTGGAAGTAAAACTATATACGTAATTATGTAAATATGTAATGCGAGTGTATCGTAACTGAAACTATTTTAGATATTGAAGCGCATCTGTGTATATAATTTAGTTTTCTATATTGGTGCATAAAGGAACGTTGTAGTTATAAATTTAATTTGAAAGAATGAGTTATATTGGTGAATAACATATATATGATACTAATGTACTTGTGGTATGCCCATGGTATACGATGTACTTTTTAAATTATCTACTTTTCAATGAATTTAAATATGACAATTCGATCGTATAAGTGCCAAATTAGTAAATGTTGTCAAATAAATAAGCAGAGCCCGTATAAAAATCAATACGTGACTGTAATAAAAATTATTTTATTAGAAATGTGATTCGAATATATATTCTACGTACAGAGACGTGAAGAGGATTTTCTGTTGTCAAGGTAAAAATTATTCAGTAACTATTGCTTCATGTGTTTCAAAAGATTATGATTTTACGCAGTTGAAATTTTAGAAACTTGGTTCATTTCTCTTCTATATGGAAGTATTTGGTCGGTAGAAAAAGAATTACGGTTTTTGTTTTCTGAATTCTAACATTGTTTTTGTTAATGAAAATATCATTCCATCGTGTTTATGTTAATATTATTTTTGAGGAGTGCATTTTCGGTCTGTATTTTGGTTACATCGACTTTGGTTTTATTATTAATTTTGCTTCAAATTGAGCTATTGAGTTATAGATGAGAAAGAAACTAACAAAAGAATTTTTTGTATGAGTTCATACCGGGTGATAAAGCAGTAGAAACTGCTTGTAAACTAAATGATGCTTTTGATGAGGGTACTGTTGAAGAACGTACGGTGCAATGGTAGTTTAAAAAATTTCGTGCTAGGGATGAGAGCCTTGAAAATGAACAAGGTCAAGGGAGTCCTTATTCAGTTCATAACAACCAATTGAAGTCTTTAGTTGATTCATAACCATGCACAACAATTCGAGAGCTTGCATAAAAATTAGGCGTTAGTCATCCAACAGTTCTGGACCACTTAAAACAGTTAGGAAAATCAAAAAATAGGAAAATAATATGAATTTGAAGTTCATAAACCTCAATTATTCTTTTACCAACCTTATAATTATTTTTGAAAAATAAGACATTTTAATTTATATAAACTGTTCATTTCTTGTATCAGATTTTATAAACTGTCCGGAATAATAGTTCTGATTGAAATTTTAATTAAATTTAAATATTTTAATATTGCACAAAGATATGTATTTAATTTTAAAACAAAGCTTATCATGATTTATTAGATGCATTCTTGATTTAAGTAATATACAATTAAAAAATAAAAAAAAATAAATTTATTATAAAACAGCTAAGAAAGAAATGAATATTTTAAATCAATTTACTTCAAAAAAATCAACTAAAATCTAAAAAAAATTATATTTGATAATAAAATTTATTTTAAATAAGTGTTTGGCCGAAAAAACACAAATAAATAATTAAATAAGTAATTAACTTTTAAATAAATATAAAACAACGATTTGTAACAAGAAAAAATATTCACAAACACGTTTTTTTTACATAAATATTTTATTAATGGAATTGTCGATTTTTAAATTGGATTTTTTTTTTCAATTAGGTTCGATGTTCTGTTCTCTAACATATTTTTTATTGTGCTACATGCTTGTTGTTACAATTAAACTGATTCTGGGTAATTATAAATCTCAATACTAATTATATAAATGTGTAAATATAAAAAAGGTTCACACGTTTCTAAAAATGTACTCCATTATTTTTTATTGAAGTAATTATTTCATGATTTCGAATTCTATTCAAAGTACTGAATTATTGAATGTATTGCTTAAATGGCACAGTTAATTTATATTATTAGTTAATCAATATTTTTGTTATAAAATATATTAAAACACTTTTCATCTACATATTATTTGTATATTAATTTACAGTTATATAAACTTAAAATATTTATTAAACATTCTGTACGTAATCACGTGTTATGTATGAATTCGTGCTATTTATAGCCATTTGCTTTAACAGGATACGAAAGGGTGTTTAATTACTTGACTCCTCTTACAGTTTAAAAACTGTTATACTTGCAAATGTGTAAACTGAAATTTTCAGCGCCACTTTATGTAAACAAAATACACACTCGGCTTAATATCAAATTCTACAGATAAATATTCCGTTTTCGAAATTGAATACCGTGTTATATTTTCCGACAGCAAGTAGAATACTATATTATATTAACTTTAAAAATAACACTCTTTTGAAGTATAAAATATTAAATTTATATTTCTACGATAAATTTGCAACGCTGTAAAGAATTTAAGTGAAAGTAGAATCTTGTTTCTGCGCTGAAAAAAGGTCGCTCTTGTTTCGCTGTTTAATAAAAACATAGGACTTTTTCTAAGAGCGTCACCCATTTATTTAAGAGTGTACACATACAAAAAAAGCGGCGTTCATTTTTAATATACGCCTCGTACATATACGTACATTATAGCGTTGAGAATGGCCTATATAAAATCTCATTACTCACACAACGTAACCAGGTTTTAAAAATAAATTAAGCTTACCTTTCAAAATCCGCAAAGGGTTACGCCCAATTTCGTGCGGATCGTGCTAGGGGCGTCTTGATATCGTTCCAAGAGTAAATCGACCATCGCGTGAAAACACATATTTGTACAACAGTGTATTTTTTTTCTTTAAGTTATTTTGAAATGTTCTAATAAAATTTATGAATGGTTACTTCGATGATGAAGTTGTTTATTTACAAATATTTTCTTTTCTATAAAACGGAAATCATACCATTTTATTTCATGATGTATTTAATGTATATTTGAACGAAATTGTTTGAACTTTCGTAAATTTTACATACTTTCAGTTAACTTTATGATAATTTATTTCTTATTACCATTATAATGTTATTATACTTTGAAATATTTCTCTCAGAAATATACAGTGAATATTATTATTATTATTTTATTAAATTGGTATCTTCTACACATTTATTCATTTCTATAAATAACCATTGATATATATATATATATATATATATATATATATAAAATAAAATATGAAATATTATTTTCAATTGTTCAGTGTTTATATTTTTTGATAAAAAATTTTATATCTTCGAAATTTGGAAAATAATACGTGTTTGTTAATATTTCTTAAAAAATGAATATTTTGAAATTATAAAACTTTATTTTTATATTTAACTATTATATATATATATATATATATACAAAATAAACACTATCATCCTATTGCCAAAGGGTTGGCGTCGAAGTGAATACAAAAAAATCCAAAATAATGATCTTCAAAAAAGGGGGGCGCTCTAAACGGGAAAAAAGAATAAAATATAAATACGAGTATATAGAAATAGTGCAACAATTTGTGTATTTGGGTGTTCCATTCACATCTTCTGGCCTATTCAACAATGCAGTAAATCATTTTCAAACGAAGGCTGGAATGGCATTGGGAGCTATTTGGAAAACAATGATAGCAACAAAACTTAACAATTAGGAATCACGGTTAACGCTATTCAAATCGTTAATATGTACTGTATTATTAAACGGTTCCGGAATTTGAGGCCTACGTTTCTTCAACGAGATAGAGAAAATTAAACAACAATTTTTCAAAAAGATCTTAGCATTACCGTAGTGTACACCTGGATATATGATTAGACTCGAGACAGGCACACCAAGACTTGAACAAGACGTATTCAAACGAGCACTGAAATATCGAGTCAAATTATTAAAAATGGACGAACACCGTTTTCGTCGTAAATGCTAATCATTCAACAGTCTGGACCACTTAAAACCACTTAAATTAAAAAAATTATATGAATTTGAAGATCATAAACCGCAATTATTTTTATACCAATCTAAAAGTAAACTATTTTAGTAGTAACATTACTAAGAACTATTTTTCTTAAATATAATAAAATTATTTTATTTTGTGGATACTAAAAAATTCGCACATTTTTCAATCATAATATTTTTATTATTTATGTTGAGTTGAAGTGTCTGTTTGCTGTGAAAAAGGAAGTGAAAGAGAATACATGTATGTTTTTATTTTTTCGTTTTATCTAAAAATAATTGTATCCTGTTACATAAGAATACATTTATGTTCAACTGAGAAGTTTTGAAACTATATATATATATATATATATATATATATATATATATATATATATGGGTGTGTGTATGTATATTATATATATATATATATATATATATATATATATATAAATATAAATCTGGTAGAAAAATAAACAGTTTGATTTAGTTAATGTTGATATTTCATTATACGTGCTATTAACATACTAAAATACAATAGACCATATAACAAAATAGTTTCTCTGTTTGTTCATACATGTGATAAAAATTTAATTGATAAATATTATAACTTCATATGAACCATATTTGTAATATTACACACACGGGATTGAAAATAACTCGTAACGATGTATTCATATCAGGGGTCGAACCCCAATATCATCGAATGTGCTATTCATGACTCATTTATAGTAGAACTTTTTAATTTTCCGTATTATTGAATGTTTATAATGAAATATTTAATTATTTCGTCAATTATTAGAACATACTTATAGGGATTTAATTTGATTTGAAATAAATGCGGAATGAACGTTAACGTAAAAAAAAATTAACTGTAATCATAGTAATTTTAAATTAGTGATAAATCACTTTTAATTTTACCTGTGTCCAATTATTACCTAATGAACGATTTTTTCGTACGATATATATTTTTTTTGGATTTGGTACCGAACGTAGGTGAAAATAACCCCTATTAACGTACCCATTAACGTGAAACATTGTCTCAATTAAATAGAATATACGACAAACCCAAATAAAGATAAATGGTGCGATCTTCAATGCCGTGAACAATATAAAAATTTATTCTAAGCGTATCGTCAAATAGAATGGATATGGTATCTAATTCATTTTTATCGCTAATTATTATTTAATGTTTATGTAGAGATGCAATTTTTAATTAAATTACATTTTTTATTAAATGTGTTTTTTATCAATCTAAATGTACGTACACATTAAAATATTAAAAAAGTACTAATATTTTCTTATTAAAATTACTATGAAAACAAGTATGTAATTTTTCACAAAATTGACTTTTGATAAAGGTACTTTATTTTATAGTACAATTTGACATTTATTTTATATAACATGAGACGATGAGATTTATAAGAAAAATATAAAAAAATTATTTTAAAAACTGCTATTCAAATATTGACATACATATATATAATATAATTTATTACTTTAGATAATATTATTCAATTGCTATTTCTTTTATTTTCAAAAAACGTATTCAGTTTGTCCTTAGGTAATATTGAAATATATTTTAAGATTAAAGGACATTAAAGTGTGTGTGTGTATATATATATATATATATATATATATATATATATATAATATATAAATATATATATATTGTATATATATATATATAATATATATATATATATATATTAGAGATAGAAGTTCGTGGAGATAAAACATTATATAAATATTTCCTTTATTACAACATAACGGCAATATTAATTACATCCAATTATAATTAATGTTACGTTGGTGATAAGTGACCAGACTCTAAAAGCACTTAGAGCAAACACATCCATCATCACACATCTGATACTATAATAGTACCTTACCTACAATAGTAATGTCCTTCCCGGCTTATATCCAGGACTCGTGTGTGTTTTTTGCTGATCATCTGTGTAGAAGATTAGTAAATTCCCTCCTCTTTGACTGTTCAGTTTAAGATTTATTTTCTAAGATTTATATATATATATATATATATATATTTTGATATATATATATATATATATATATATATATATATATATATATTGATTCTTTAATTCTTAGTGACATATGCGACAAAATGTGAAAAATTTAACGATTAATAAATTTTATTATTAACCCTTTGCAGGGTTCATGTGTGTTTTTTGGTGACTATTTTTGTAGAAGATTAGTAAATTCTCTTCTCTTTGACTGTTCAGTTTAAGATTTATTTTCTAAGATGTATATGTATATATAATACATTTTTCATTTTATACGCACGTATGATTTATATATATATATATATATTGATTCTTTAATTCTTAAGTTTTTGTGACATATACGACATGAACAATTTAACGATAAATAAATGTTATTATCAACCCTTTGCATTCGGATATTTTTTCATCTCATCAACCAGTAACTCGAACATGTTTTTTTAACAAAATAGAAAATAACAAATAACAATATAAAATGATAGAGCGTTGTAAACAATTTCTTTATTCAAATGAAACTTCAAAAATAATTTATTAATTCATGTTTTATAAAAAAAAATATTATTTGTTAAATTTAATTTGTCCTCTCTTGTTAGAGGGGACAGTTGAGTGGGAAGGGTTAATAATATTATATTATTAACGATTAAGGTATATGTTAATCAAATAACCAAATTGGCAATTCTCATTGTAACGCTAGATAAATGAGTGAATTATTTCCATATACACATACATTTATATATATATATATATATATATATATATATATATATATATATATGACATGAAAAACTTAACGATTAATAAACTTTATTATTAACCCTTTGCATTCGGACATTTTTAGCATCTCATCTATCAGCAACTCGTTCATGTTTTTTTTTAACAAAATAGAAAGTAACAAATAACTTAAAATAAAATGATATAGCATTGTAAATAATTTGATTATTCAAATGAAAAATAATTCAAAAATAATTTATTTATTCATGTTTATAAAAAAAAATTATTTGTTAGATGTACTATGTCTTGTTAGAGGGACAGTTGTGTGGAAAGGGTTAATAATATTATATTATTAACGATTAAGGTAACATATACCTTAATCGTTAATCAAATAACCAAATTGGCAATTCTCATTGTAACGCTAGATAAATGAGTGAATTATTTCAATATATACATACATTCATATTATGTGTGTGTGTATATGTGTATTTATATATATATATATATATATATATAAACTTTAATTATTATGTTTATGTGATATATATATATATATATATATATATATATATATATATGACATAAAAGTTTAACGATTAATAAATTTTATTATCAACCCGTTGCACTAGAATATTTTTTTCATCTCACCTGCCAAAAAGTTAAACAAATTTTTTAACAAAATTGCAAGTAACAAATAAAATGATAGATCATTGTAATAATTTCTGTATTCAAATGAAATTTCAAAAATACATTGATTAATTTATTTTTTATAAAAATATATTATATTAGATATACGATGTCCTGTAGAGGGGACAGTCAAATAGAAAGGGTTAATAATATTATTGATTGTTAACAATTAACGTATATGTTACTCAAATAACCAAATTGGCAAGTCTCAATGTAACGATAGATAAACGAATGAATCATTTGAGTATTTATATACATTTATATATGTGTGTATATATATATATATATATATATATATATATATATATATATATATATATATATATATATATATATAAATCATACGTGCGTATAAAATGAAAAATGTATTGTTACATTTTTTTTTTAAAGCTGTAAAATGTAACATAAAATAGAACGATCTCATCCGAATTTATATTGATTTTATATTATCATTTGTTAGGAAAAAAAAATCATTTTCATAAGGAACCTCCAGATCACGATATTCCGAGTGTCTATAAAAATCAACACTAAAACAAATTGATACATTTTTGACGAAACAGTCGTTTTTCGTGAAATAAATACTTTTTTTTCTGATAACTCTGCCTTGTAAATATAGGTAAACGTTTTTTATGAAAAACGGCGGAAAGCAGTAAAAAAACAAACAGCACAAATAAAAAAGGTTAGAACCGAGAAAGGATTGTTAAAAACACGAAAACGGCGCCGATGCTCTAAACCTTTATAAATTGGACGAAACTATAATAATGTCAATTCACGTTTTACGTACCTCATCACCAAAAGTAATATATTTCGTCTTGTGTTCCCTAAAAAAAAGGTCACAATTCTTTAGTACTTTTTCGTGTACGTGGGCGTGTGAATGAATACTGTACGTTCTAGTAATAAAACAATAATGTACGTGGCACATATTAAACGTCGAATCACATCGAAAGATTAAACATACCGCAGTATCTAAGAATTATCATTACATAATAAAACGCATTCGAATCCGTAAGGTACCTTTACATTTAAATGTATAATAGCGATGGAGAATCGTGCACAATTCGGTCTCTGTGATTTTCATATTCTACGTTTACGCACGCATTAATTTGCAAGTTTGAGTAAGTCGTTCGTGCTCACATTATGTGGAAACATAAAAGAGTGAAATTGTCTAATAAAGAGTCTTCCATAAGATTTGAATATATATTTTGTGGAGAAGCAAAGAATCGCGCTTATGAAATACAGTTATAACGCGAAGTTAGTTTTAATAAAACATGAAAGATGTGTGTGTATTTGTTTAAGAAAACTAATAAAGATTTCGTTTGAATTAAATCAAACGAGTGGTATTTTATTTTTTCTTGTATTTTGTTTGGTTCTCTTGAATGCATTTTTTTATTATTATTTCATATTTAAATTTATTGTCAATATTCGTTTGTCTGTAAACAATCTTAAAATTACATTTTGAATACATACATATATGAGGGTCGTTTGATAAGTATTGTAAAAATGCAAGGTAAACACCCTTTTTTGGAAAAAATCATTTTTATTTCTGAACATAGTTTCCATTCACTTTGTCTGCAAAATATACATTGATGGTGACGATGACATCCTCTTTCGACGAGAATTCTTCCCACAAAGCCAAATTTTCAAGTTTAGGAAGAGGAAGAAGTTGTACGGTGCCAAGTCTGGAAAAATAGGTTGGAGATGAGGAATCAATTCGAATCCTAATTCATGCAATTTTTACATTGCGATGGTCGATTTGTGGGACGACCCGTTGTCCTAGTGAAAGAACACTTTTTTTTGCGCCAATCTTGACCGTTTTCGTTTAAACTCTTCTTTCAAACGGTCTAATAATTTTGCATAATATGCTACTGTTATCATTTTTCACTTCGTTAACTAGTCGATCAGGATATTTCTTTGGGAATTCCCAAAAAACTGGACAACACCTTCTTAGCCGACAAAACGTCTTCGCCTCCTTCAGCGCACTTTCACCAGTCGCTGTACACTGCTTTGATTGCTGCTTCGACTCGGGTATTTAATGGATCCATAGGTGGATCCATATTTCATTCGCGTTGATGAATCGATTCAAAAAGGCATGTTCGATTTTCCCATTTTTCATCAAATGCTACAATGTTCGCTTCCAACATCAGTAGAACGTGAACAACGCGTCGCTTCCGGCTGAAATTTCTCCTATGCTAGTCTGAAAAGTGAAACTTGATGGCCATGACGTTACCAAATGAATAGTGGCGTCACATCATAGAAATTTACCAAACTTTTCAAACGACCCTCGTATATATATATATATATATACACGTCTGTTTAGAAAGAGAAAAAGATAATTGATTAATCAACTATGTCGATATTTCATTGAACTTTTCAATTACCAACAGCGAATATTATTTTCCAGCTTAATCTTTATTATAGAAACGTGCAGGCTGAAGGTAAATGTCATTCGTTCGTTGTAAATACGAAATTTGACATTATAAAGGTATTTTTTAACATATTTAATCATAAATATACAAAAAAAGAGCGTGGGAGGACGATGAGGAGAGAGGAAGGGAGGAATGATAAGGAGAGAGAGAAGTACAAATATTATAATGAAAAGGAATTGAAAATTATATTTCATGAAAGAATTTAAGATGAAATTCAAAATAAAATTCGATCTACAATTTAGATTTATTTAGACTTAGGAACTATTTTTCAAAAACAAGTAAGGAAATGGAAAGCAGGACGTACTCTATGGATTAATTGTACAAAATAAAATTTATCAACATATGAAATATGTTGTAAAATAAGTGTAGAGATAATAAAGGAAATTAATCTGTTTTGCTTTAATTTATAAATATATGTGAATGATGGTATCAGAATCGAAATGGAGATAAGTAATAATTAAAAATAATCGTATAAAAAAGAATAATGGAACGTGGAAGAATCCTTTGTGAAAGTGAATTTCGCAACAATGTTAAAATTATATAGTGATAAAGAAAATGTTTCCAACTCTTTACAATCGCATTTGTTGATGCATCATTTTGAAATGACCTAAATTAAACATTTTAATATGTATAAGAAATAATTACAAAATATTTTCAGACAATAAGTACAGTTTTAAAAAAATATGTTGCATTGTTAGCTGTTTTTTTTTAAAAAGGGTGCGTCAACAACTAAGGTATTTAATGTCTTTTCTAGGATAATTCAACTTAAGATTCCACATCAAAGTATTAAAAAAAACGCAAAAATTAAAAAATAGGTGTTATCTCCCATTTAATATTTTAGTTCAATTATATTTTAGTAATGAATTGAATTAAAATACTAAATAAAAAATTACATGAATTTTCTTAACCTCAGCTCCCTTTTTAAATACTTGCATGTGAAAACCTTAATTGAAGCATTCTATATATTGAATGAATCCTTAACAACTATATGTATATATATATATATATATATATATATATATATATATATGTGTGTGTGTGTGTGATTTTTAATCAAATTTTCAATAGTTATGGCAATATAAATAGATGTACGATTATAATAAAATTATTAAACACAATATAATATAATATTAAAAAATCTCTTATAAGTGAAACTAAAGAAAGAATAAAAATAATATAGGATTAGAGAGAAATTCCATACAATATATATATATATATATATATATATATATATATATATATATATATATATATATATATATATATATATATATATATATATATATAGAATAACTGAAGGAAGTTTCGTAATTTAAGATAAAATAATTTATTGGACAAAGTAAAAAGAAATATAAGAAAATATAAAATGTGTACACATTAATTAAACTTCAGCTGTAAAAAATCTGTTTAAATTACATGAGAACGAATTTAATTGGATTTTCTTCCTAGAAAATTGTATCGGTAAAAACATCACATTTATTGACAATCGACGAAACGTAATAATAACGTCGACAGTTCATTAAGAAAACAATTAACGTTTTTTTATTGTATTTCTATTTAAACGTATGTTTAAAAATGGCACAAAACAAATACACAATTCTTATTTACTTTCGACAAAAACTCATTCTGTTTGATTAGTAGTGAGTGTTTTGAATTTTAAAATAATAATTAACTAACTATTAATTAAATAAAAGGATATTTCTATTATATATTTTTGTCATATATAAAAGAACTGTATAATAAACGGAAAATATTTTTTAGAAAATATATATACAAGAAATAATTAAAGATGAATTTTAATAATATTCAGACATAAAAAAATATTATTTTTTTGTGAAATTAATTGATTATAACCGTCATTTTTAACCGTAATTTTTTCAATAAATATTTAAAAAAGGATGGATAATTGCCATTTTAGTTATATTAGTTTTTTGTGATCGGATTATCGTTTAATTTTTTTTCTTCGAATTCCGTTATGTACATTTTTTTCAATCTGTCAAATGTAAACGAGAAGTAAACAGAACGTGATATTATTTGACAGTTGATGAAATTTAAACAACGATGTACTTTTTATATTTTTTTTCACCCTCGATTTTATTTATGGACGTTATACTCTCGTTATTATAAATTTAATATGAAGGGCACTTCTTGGAACAATATTTACTGTTCTATATATTTTTTTTATTATAATATAAAAACTTATATATTAATTTAAATAACTGAATATTTTTATTTCAGGATTTTTATACTATTCCTTTTTATTACATACATTATTAACGAAAACGAATTTTAAATATCTTATGATATAAAATTAAAAATAAAATCTTATATAATCTTATATATATATATATTATAAGATTTTATAAATTAAAATCTTATAATATATATAATTTTAATGTATGTATGTATACCACAAAATTGTCTTAAAAACCTATAAATAACTTTATATAAATATTTTGGTAAGAAGAATGGAGTAAACAGTCAAAAAAGGATAATATATATAAAATTACTTTTTTATAATGTGTATATATATATATATATAATTTCAGATTATTTGGGATGATTTAATATTTTAATAATCAATGAAAGTCAGTCATCTAAAAAGCTTGTTCTTGAGAGCATAATTCTCAATGAAAACTTATTAATTAATTTAATTCTTTGGAAATTTCGAAGTGTTTAATGGAAAGTTTGTTCGTAGAAAACAAACCAAAAGAAAGTATTGATAATTCATGCAGTATCTCAATTCGTATTATAATTTATCAATTTTTAATATCCGATGTTGTTGTAGTTAAAAATAACACTTCAACTTACCTTTATTGATCTCATTGTCTGTATTTTATCTTTTTAGAACGAAAAATTGAAATTTAAAGTATGTGAATTGATATATGATGAATTAATAAATGACTAGATGTATTTAAAGCAGTTAGTATACCTTTTTGTCTTTATTTCAAACCAATTGAAAATTATATTTTAAGTTTATAGCCAAATTGTTTGCATAACTCATTTTGAAACCTCGATACTCTTTAATAAAGATAAATTTACGACTAAAATTAACTTAATAGTTTTTTATTGCGTTTCATACATTTAGAATACTGTTAAAAATATTTGTATGTGAAAAAGTCACTTTGTACTAAAATATAGACCATATTGTTTATGTAAAGAAATTAATAGTATAAAAAAATGTGTATGAACAAAAACATATAAAAAATTGAATGAGGTCACAAATTATTCAGAAAGGAAACGACCAAGTACGCGTCAGTATAATTCATATATATATATACATATATATATATATATATATATATACATATATATATATATATATATATATACATATATATATATATATATATATATATATATACATAAATAATATATAAATAACTCTCGAAGAACGTAACGTTTCTAACTGAATCAAATTAAGCAAGTCAAATAAAACGCAATTAAAACAAATGAACAAGTGAAACAAAGCGCGATCCGAACTCATTTGGTTTTCTACCAAACGTTCCTACAATGTTACCACCATCTAACAACGCCCCCATACAAAAACGAACAAAAACACAATGTTTTCATCCGAAGAAAATTATTATGATCATCGTTCATTCGAACCGTAAAAAAGCTTTGCACAATTTTTGGTCTTTTGTTTTATAATTTTTTTTATGCAAATGTACAGTACACTCGTACTCATTCATATGCATATATATATATATATATATATATATATGTGTCTGTGTGTGTGTAAATTTAAAACGAGACTGTTCTGAGAATTACTTAGAGTTATACACATGTAATATCCTGGCTTTGTATAAAAGTGTGTTTTCATTTATTAAGTCTTTTATTTTCTGTTATTTTTATATTCAATCTTACAGAGTATTCTTATGTGAGCATGAAGTAATTAATTCCTTCAATATTGAAGTGATTAAAACGTGATTATTTACTTTCAATATCAAATATTTTCATTAATTTTATTTTGTTAATAGCTTGAGTAAATTGCCTTGCCTATTGATAAATATCTATAAATTCTAACCATCCAAAAATACAAATATTTTATTTATTTATTGGTATTCGATCTAATAATCTATGCTCTTAGAATTTATTACATGTACAAATTAATATGCTGCACTTAAAATAAACTCGTTTATACTATATTCAACAAAATAAAAACTACATATTTTTTTAATGAAATTACCACATAGTTTTGTTTTCCTCGCGTTCGATTTTTGAATGTGAGTTTTTAATTCTATTTGAGTTTCATCAGATTGTTATAATGAAAGACAAAGTGACACGTTGGATAAAAAACCAACAAACAAAGCATGTATAGAATTTTTACCTATAAACTGCCAATCCCAACATAAAACACTCAATGCGTAGATGCGACATCGTGTCAATCATTTCGAATCAACTCATCAATTTTTGTCATTTTACTGTCACGGACAGCTGCCTGTCGAGCATTACTTTGTATTGAGGTTATCAACGTGTGACCAATATTTACTGATATTTGTGTAAACTCAGAAACAAAAATTGGTCCAAACTCGAAAAAAAATAATTTGTAATTTTTATATATTGACAAGTAAATTAATTATATATAATTAAATTTAAAGATATATTTTTATTTAATCACAAATAAATATATAATTGTATTTTCAGATGTATAATGTATTAAGTTATAAGAAAAAAATATATAAATTGTTCAATTTTCATTTTAAAATTATACATAATTTTAATTTTCTGATTAAATAGATTTATGCTAAATATATAAATGCTATGTTAAAATTCAATAGTAGTTCTATAATAAAATAAAACTACTTCTCTTGACATGGCATTGGAACCACTTATAGACTTATCGGATATATGGATCCATATCAGCATTACCATATATTATAAAATATCATAAAACTGAAAAATAAAACTGAAAGTTAATCAGCAATTTGTAAATTAAAGACACGCTTGAGATTGACAAAAATAAATACATGAATGTTCTCTAAAAGTCATTTTCTAATCGAAATCTCAGGCTCAATTGGATATTTATGACAAGACAAAATCTTAAGTAATAGCAAATAACTTTAGAGACTGGACGGATTTCTTAAAGGAATCAAATAATGGGAGTAGATGTTTATAGAGAAGTATCAAAAGTTAATCAATACTGCTTCACAAATATCTTCATTCGTTTTAAATTGTAATGCAGATCTCAAACATATTCAATTAAATATTTGAATGAAACTATTAAGTTACAGATTTATTATTGTTTAATTTTTATCTACACTTTTCCTCGGATATTTTATTACTCAGGTCATATTGGACACTACAAGACACTGTTAATGTTGATTGTTTCTTTAGTTATGATAAAAAAATGTTTTATTAAATTATATCGTTTTATAACTGTTGTTTCATGTTAACTGGCTGATCTTGGCCTTGCATAACCATTGAGTTTACTACTATGACTAATTTTAAACGTTAAGCCATTCTCTTGTAGTTTGATGATATATTCTTGTACATAATGCTTGTTTACTCTTAAATCAACAAACAGTTATCAGTAAATCAGTACATCAACAAACTACTTACGGATGACTCAAGAACATGATCTAATCATGGTAAAAAAGTAACATGTTCTAATCATGTTATGATCATGATCGAATAATGAACATGATCTTATCATGGTAAAATACTCAAGTGATCTTTCAGAACCAGGGTTTCCAAAACAAAGGTTCGGTTGTTTCTGTGAACAATTAGCAGTATATATAAATGAAAAAAATTAGAAAAGCATGAAATTATGTAACGTTTTTAAATTAGTAGATATCATTATATACATATATATATATATATATACAAAAAAAATTGTAGAGTGAAGTACCTATTCTGTACTTTGAACCTATTTTGTATATGATTCCAAAAAACCTATTGTCGGTTTATGCTGTTGTATGAGTAATTATAAATATTTTTCATGATTGTACTGTAATTGTGTAGTTGTAAATCTTTTATTTCTACTGTAATGAAAATACAATAACCACAATAGTATAATAAAAAAAACACACAATTTTATTACATTTAATGATGCACTTTTTCACATTCTCTCTGAATCTGAATAGCACTTTTTGTATCGATCGCAACTTTAATAAAATAGAGTGCATATTCATTCAGGTAACAATTTACATTTACAAATATATTTGCCTATACGAAAAATTTAGTAAAATAGAAGATGTAATATAATAAATGAACATATTTTCAATTATGTATTTATTTTTGTATATATATATATATATATATATATTAAATTTATATTAATTATAGTTATTTCTTGTTACAAATTTCAATTTACTACTAATGAAATCATATCGAGTTAATCTTTAATTATTCGTTTGCGTGTTCAGTTTCTAATATTAACATATATACATCAAATTAAAAAAAATATTTATATTCAACGATTGAAATATTCAAAATCGTACCAAACGATAATGTTTAATTTGATATTTGATAAAAGTGATCACATGATGTATATGCATTAACTTGAGTTCTAGAATTATATCTGTTGTAGTCTAAGTCGGTCTTTCGAATAAAACCGACAAAATTGCTCAAATGCGGGACAATTATGCATGTCGACAGCCCTTTTCAGAACGACGGGACGAACCGACAAAACAGTGAATAATTTTCGCATATATATGAACTTTTGCTGACTTTGAATTTATTGAATAAATGAAACAATTGTGATGATTGTACTAATGTTATCTAACGAATACGAATCTCTCTTCTAAAATAATAAGTTATGTTTTCCCATTAATTGAACTTTGACATTTATAACAATT
The DNA here is from genome assembly GCA_034766995.1 of Acanthacorydalis orientalis. NCBI lineage: Eukaryota > Metazoa > Arthropoda > Insecta > Megaloptera > Corydalidae > Acanthacorydalis > Acanthacorydalis orientalis. The sequence goes on along the minus strand of CM068318.1, from coordinate 13,847,628 downwards.
CGAAGAAACCAACACTATTCGATTTAAAATTTTATCAAATGTTTAGTATATTAATATAATAAATCAAAACGAAAAAATCATCGTAATTTGTATATTAAACACATATTCGGTTTTTTATTTATATTTCCTAATGAAAATTAATGATGAATATAATAGGTTATGTATAAAATATGACTCAATATTGAATAAGAATATTAAAATATCAGCATTTTCACTACATTATCGGAAATATTTTCATATTGTATGTGTACTTTTTTCCATTATTTCATGTTTACATGACTTTTAAAAATCATGAAAATTATTATCATATCTTCAGAATTTTAACATTTATTGAACTTTTCCTGAATAAATATTTGTCTAACGTGACTCAAATATTTATTTTAAAAATACATTTGATGTTTTTTATATATAAATTTGTTGATTTATATAAATATTATGTATTTGTTTATTATGTATGTTATTCGGTATTTGTTTATATATATATATATATATCTTTCTAATATAATGTAATTGTTATTTTTATTTCATAGAATTCAAAACTGTAAATTAAAATTCCCTTTTAGGAAAAATAATTTTGTTCTTTCAGTTATATTTATAAAAAATATTTGTATATATATATATATATATATATATATATATATATATATATACATAAGTATGTATGAATAAAACTATATAATTATAAAAAAATACAAAATAAATGACACCATTTATATTCATGTTTCAAATTTTCTTTTTCCCATTCTGTGTAATTTAAGCGTAACATCAAAAGATAATGAAAATTGTACAATTAAACAATTAGTATTATATATGTATGCTTATACACAAGTGTTTGTGTATCGTTCTATATCTATTTTTTAAAAATTTATGAAAATATCTTTATTTTAATAACCATTGTACACGCTTGTTAAATTTGCTTTCCTCTCACGACTCATTATGACAAAAGTGGTTTGTAATTTGTGAAAATGTTTTCAACATGTTTAAATTATATTTTATAGACGTTATTAATACATTTAACTGTCAGGAATTCTAATTAGGTTCCATTATTTTCACAATTAAATTAAATTGAATAAACGATTATTATAGTTATTAATAGTTAATTATCTTTGTTATTTTTTTTGTATACGAAGAACGAAAAAAAAATGATGCCGTTAGGGAAAATAAAAGGATGTAATTCTATTCTAAAGTAATTTGAAACTTATATTTTCGTTTTAGACGACAAAAAACAAGCACACACCGTAGCCGGTTCCTTAGAGGATTTGATTAAAGATAGCGCCGAGGCTGCCGAAGCCGCGACACGTATTCAGGCAGTGTTTAGGGGCCATCGTACGCGCCAAGCAATGAAAGCTGGAGATGGAGCACATGGTGGAGCACAGGCGGAGACGGGTACAGGTGGTGGAGGCTCTAGTGAGCCGACGCGTGAAGAGCTCGAAGCAGAGTTCAGGGCCGATGACAAAGGTGAGTTGTGTAGTTACCATTCGGATTTTTTTTCGGTGATATTTACGAATCAATTTATTCAATGCAAATGTTTCATGTTTTATAATTTCATCAGTGACGTGGTAACAGCTAATGGTATTTGGTTGTATATCAATACGGTGAACTTAAAACGTATGACTTATAAAAGTCACATTTTTAAAGTGTATTTATGTATATATATATATAGAGAGAGAGAGAGAGAGTATGCTCGTATAAATTCTTCTTCGTATAAACACTAAATCTATAATGTTTTACTCGACATTTATTTAAAATCTCAACCTTTATCTACAATTGACATATAATTGTAACTATTTTGAACACTTTACAAAAAAAATAGATTTTACAAGAAATTAACATTCATTGAATTATTATTTCGGAGTATTTTTTTTATCAATTTCCTTGTTGATTAGATATTGATTCTTTCTTTTAAAGAAATGTATGAAATGTAAAAAAATCCTATAAAAATAAACTTATTTCATAGCTTAAATGTGTGAATGCATCCGTTCTGTTTATTTAGTATTGAAAAAATTAAATCTTAATTTATTTCTTCGACAGAAATAGACATATTATTTAATTATTATTTTTGATACAATTTCGATGTGTTTTTAAGTTATTGAGTTTCTCATTTATTTATTTACAAATTAAAAAAATAATTTCTTAAGATATTACAGTTATATTGAAGTAAATTAAAATTGTTAAAGAATTAGTCAGTATAAGATACTTAAATGGCTGGGGAGTTAATAAATATAAGTGAGTTTTTGATCAAATTATTTTTTCTGGAAATATTTTGTAATTTAATTATTCTGTACATATGGAAAGAAATGCATTATCTAAAAAATCGAATAGCAACAAATCAGGCACAAGATTAAAGTAAGGTTTGTGACTTTTACTAAAAATTAAATATTGAAATATTTCAATGCTGAATGACTTTTGATTCATTTATTTAACGCTTATATAAAAATATTCCTCGAATTTAATCAAGTTTTAAAATAGTATTCATTATCATATTTGATATAATTCTATCAATCAGTTTATTCTACAAAATCAAATACCTAACTGAGCTCATTATAGATTTACAAAAACTATTACAAAAATTTTACCTATATTTTATAAAATATCATCTTACTATCACTGTTGAAAAATAATCTGTATTTTGACAATAAACACATTAAAAAAATGGCAGATTTATTGATTGTTCTGGCTTATAATCGTTTTGATTAAATATCTTTTATAATCATCATATATCAGAGTTTTTCATTTTGTTTTCTACAATAATTATTTTTTTTTGATTGATGACTATTTTATAAACGTTACTTTGATACTTGCAGATAAAACATGTAAAATTACGTAGCTAATTATTCAGCATGGGTAGTTAAGTATGCAAATATTAACTGAAATTTCATGCTGTCTGTCAGTTTGTTATACTCTGGTGTATACAAAGTTTAGGTCATTAGACTATTGTAATCTGTTTGAAAATTTTAAAAATATTTATAAAAAAGAAAATTATTTGTTTCATTTCATTGCTAATGGATTTCAATTAAAGTGTCACAGATTTTAATTTTCAATCAGGTTGTTAATGTATACACCCTTACTTTATCTCTTTACCTTTATTTTTATATCACTTTTATAAAATTAACAAAATTCATTTATAAAATTTATGATAGATAATTCATTTAAAACATATTTAATTAAGATAGTAAAGTATTATTTAAAAAAAGACTGCACGTATTTTTCGAATATTAACAGATTTATCTTAAAAAGATGAACATCTTACTTAGTATTGTAATGTTATCATGACTTTGGTATTTGGACACAACTATTTTAGGATTTAATTCAGAGAAAATGTTTTATTTAATGACTTCTACTTCAAATTATTTAATTACTATTTGTTTCTTCTAAATTTCTTTTTTCTTCTAAATGTAATTATCTTGGAATCTGGAAGATTATGTATAAAATAAAATGTTATATGGTTATCTAAATAAGCTGCAAAATTTTTAATTATTTACTTACAAATAGATGATATCTAATTTATACTTATCATACAATTAAATAGTTAATACACATTGTATTTTATGTCGGTTTCTCTCTCTCATATATATATATATATATATATATATATATATATATATATATATATATATATATATGTATATGTATATGTCAGTATAATGAAAAAGACACATACATATAATTCATGTGAAGCATATAATGCTACTGTTTTTGTGACTGTCCTTGATGTTCATTGTATAATTTTCGTAGTTCATAAATCAACATATTCATGTTTTATTCTATACCCAAAGCTATTAAATTTTCTTTTTATATTCCATAGTTTGTCAGAAATTTTGCCAAGTTTTCGGTTTATATGAAGACTCTTGAGACATATATAGAATGTAACAGATATATATATATATATATATATATATATATATATATATATATATATATATAATTGTGAAATATTTTTGTTGTAGTATTGTCAAAGATTTATTTTATATTATATTTAAAAATAAGATCCGTATCTTTATACGCAATGAAAGAATAAATATCTTTTTTAAAAGGAAAAATTTCAAGCGAAAAATATAATTTTAATTCCTTTATGATCAAAATTAAATTCACGATTTTATTAAATTCGAAAAATATATATTCTATTCTTATATTAATTGTTAATGAGATTAAATCAAGTTTGAAATATTTAATATTAATAATTATACGTTTGAACAAAGGTTAAATATATTAAATATTCTTTAAAAATTGTTGTAATAAAATATTATTAGTGGATTAAGATTTAAGTATTTATTCGATATTAAAATTTAAATTTATTTATAGTTCTGTACAATAGAAAACGTATTTTATTAAACAATTTGAAAAAATGTAATTCATTATAGCGATTTTGATATTTATTAATTTGTTTTATTGTATACACTTTTATTTTTTATAAAAATTTGATACGTAAATTGTGATTTGTTTTACATCTAAGATATATTTTCACAGAAAACTTTGCTAAAAAATATTGAGCTCTAGAATTGGAGTGCCTTAGCACCCTAGATATAGATATGAACATTTCATATAAATTCTACGGTCAATAAAGTTTAGTTTTAGATTAAAACCTTATTTAGCTTCAAAAAGTTACATTTTTAATTAATAAATGATTATTGATAATTCAAGTTAATAATGTTTATTTTTCTATATATTTTCGTTACAAAATATTTATAACGTACAAATAACTGGTGTTATTTATTATTAACACTTGTATACAGATAGTTACATTTAATTATTTTAATGAAGAAAGTAAAGCTGACGAACAACGCTCTGTTCATCAACCTCAACAAGTTCTTTATATATATATATATATTGTATATGTATATATATATATAAGTAAACAAAAGTTGAGATTAGCGATAAGTTTGAAAATACTTTTAAACAAAATGATTACTTTTAGTAAACAGGATATGAAATTGTTTCATAATACACTTAAAGTTCTCCAGCACAATCTGGAATACAGATTGTGTCAAGTAAATTCTTGCAATATATATAAGAGACAAATTCACCAGAGGAAGTTTATTGTCACGAAATAATAAATAATACCACATCTTAGATGTACAATACAGCCCCGCAGGTCTCTTGTAAATAGTTCAGATGCTCTAGTCAGAAAACTGCGGTCGCTTTGAAAAGCGGCACAACTTTACCAACAGCGTTAGACAACTTGCAATATCCGCTTAAGATGTGTGATTTTCATATGAATAGCTCAGTGACCTCCGTCGTGTGTAATAAAATGCTAATTTTCGATCTTGTTAAAATAGTATTTTACGCGTCTCGTTAGAGATTTTACCTAGATTTCGTGATGGTGCAGCGATGCCGTCATTCGGGTAGTATTTTAAATGAAGGTGCTAGGCTAATAGGAATTTATAATTAATTCAACGTTTTCCACGAAAATTACCTAGCGTTTTAACAACGATTTCCATGTTTCCATGATCGCAGTTTCCTTGTTAATAATAGTTTTTCGGTGCATTGACGTTTAGAATAATATGTGTTAAGCTTGCTGACATAAAAAAGGGTTTCGTTTTATATTATGTTGTTTATTTAAAAATTTTCAGGCAGTACTTTTCTTTAAATATGTATGTTGAAATTACTATCGAATTAAAAATATATTTACATGTCAAAAAATAATCCCACCAGACGTAGATATTTTTAATTAATGTGTTTTCAATTTATTTAAGTAATTTTATTTCTTATCATTTTTATACACTTAATATAATCATATATACTTGAAGCTAGCGTTAGTTTTCTTTTCCTGATTTATAAATTCATACAATTGACTTATAAATATATATGATAATTTTATTACAAAGCACGAATTTAATTCTATGAATGCCTTTTTTAATATTTAATTCTCATTCATTCTGTAGAAATAATTTGAACACACTCAATATGTACGGTTTAATTTATTTACATTACAAAATAAAATTATTTCCAAAAATTGATTAATACATCACAAATATTTAAATATGAAGACTTATCATAATTATATATATAGACACTGTTTTTAAATTCATTTGTGTTTCTATGCAAATTAAATATATTTTTTCTAAAATGATGAGTAACAAATTTTTGAAAATTTCTTATCCGAGAAATTTTTGTGACTTCTGAGTGTGAAATAAGAATGAAATTGAGTTTATTCTTAAGAGTTAATTTTAGTCACAGTGCCAAAAAGATATTTTATATTGCAGAGTTAAGCTAATTAAAATTTTAATTGTGATATATATATATACATGTAGCTTATTGACAACAAAATATGATTTTATATTTATTCACAAAAATTTTATTCTTTTTAGGAAGAGCAGTGTTTCCAACCAATATATAATATATATGCAAGTCTGTGTGTACGCACAAAGGATTTAGCGAGTATGCGAAAGATTTTTTTATTTTAATTTATTAGGAGTACAAATTAATTCGTTTTTATTATAGAAAATTAATATTTACGAGAAAATGGAATACATTTCAATCATAAAAATATCCCCTATTATTTTGTATAGCTTTGCTTCATCCGGTGAGTAATCAACGAATCCCTTGTTTAAAAAAGATGACTGCTTTGAGTCGATGAAGTCCTAAAACATTTTCGGACCTCTTCCACTGTTTTAGAATTTTTTCATGTTTCATGTATCATAAAACCTTCTTCCAAAGTACACAAATCATCTCCGCGGCTCCGATAGCATTTTTTGCAACTGGAATACAAAAAATATACAATCCGTAAAATACCGCTTTTCGAACGCCATCGTCTTCACTACTGTTTTGTGAGGTTATACCAACTATTTGGCTAATAAATATAGTGCTTTTAAGTGTCAAGGTTGCCACTTCAAAATCCTAAACCAGCGAAAAAATATTTTAACTTAAAACCGAGTTATTGAATGATTGATTGATTGAATGAATGATTCAATTTCGAGAAACCGATTTAATTTTTACATCTAATATTATATTTTTTTATGAAAAAACAATTCATTCACGTTTGTTATATATGAAATGTTTGTTATAAAAATACTCTCTAGAGTATCATAATTTAGAAGAAAAACAGTAGAAACATATCTCTATAAAATACACACTGCCATTTTTTATGATTTTATTTTTCAACTGACAAACAATTCCGTTTAGGTATTTTTCGTCTTAAATTCAGAAAACCATATTTTTGTTTCTCGGGGACATATTAGTAAACTGTTTCATACCTTAAAATGGATAATATTTAAATTACCTTCTTTCAAATGGATGACTCTTCTATGCGATTATTTTGTGTGTGAAATAATAAACTTTTTTCAACTTTTCATTCAACTTTTGATTAAATTTGAAATGTGATTATTTATTAATAAATATATATATATATATATATATATATATATATATACGAGTTGATAACACATTTGTATTGATTTAGAAGCAAGTTTTTTAACGACGTTTGTTTATAAATGAACGAAACTACGTTAGAAGATAATCAAAAATGATAATGTTTGTTCTACTCAGCACAAAATTAATCTCACGAGTTCATTGAAGAATAACGTCAAGCATATATTAAATATATACTATCGCATAATAATAATAATAATACAAAATCCCATTATAATCCTCCTTTCGTTGAAATTCTGCGAAACATTTCTTGTATCGAAAAGCGACCATGCATATTTAATTCTCATTTCTCTACACAGTGAAGCTTTCTGTAGTTTAATTGTACCGTTTTATCTGTCGGTTCATCGTAGTTGTATCATCACTTTTTGTTTCCAATTAAATATTTAATTAGATCTGTTGATTATAAATTCAACGTATACCACGTTACTTGAATATGTTTGCGTCATGCATGTCTTTTGTTAGAGGTTTATAACCTTTACGATACGTGTTTTTAATAATTCTGAGCGATATTGTATAATAAATTTTATAAATGTGTTTTTTTTTATAAAATCGTAACTAAATAAAAAAATGATAATTACAGATATTCTGTCTGAGAGTATCAAGTCTCTAATAGTAACTTTTCCTCAAGAAAATCGAATGTGTAATTTGTTTAAAATATCTATAAGTATATTATTTAAATTGAAATTTTTCATTTCATAAAATACAATTATTCTTTTTGATTGGTAAAACAAAATACAGCATATTACAACATGTGATTAATTACTGTGCGAAGCAATTATGTTTAATCAATTCTATGGTAGTATATAAAAACAATTTGATTATAAATTCAACTATTTAATTTCATTCAATGGTTCAGTTTCGTCATATATTGATAATAATTGCATTGTCATAACCATGATTACGGTAGGAAGGATGTAAATTTGTCTTATTGCTTTCTACATTTATATTCATTATGCTGTAAATTACTACTAATGAATATGAATGTATTCTCTCCATTTGAAAACGATAATCTATGAAACGATTTTATCGTTTTCATGTTATAAAATATGTAGGACGTTTATTGTAATTGATTTGTATGTGTATATATATATATATGTGTGTGTGTGTGTGCGTATGTGTTTGTATATAATAAAATATTTTAATTCATCTAACAAAAAAGTATTATTTCTTTAATACAGTTCCTTTCTTGGAAATGTTTTTCAAAAATCTCGAAAAAACATTCTTCAGTATATTTTTTTCCATGTAAAAGCTTCTAAATTTAATAGAAGAAAGCACATTTTAGTCGAAAAAGTATTCGTCAAGCTTTTAATTTTCCTTCGAAGGCAGTTATCTTATAATTGGCTCGCTTCAACATCTTTATCTTTTTGAATATATTTTTTCCGGTTCTGCCTTTGAATTCAGTCTATTTTTCTTCTAGACTATCTATCGTCATTTGTTATTATGTGATGACTATCTCAATCTTATTTCAAAATATTTGCTTTAGAAATGGTGTCAGCTTATCAAGCTTTTTGTGTTTCGAGTTTTCTACATATATATATATATATATGTAACTTAATACTGTATTCTTTTTTAAATAGTTTCATATTTTAAGAACTAAATATTTTTAGTTTATTCTATGAACCAGGAAATAAATAATGTATTAATTTTTGTAATATCTTGTAAATGATAAAAACGTGTTTTAAAATATTTTTACAATTATTTTTATAGACATATTTATTTATAAAATTTTAATGAGTAAAGAGATACAAACATAAAATTAATGACTAGAAAAATATAACTTGTCCATCTGGTAGTGTTATCTTCTTACTTCCCAATGAGAATGAATTGGCGATAGCTATCCCAGGATTATCGGCTTGTTCCTAAAAGTAATAAAAATGTGATAAACTTGCCATAAAATGAACACAAACAGCAACTAATTACTATTTTTTCAATATTGACTTAAGAGAAACAATAAGGCGATATTGTATTCGGTTGTCATCTACAATAGTTATTAATTGCTTTTCGTTAAATCAAATGACATATTTTGTATAGAAAACAAATATATATATATATATATATATATAATCATAAAATGAAAACTTTTTAATATAATAAACATTGTGGAGAAGTTATAATCTTTCTACATAATGTAATTACGCTGTAAATATTAAATAATGAACGTTATTTAAACTTTAAAGCTGTGGTATTGAAGGTATAATTTAGATACGTTCGCTTTGAATTTATCTTCATTGAGGAAAATACTATTACTGATTTTTTTTGTTGTTGTTTTAATCTTTTACTGAATGCCTTTTGATATTGTCTTAAAAAAACATGGGTATAAAATATTATCTACAAAACAGGCAATTTGAAAAAAGTTCTTTAATTACTGGTTTTAATAGAAATATTTGAATATAAAAATATGGATTTATGTATATTAAATGATACAAGTATTATAAAGGAAACCTTATATTGCTGTCTACTCAATCAGGATAACGTCTGTTCAATCTTTGTAGAGATAAAATTTTAATATGAATTTCATTCAATTCACAAATTAGAAATGCTTTTTGATCGAACACATTCAATAATTGATCATTTTTAACCATTGCTATGTGCCTTCAGATGGCTATTTTATCATCTTCAGATCACTGAAGTGTAAAAAATATAGAATAATCTTAATAACCTTTTAGAATGATGGCATCGAATTCTAAATACCCAAAACAAATAAGTAAACATGATAAGTAATCAATATGTGAATAAATTTGATTAAATTTTTTTGTACATTATACGGTGAGGGTGGTTCATGCATTCAGTTTATATAATTAGTTCTTATTAAAAATTATTCTCTTGATTGTCTAATAGTTGTATCAAATTTGATGTTTTTTTTTATTTTTTATTTCGAAGGAGTTCCTGTGAGATAGTATTTCAGTTAAAGTAGCACTTTCAGATTAATTAAGTTATGAATAATTATATAGCCTCTTTTAGAAATACAAGACTTATAAAACTATTTATTCGATAATTGCCGAATATTTTTGTTTGTTTAGTTGTATATTAATATTAAATATATTTCTTACTCATAGGTTTTTGAAAATAGTAAATGGTAACATAATAATTTCTTTAAATCATTTATACAGTAAATTTATAATTGTATATTTATATATCTGTATTTGTTATATTGTTTCAAGGGTTTTCGACTTTTTGACCTGTCCCTTTGTTCTTCTTTGTTAGTTTCATTAAGTATGCAATATACAGATAGATTTAAAAAAAATGCTTTTAAGAGACACTCTAAAGGCTATCTAAATTTTGATACATTCATACAAAAACTAGTAGAACAAAACAGACACTCAAATAATCCAAAACGTCTAAACTCATTAGAACAACTTAAACAATACTTAATACATATATAAACGGGTATATAGAAAAAAGTAATTAATAATTATGATTTTAATTCTCGTTTTCTTATCCTGCATACAAATGTGTTTTCGTTAGGTACAGGAAACTTTAACTTGAACACATTTTTTGTTCATAACTAACTTCATAATATATGTATAGACTAGTTTGGAAGAAATGACCATAAGCAAGAAATGACTTAGATTCATTTTTTTAAATTTATCTGTAGTCAATACGATTCATAATGTCATATGATTATTCTCAAAGACAAATGTTTGTTTTTTTATAAAAATAGAATGTCATTTAAAAATCTATAAATGATTTAAAACAGTTTTAATTATTATATGCACAGTAGAATGAAAATGTGAAATGATTACCGTTTAAGTAACTAACATTTTTTCATAAAGTTAAGAATATAATAAATATATATATATATATATATATATATATATATGTATATATATATATATATATATATGTATATATATATATATAATGTGTGTGTCTGTAAAAATGAAAACTCCTTTTAATTAATTTCAATTTGACCCAAAAATGTTTATAAAAAAATGAATGATAAAAATTGATTAGAAAAAATATATAAAATCTTTTTTATAAGAGTTCATATTTTTTAACCAAAATAAAAACGAGTATTAGGAAAATTAACGTAGTGTATTTGTAAAAACTTTGAAGCAATAATGTTTTATTGTCCAGGAAAATTAAAATTGTCAAAATGTCTTTAATTTATCTTCAAGTTCAAATATTAAATATTTATAAATAATGTTAGAATTTTTGAAATAAATAAAATCTATTAAACAATTTTTAATACTTATATTCATTTTATGAAGAAGAATCTAAAAATAAAATATTATGTTGTTCGAAATTTTATCATGAATGATATTTAAAAATATCTAAAATAGTCACTGACATTTTAATATTAATTTTTTTTTATTTCAATGTTGAGATTTAATCTCATGATATTAAATTGATTTTTTGTAAAAGTATTTAATTATTGATAAATACTAGTTTGTGTCAATTCGGTACTTGAGCTCATTAACGTTTATTAAAATATATTTCCAAATATAGAATGTAAAAAACTAGAAATATTTCAATGGAACACATTATGAAATTAGTTTCATGAGAAAAACTCATTACAGACGTTATTTCACGACATTGTATGTATGTAAATTGGTGTCATTAAAACACCGGTACAACAATTAAATAGACAATGAGCTTTATCTCTACTATCTAATTAGACGAAGACATTTCATAAAAAATACTTCGTCCTTACACATCGGATCGATATGACAAAAAAGGTGTATGAATATTCTAATAATAGCCGAGCGTAGTTAACAAAAATCAGTTTTTTTTACTCGGGTGTCAAACTTTTCATGTATGTCACCGTTTTTTGATACACAAAAAAAAATAATTATCGATTTTATGTCAACGCACCTCGACTCTTATTATATAAACGAGCTTCCGAAAAAAAAACTTATGTTTTTGCATTGACCAAACACCTGAAGTATTGATCTTTCTAACGATAACAACGCAACTTTGCTTTCAGGTTGAAGAACTTTCAGAAATGTTTGAGCTTCTGTAAATAAAATTTTCTCGGTGAACTTTGCTTCCTTTTTATTTAATTTTACGAGGCATCCCAGCTTTTGTATTAACAACTTTTGTATACGTATTGTTTCTTTATGATTTTTCTTCCTCTTTTAATCCGTAATTCAAATGAATGAATACACTTCTGTGTTTGATCTGATGATATTTTAATCGAAAAAGTTCAATTAAATAGCATGACTTATTTGTTTTTAATGTATTTTTAAATACTATATATATAAACATTTATTAAAATTAAAAAGTAATATATTATTAACCTAAATTGTGTTTGAATGTTATTAATTTTTAAATAATATAAATAATTAGTTCGGTTTAAATATTTATTTTTTAAAGTCATTATTTTACAAGACAAACTCCATTACATATCAAAAATTTGACAGCTCAATTTTAAAATTAGGCAAGAAAATATTTAATTTTAATTCTACAATATATATATATATATATATGTGTGTATATATATATATGTGTATATATATATGTGTGTATATATATATATATATATGTATATATATATATATATATATATATATCAAAAACATATTAAGACACATTTTTCAACATGACGATTTTTAATATTTATAAAATACTTATTTATTCTTCCTAGACAACATTCAACTGGACGTTAATTGAAACACATTTTTAATTATATTTTCAGTTTCATTTTTTTTATATTTATAAAACATATATTAATTTTTTCTTAAACCATATTCGACTTTGGGTTGATTCTTCGATTCCATCAAAGGAATTAGTTTAATTTATTATTAATTTTAATTAAGTTTTATTAAATTTATATTAATTAGTTTATTATTAAGTTAATAGCTTCTCTTATATAGTTTAAAAAATGAAATTAATATAAATTAATAAGCTATATATATATATATATATGTATATCGGGTAAGTATTACGGATGGAATATAAAACTGTAATAAAATCAGTAAATAAACGCATAATGTTTGTAACTAAAAGTTAAAGGTTTGAACTTTAATATTAAAACCATTCTTTGGTCTTTTGATAAAAAAAATAACATTTAGTGAAATTTATTATATGGGTCACCTTTTAAACTACCACATGTGATATTTCATAACTTTATTTTCCTTTATATATTACTTTGTGCTGATAGTTTTCGGACAGAGGTATTTTCCTCTAAACACTTTTTATAAATCGTGGTTTTATATATACATACATGTGTGTTTATGTGTGTGTATAATTTAATTAAAACGAATTTATATTAAAGAATTATTTATAAAATGGAATTATGGTCAGTGGTATCAATTCTAAAATGAAATAATTAAAACATAATAAAAAAAACTAATGTTTATAAAAAACAAGAAACTTATAGAAATACAAGCATTTTAAATGGATATATAAGTAGGCATAATGAATAGATTTTTACGTTGAAAAAAACTATAAACATTTGAAAACATAGGTAAAATTCAAAACAATTCTAAAATTGGATAGGTAGATATTTATGATTTAGATACGTGTTGACAGCTAAGGTCGTAGCACTCGATCTAAAATCAGTTAAAAGCTACCTGAAGACAGCACAAATATCGAAATCAGTTATGAAATATTACTAAATTAATGAAACCATAAATAATATGTGTGCCAGTATGTATGTATATACTCGTGTATATATATATACATATATATATATATATATATATATATATATTTATATGAATGATAAATTTAGTACACTTGTATATTTTATGTTTTTCATAGTATTATTTGTTCAGTTATCATAAAAACGTGTTTCTTTTTCTACAATCTATACCACATACTGAGTACACAAACTTTCATTCTTTTGTAAAAATAGGTATTTTACTCATTTTTTTATAGTTATAAAATCTAAATGTGTGTACATAAATATTATATATATATATATATATATATATATATATATATATATATATATATATACATATGTATGTATGTATATATATTATATGTACCGCGAGAATTACACGATCGGCTATATTTTTCGTTATAATCGTTACTCGTTATCATGACATGTAAATACCGCCTAGATATAATCTTTTGTTATATAAATATCAAAAATCGTACATTATTTCATAAAACAAAACATGTGTTAAATAAACAGTAAATGTAAAATTTAAATAGTATTTGCATGAATATTTGAAAGAGTATAAACATATATTCATTGCTTTATTTTATATGCGGAGTTTAGATTTTAATTAAAAAAAATAATAATAGATAATATTTTGAAATAGACAAGACAGTTTCCTGCTACTTTTTCTAAAAATGATATTAATTGCCTCTTAATAAAATAATAAATTTATTACAGATGACAACATTTGCTCAGTATGTATGTAAATCGACCTCGTTATAAAAGTGGTTATTGGCTGTGTGGAAACATGCATGAATCAAAATATGTGTGTACCTTTTCTCGCAATAGCCGTGAGCTTGTTTACCCGTGCTCACTATTACATAGTTTCATTATATATATATATATATATATATATATATATATATATATATATATATATATATAAGTGCGTCGGTGTTATAATGTATGGGTGGTCTTGTAACATATCTAAATGATATATTAATTAATTTATGTTACGTTAAGTTTATTGTGTTTGTGTCCTTTTATTAATTTTACCTCATAATCAGGACTTTCAGTAGCTTCGGAGTAATCCTCACTCGTCGACGACAATGTAGTTATTGTTGTGGTCGTCGCAGTTGGTTTTGGTTTCGGTTTTCGTGTAGTGGTAGTAGTTGTACTCGTTGTTGTTGCCTCGGGCCGAATACAACAAGATGGCTGCTGATGCGTTATAGGTTTGAAACAACAAGTTGAAACTGGCGTCGGGTAAACATAACCTATTTATGATGAGAATTGTGAGTTCGTACAATGAATAACATTCGGGAATGGTGAAGACTACAAAGTTTAGAGCACAAGCGTAATTAAAGAAAATGTAGTTGCGTTTAGAATTTATTCTGTAAATTTATATTCAATTTATATATATATATATATATATATATATACATATAAATGTATATATATATATATACATATAAATATATATATATATATATACATATAAATATATATATACATATATATATATATATATAAATATATATATATATACATACATATATAATACTATGGAAAATTTTATCACATGAAACTTGAATGAAGAAAAAACAATTTAATATAACACAACTAGCTTTACAAAACCGAACATTTTACTGAATATACGTATATATATATATATATATATATATATATATATATATATATATACCAATATATTCAAATGTAATTAAAAATTACTGACTACTGCTTAAAAAAAGGAAGTAATAATAGAATTAAGAGTTTATAAGAATCGTAGCACTAAATTAATTGTAAACAATAAAAGCTATACAATAAATACAGACTTAATTTTCACTCTGTGAAACAAGAATGATATAGACGATCTAATATGTCTTTTAATAGAATGTTATTAATACTGAACTGCAAAATGTATGTATACTACAAAATATTAAAACAAAAATAGTATAAATCAAATTTTGAAATAGCAATTCTTGGTTTATAAATGTATAATATATGTTTTCGTACTTATTGTATTGTGATTCTTGAACAATCTTCTAGTATTTTAATATATATTAGAATTATATGTTAAGCTACTGGAAGAGCTGAAAGTGAACATTTTAATGAATATTTTAAAAATAATTGAACATGATTCAACTGAATAGGAAAATACTAGACATTCGTTTCTTCATAAAAAAACGCTTTTTTTTAAAAAAAAACTAATTGTGTTAGGCAGAAAAAATCATTTGTGAAATTATTTCTAATTGCATTAGATTCATAGAGTGAAATTAAAAAAACGATAACAATTAAATGAAATTACAAGAAATAATAAGGTATGTTATATTCTTTATAGATATATAAAAAGTATTATAAATGAAACAAGTATATATATATATATATATATATATATATACATATATACATATATACATATATACATATATACATATATACATATATACATATATACATATATACATATATACATATATACATATATACATATATATATATATATATATACATACATATATCCATGCATTTAATGTAAAATTAATTAATTTATTCACATTATTGATTTTACATTACAATTTATATTGCTGTATGACTGATTCGGCCTGCTCCTATTTTTTCGGAATGCTTAATAATTCATACTTTCTATTTTAGTTTCATGATTTTATATATGATTTTATTCATATAAAATGAAATACGTGTATATTATGAATATTGTCAATAGGTTTAGACTTTATTTTATATATTAATGACTTTGATTGTAAAATTTGAAATCATCGGATAAAAACAGAAAATTTGTTCAAATACTTATGAATTAACCTTAATTTTTAAAGTGATTTTTTAACTCACTAAGGTATCAATTTTCATGAGACATCCATAATATGAGATTTAAAATGTATGTAAAAGTCTATTAAAACAACAATTGAATTAAATAAGAATTAATATTTCATTTCTTTGAGTTTAATTTAATTAAAAAAGATATTTTTATTACGAGATATCAATTAGTTTATTTTGTAATTATATATGTAAACATTTGTACCTGTGATCTCGTTGGTATGTTGTCCTGGAAGTCTTCTTCTTATAGGATCAGCTGTAAGTGGAAAATATACTTACAGCTGATGATTTAAGAAGGAAACTTCCAGGACAAGTCTTTATTTTATTATAGTGAAATCAGGAATTATGTCATAAATTAATTAAAAATGTAAAATTTAATTATAAAATCCAAACTGGAAAATCAAACTGAAATAGTTAAATGAAAAAAATATATTAAACGATAGTTATTATTTAATTTCATTAAAAGTCAAGTATTATTCACTTGAATGCAAACTGTTTGTATGTATATATATATATATATATAGTATGTATTGATGGATTCATAAAATGCCATTATCATTTCCTTTCTATAAATAAAAAATCCGTTATTTAATAACTAGATAAATATATCGAAAATATTGCAGTCATCTGATTTTGCCAGATATTGAACCGATATTTCTTCCAGATGCAGAAAATATATTACCACTCGACATTTGAGAGACGTTTACAGGAATTAAATGATTTATGGATTGATTTGATGAATGAGTATCATAAAATTTATTATGTTATATATCTCTCTCTCTCTCTCTCTATATATATATATATATATATATATATATGTACATATATGTATATATATATACACGATTTCTTGTGAAAACATTTTTTTTTGTTATTAATAATTGTTAAATTATTACTTTTTGGCATACGTATATTTTTTATATTTAATATTTAATAATATATTGTCAACATAAATATCTTGAAATCTACTTTTTTAAATAATGGATAGATTTTAAAAATTAATTATTTGAGATTTATTTTATTTACGAAATCTAAATAGTTCTTTAATGAAGCAATGAAAAATATACATTTTATAACTTGTGTACACCTAATCAAGCATTTGAAATTTTCATGTTTACTCTCATTGTGATTCAATGCATGTTTTTAAAATAAGTTGATTAATTTATAACATGCAATGTTATTTACATTATTGTTAGCTTTGGTCTCAATTAAGTTTAGATATTCATGTTTGATTTTATTTATGCTTATTCATAATTTTCTTCAGAAATTATCGACCGATTTGATCAACTAATGATTTAATGACATATTCTTTTATGATAAAAAATTTCAAACATTAATGAACTCATTTTATCAGATTAATATAATTATATATATATATATGCATATATGCATATATATATATATATATATATATATATATGTGTGTGTGTGTTCAAAATATCAAAAAATTATTGGAACATTAACAAAATAAAATGAATACCTTTATTGTTGTCTTCATTTTGTTGTTCTACTTGAGTTCGTTGATTCGTAAACTTTTGACTCCTATCGAACACACGGTTACCAGCTACAGGAACTATCGAATATTGATTTGGTGAATTAAAAACACGTCTATCGAAAATATTGCTTCGAGATACGAGTCTTCCGTTTCCGGTCGTTGATCTTAAAATATTGTTATTTTCATCGCCGTATACACCAAAATTGGATGTTCCAGCATGTCGAAACGGTACAGAGCTTCGTTGATTGTAATAGTTGTTCGTCTGTGGTCTTAATACGCCTGAACCAACAGAGAAATAACCGTCTCTGTTGTCATACTTGTTTATGGATTTTACCGGAAGCGACAACTGTCTACTATCCGGTATCCACCTCGTTACTTGATAAGGGCTTTGCTGATTTTGGCCTCGTAATAACGGTGAAAAATATTGTTGTCCGTGTGTTGATGTACGCAGGAAGGTAACCATAAAAGATATCAATATTATGTACTGGAACAAAACATACTTATTAATAGAGAAATATTTCTGTATTTTTTTCATACTTATTTTTTAATGCAAGTATGTTAGTTTTATGAAAGTATGAGATCTTTCAACATCCTGCGTTATTTATAGGATGAAAAGTAGGACATTTATAAAGGTTTATTTCAATCGAAGTACGGTGTAAGAGTGAATAGCGAATAGAAAAAAATAGCATACATTGACATATATATATATATATATATATATATATATATATATATAATAGTAATAAAAACTCATTTTGTTTTCCTAAATGACTTCAGCAAAAAGATGTTTTTTGCACAATTGTTCAGAATTTAAATTTGTTATATAGATCTGTTTTTCCTCATGTTTATTGATTATATAATTTACAGTTTTTATTAGCGCACGCGAAACATACCCATACACACACATGTTTATGTGCATAAATTAACAGACCGAAAACTAAGTTTGTTTTGAAATGTAAATAATGATTAACGAGCGTTTTTTTTATAATTATGTATGTGTAAGAAAATCGTAAAATGTATTTGTATATGTACTTGTTTATATGTATATATATATATATATAATGTCCCCTAGTCACCTTTATA
Organism: Acanthacorydalis orientalis; assembly: GCA_034766995.1. Lineage (NCBI taxonomy): Eukaryota > Metazoa > Arthropoda > Insecta > Megaloptera > Corydalidae > Acanthacorydalis > Acanthacorydalis orientalis. The sequence goes on along the minus strand of CM068318.1, from coordinate 13,828,297 downwards.
TACTTGGATATATAATAAATGTGTGTATATTTTAAGCATGCATGTAAAATGCGCACAAGTAAATTATATTCCAATAAATATGCAAACTGATTAATGAACTTTCCGTACATAATTATGATAAATTCAGTGAATACAAATTTATGAGAAATCAATATTTTCCAGTTCTTTCATATTAAAAAAAATCATTTCAGTATTGTATGACAAAAAAAAAAACAAAAATTGTAAATGACATGACAAATTTATGTTTGTTATTTATGAAATTACTTCTGGCAAATAAATTAATATTTGTTGTTTTTTTTCGATTATTTCCTTTCTTTTATATGATTTTTAGATTAAAAAAATAATAATTGATATCATTATTATTTTGTTTTCAATCAAATCAAATTATACTGTGCTGTACTAATTAAATTTGAAGTACAGGTTTTAATTTCAATTTTTATTGATTTAGTATCATATATTAAAGAATGAATGAAAATTTGCACATGAGGAACTCTTATTGAAGTGAATAGATGAATATTTATAGGGTTATAGATTATACATAATTATTTTTAATATATCTTATGAATTTTATCATTAGAATTTGTATTTTCATATTATTTTTATTGAATAACGAGCTATGAAATTATTTAGAGAATTATTAGTTGATTACGTCTATCATTTTTACAAATAAACTGTTTTCACAAATAATCATCCTATAAGCAACAAAAAGTGTCTAATCAAAATATTTGAGTAGTTATTTACTGATAATTATGTATTTTTTCGATAACAATTCCATCATCCTCAAAGAACTAAAGCAAAAAAAAATCTTTTTATACATTTTTGTTTAGAAAAATGTTTGTTGTGGAACGAAAAATTTATTTGCGAAATTATTCGTTAATAGTTTCTGGCAACTATTAACGTTTTTAATTTTAATCAATATTTTCGAAAATATATTATAATAAAAGTAAACAAAATATTGATATTTAAATTTATAAAAGTAATTCTTTAGAAAAAATCTTTCAAAAAAATAAATTTGTTATTAGCAATTCTACAAAATGTGTTAAGAAATTTATTGCACGATTGTAAAAATTTTTACTAATTTTACAAGTATTCAAAATGGTCAGTGCGAGCTTAAAATTCTTTTTTTATTGATAGAAATTATAACAAGCGACAAAAATACAAATCTGGAAGAATTTCATTTACATATTCTTTATAAAAATTATATCATTATTACTTTCCAAGTGGTTATAATTAAAAAAATAAAAGTATACTACATTAAAGTAAACAAATATTAATTAATCTCCACAAAATACACGAAAAAATATGAATATTTAACCTACAAGTATGGACATTCGTTAATCATAAATGTTCAAATGTATTTATGAAATTGGAATAAGGAACATTTAAAATAAATTATGATATTTTAGTTAATTTGAATGTATCTATATATACATACATATTTTATTACAGGAAAATATGAAAGAGAAAAAGAGAAAATGATGTAAATAAGGACATAAATTAAATTGTTTTAAAAACTTTCCAGCGTTACTACAAACCTTTGATAATAAAATTACAACCGAATATTTGAAAAGATATAAACCAATGAAAATAATAAAAAGAAAATTATTATACGACTCCTTTTCCGTTCTCGAAACAAAATTATGGATTACTATAAAGTGACATTTTATTACAACAATTCTGTACGAGTTCTGTTAAATATTACTATTGAAATGGAAATTCGATTTTTAGAATTTCTCACAGTAATTTCTTAATTTCAAACGTTCCTGCATTCTCTTTCTTTTTTAATTATTTGTGACTAGAAAGTATTTTCAGAAATTCGATTTCAGTTAAGATTTAATATAAAATTGTTGATGGTGTACAATATTAACTTGTTAGATTCTTGTTTTCTTTGATATCGGGGATGATATTATTGAATATATATATATATATATATATATATATATATATATATATATATCAATTATTTTCTAAATTTTAATTTGTTCTATTTTTAGTTAATTTTACTACTCAACATTTCAACATTTATTTTTCCCAATAAAACATTAATATATTTTCATATATTAGAGATTCAATCATTATCTCTCTATCACCCACCTTTCCTTTGTAATCCATATATTTCCTATTATAAGTTTTACGGCGTCAAAAAGAAGCAATTGGTTTCTCAGTAGAATGATTAAATTACTGTAATAAAGTATCTGTAAGATATTCAACATAATATTTTGTCACATGAAATATTCCCGGTATTATTTTATGTATTTTTTGATTTAAAAATTAGAAACATAATCTGAATATCTCTAACACACTTTTTTTGTTCCTGCAATTTAAATTTGATTAATATTGCTTTTGGATATTCATAAAGGGATTGAATTTCCTTGATAAAAATAACGAAATAAGTTTGTTCTTGAAGAAATATTTTAGCAAGAAGAATGGAAATGGTTCCTTCGCAAGAGAATGATTAAATATATTCCAGTTATTTATGTTGTCTAATTTAAGCTCTTAGTTAGGAGTGGAATTCCACTGAATGCAGGTTCAGATATGTGCGGAATTTTAATGAATGGAAGTTGTTACTTTATCCTTCAAAATTGAGTTTAAAATCCATACTTCTTCTTAGTGGAAAAAATCTTTCAGAATCATTATCTGTACGCATGGAACAATTATATCTTAAGATGAAACTACTAAAAATTAATATTATTAGAAACATAAAAATGATTGTTTAATGATTTACAACTTTTTTTTTATGTATTCTCTTTTAGGAGGATCGATTTGATTTTTTTTTTTGACAAATCATTGGATTGAAATGGAGAATTATTTTTACATTTGAAAAAAGTCTTATAGCAAATCAGTGAGATTAAAATTAAGGAAGAAAACTTATCAGTTCATATATAAAATAGAGAATGTATGATGAAAATTGTGAATATCTGTTAAGTAAAATTGGAAATTCTGCATAGAAATCATTTAAAATCGGTATCAAAAACTTCTTATGCTATTACAGGACAAGAAATTGCCAAATTTAAATTAGAACTTCTTTTATAAAAGACTATAAAAATAACAGATGAAATATTTTACTTAAAACACATTTTTTCGATTCATATTTAGATTTTTCTTAAAATTTATCGATGGATAGTGACTGTCATAAATGATTCTTGTACAAGGATAACTGAATCATAGAATCGATACTAAAGCCAGTACAGTTTAAGTATGTTAGCTGACTATTAATAGACACTAAAAAGAAACGTTTCACAGTTAAACTATGACAGGAAATGATTAGATAGACTTTAATTAAAGTAATAGTTGTAAATAATCATCTCAAAAAAGTATTTTTCGAAGTAGAAAATTTGAGTGATAGACAAATTTTGAGTGCATATTTGAACTCCACTAAAAGTATTATAAGAATATCTATTATTCAAGCGAGAAAAAAAAATATAATTGTGTTACTGGTAAAAAATATTAATCATAATTTCTTCTTTATCTTGTACAATATATGCATATATATATATATATATATTATAATCAACCTTTACATACAAAAAGCAGTATAAAATTAATCATGACGTAAAAAATATAGCTTCATGTCTTCGAGCTCTTGAGAATGTCTTTTTCAATTTGTAACAAAGACAATTTAACTGAATGCGACATAGAATGACATCATAAAACCGAATGAAATTTTGTTCCTTTATAATATGCTATACATATATTGAATACACATACACGAATAAATATGTATATATTTGTATATCAAATGACTATTTTGTAAAAATCAAAAAAACAAATTTATATTTAATATAAAAAACTATTGATTTTATTTAAAAAAAGTACTCGCTATGAATGTAAATATTTTTAAACTAAATAGAAAAGTGTCAGAGATTTCATTTTAATTCATCAAATAACAGAAATCTTATTTCCGAATATAATTAAATTGTAATTTATTAGACAACTGTAATAATCATAAAGAACATTCCAAACATGGAAACATTCTAGAAAATAGAAAATACTATTTTCCATTGAATGAAAATGTTGAAGTACTTTATCTCGTACTGCGGAGAAGTCTTTTCTTGTTATTCTACTCAAGTATCGATACGTAAATTTTATTGAATTCGGATAAGTCGTTTGGAAGATATCTTGCCGAAAAAAAAACTGAGAATATGTGTGCCTAGATCGACGCAGACTACATTTTTAACTTGTAAATATTTTCTCAGTTATTTATTTAAGATCATTATTTGATTTGTTTATAGTGAATCTACATTTTTTATCTATTGTTTATTTAATTTGTACGTTTCTCGAAATATACTTCATACAATTTGAATAATAACTCATAAATTATACATGTATCAGAATATCATACACATAATATATAAATAAGGGAGTTGATATACAAGACATTATATTTAATATGATATAATTTTCAATATGAAAACATTTCTAAGAAATTAGTTATGTATTCGAAAAGTCTTGAAGTCAGATTATATTTAGTTGATATTTTTTTCAACAATTTAATAAAGATGTTTATTAAATATTCATGTTTTTAAAAATTCTATATGGAATAATAAATGAGTAAGAAAAGTCAATGTCTAAGAAGTATAAATATTTTACTCATTTAAAATTTGAATTTAAAAATTATTTATCAGAAAGTAACTTTTAAAGAATTCAGTAATAAAAAAAGATCATTAATAAATATATTTAATCCCTTAAGTGAGTATGACGGATATATCCGTCCACTTATGGGGTTAAGAAAATAAAAGCAATATTTGAACAGAATCGTAATGTTTTTTTAAATATTAGGTGTAGATTTATATAATTCGATACTTTTAATTTTTTAGATAATATAAATAAAATACTCCTATTTTAATTAAATTGTTGTTTCTCTCGCTACATCCTTGAATCACTGAAGATTCATTAAAATTGTATGAGAAAAACAATATGTGGAAAATAAACAAAACGAATCCGTTTCATGATATGATTAAATGTATATATATATATATATATATATATATATATATATATATATATATATATATATATAGTGTGTGTGTATATAAATCCAGTATATCTTCTCTTTTATCTCACAAGTTGGATAATAACATTTAATTCCCCACCCTTACGTATGTGATGAAAATGTAAATACTTTAAGAAAATTATTTTTCATTATCTAAAATTTTAATTATGTAAATGAAATAATCCAAAATAAAATATTTTTATACATTAAAAATAATATAAATAAGTAAAAATTAGAATTCTAATTTTTAAAAAAAAATTATACAAAATACAGTTTTATATTTTAAAAAGTGTCTGTAAATTAGATTTTTAAAATATATAGAATTTATTTTGTATGTGTTCACTTCGTATGTTGTCACTTCTGATTTTGAAGAAATTTTCACTTATAGCGATTAATGATTTTTATTTATAGAAGAAACTGATGTTTAATTTTTTATAATATTTGTAAGAAGAATTCCATTTAAGCATTTTTTTAATGAGGTCTGAGGATAACTGCATCACAATCTAAATTCGAATAAGCAGTAATAAAAAAAATGATAAATAATCAAATAATAAATTTTATATACTTAATATTTTTTAATAGTTTGTGTAGAAGTGAAAACTCCATATGTGAAATTTTCAAAAAAAAATTTCTAAATAGAACACCTTTTTATATTGTCTTGTAAATCGATAAATTATTCAGTAAAATGTTTATGAATAATTTAAATACACAAAAAAAATTATATATATATATATATATAATGTGTGTGTGTATGTATAATCACCGAGATTTCTTCTCCAGTAATTTATATTTATTTTTAATGCCTGGGATACAATATTATCTTTTCCCATCTATTACCTCATTTCTAATTTAATGTTCAGTTTACTACGGTTTGAAAACAATAGTCGGGACAGAGATCAATATGTTGTGAGTTGAAATCCTGCCCTCGCTTCGAGTTTTATCATTTAATGTTAAGATAGGTATTATTTAAAATGGTGAATGATCATCATTGAAAAAAAATATTGTAATATACAGGATTGCAGTTTAAATTATCATTTTAAATAAGTACTTGAGTAAATATTTTTATCATTACAAAATGTTAATTAGAATGTGAATTGAAATTGATGAGTTTCTATTAAAATATTTGGCCAGCCTAAGATATGATTGATGATTGTTAAGTGTTTGCGTTGATGTATTAATTATAAAGAACTTGAAGTATAATTACATTTATAAGACATACATTTAGGTAGAAATAAAATAAGTAACATAACTTTATACTTCAATAATTTATTAATTATTGAAATACCTTACGGAACGCTATTTCATTTTGTTTTGAAAATGAAAATTATAAAAATTAAATAGAAATATTGATTCTATATATATATATATAATTATATACAATCTATGTAATATTCTTATACAAATAATATTAAATAAAACAAAAAATAAATTCTACAAAATTTTATACAAAACATTCAGTTCTAACTATTTGTATTACATATCTGAATAACAAATATGTGTTATTAAAAAATATATAAATCCGTTTCTAAGAACAATGTTTATATTTATTAAACTAATATAAAAATATGTATTTTTCAAAAAAGACTTTTTATAAAAACAATAGCTTTATTGAAACTATGTTTAAAAATCGAAAGAAACGTTTGAAATAATTCTATAAAGTATTATTTCTGATTTTTCTTTTATACATGATGTTTTCATTCATTATACTAATCGCGAGTTTCTTGTAATTTAGTACACTGAGGATAAATCCGCATGAACAAAAATCAAAAATGATCAATAATCAATTATTCAACTTTTTGATCATATAATATGTTATAATTCGTGTGAGGACAATGAAATTAATTTATAAAAATGATTTTAGACACACCTCCAAAACTAGGTCACTTCTGATTTTAAATTAAGTATTTTTTAACTACTCTCATATATATTTGTATGTACTCATTGATCTTATTCTATCCTTAATTATATAAGTTTTACAAAGTCATATATATATATATATATATGTGTGTGTGCAGTCAGTGTATATTTATTAAAAAAAAATATTTATTTTGTAGTCATTATTATTTATCAAACATTAACTATTATTTGTGTGTTGTCTTTGCAATAAGTCACTGTTTTTATGATTATTTTATGAACAAGTCACTTTTTTATACTAGTTTTTTTCCTAATTTATGTACATTTGTATTTAGATAATTTTATAGAACAAATAGTAAGCGCCTACAGAAGGATCCAAAATGATTGAAAGACGAATTGCATTTATTCTATAATATTATTAATCGGTTACATTAAACGGGCCACTTTTATATTTTTTTTACATAATACTGCAACTAGTTGTCATTATTCAGCAGTATTTACTATACTATTAGATGGAGCTATTTTTTAAAAAAATTATTAGTAATATATTTATGTTAACTAAATTTAATAGTACATTAAGCACTAATAACTAGTGAAATATAATGGCAATACTTAGAAAAAAGGAATGAGCTTTCCCTCATAAGATGAATTAATATAATTACATATATATATATATATATATCATATTTATTCAAAAAATTAATATACTAACAATTTTTATCTCTAAGAATACCAAGTGAAGCAACAAATCATTTATTTAGAGTTAATTAAAATCTAATAAAAAATATTATAGAAATAAAAATGACAATATTGGGTAAGACATTGATTTGTGGACAGTTATTAATGAATGAAAATTTTTTAAGCGAAAGTATATATATATATATATGTATGTATATATATATATATATATACATACATATGTGTATGTGTGTGTATATATCCATGTATAGATAGATAGATGTAGGTTATTCAATTTCGGCTTCCACAAGAAAGTATTAAAAAAACACAAAAATTTAAAAAAAACATGTTACCTCCAATATAGCATTTTAGTTTAATTGTATTTTAGTATTGAACTGAACTAAGATACTAAATAAAATATAATATGACTTTTCTTAACCCCTGCGCCCTATTTTAATATTTCCATGTGGAAGCCTAAATTTAATCACCGTATAGTTACACACAAATTACAAATATGTTAAATTGCATTTGATCGAAAATGGGTAGATGAAAACTCGACTGTGTTACAGACAAACACTGTCGTCGAATTGAATTTTTTCGCTTGAAATGAAAATCGATGTGTATTAAAATGCAGACATACCTTCATAGTTGAGAACGTATGTATGTATGTATGGAGCAGACGATACCACGTATTGTCACTGAATATATATGTATGGCGCGCGTCTCCATATAGTCATTTCTTTTATACTATTGTTTCTGATCTCATTGATCATTCTTATCTCGCCCCCTATATAGCTGTTTTGTTGCGCCAGGCGTGTGCGTAAATTATGCAACCGACGAACGTGCAGATGTATATATATTCTTTTTATTTCTCATTGGCACACTTGTTCTTGAAATTGGACGAGCATTGTATCTCACCTTTCGGGCATATATATATATATATATATATATATATATATATATATATATATATATATATATATGCACACATATACACCTCTGTGTAAATGGTTTATTCGCCGGTTTGTTATGCGCCCGTGGTCTGAGGTCAGTTTTCATTATTTTACCATCATCTGTTTTCATATACTTTGTATATATATATATATATATATATATATATTTCTTATGCAATTGATTTTATTACGCGTTAATAATTCTGTAATACAATACATTCTGTAATATATTACATTGTGATTCATATTGTAAAATAGTAAATAATAGATTGTGTGAAATTGATATGTGTGGAAAAATGGATAAGAAATTAGAAATCATTTAATTTTAATGTCTTTAGAAATTGTGTCACTCTATTGTGTGCATTATTTCTTAAACAATATTGGGATCTTTGATAGAATATATTAATAATAAAAAGAAAATATTTGAAGCTATTTTAAAATTATATATATATAAATATAATATGAATATTATCTTGAGCTTTAACAAACATTTTCCATTTTTTCTGATTTTAACAATTCAACGTATCCCAATATTCTTTTGGCATTGGCTAAATTCACTTTCACAAATGATTTTTTCACTCACATGATAAACCATACTTTTAATCAACACTTTTAAATAATTGACTATTTTTGATTTTTACTAATGCATATTTTAATGTAAATTCCTTAATTCTTAGAGTTCTAATGTATAGAATATGCACGATAGTTTTTTCTGTATCTCAGCATTCTAAGAATGACACCATCTTCATTAAAATGTATACTAGTACCGATAAAAATGATCAGTTATCAATTATCAATCAGTTATCAAACAGAAAAAATCTAATTAATCTAATTTTGGATGTCGAGTAAATTTTATAATTTATTTACCGTACTTGCTCATTGATATTTTTTTAAGCTTTTTAAATTTTTGATATTTTTTGGCACAAGTTGACATGAAAACGTAATTCATTTCTCAACGTAGTACATTTCACAAGTCTTTTTGATACAACCCAAACTGAAATTAATCATAGATTAATACATATTTATGGTTCTATTATTTTAAGTAGAAAAAAGATTTGCCTATGATTGTTGCAAACTTAAAAAAGATAGACTAAGAATCCAAGATGACATTGAAATCACAAGAGTGAATATATCCTTCGAACAGGGTAAACAGTTGTGTTCATTTAGAAAAAAGAAAGGATAGTAAAATGAGGACATATATTTTTTAATTAAAATAGAAATTTTCTCCTTACTTAAAAGCAGAAAAAAGTAAAAAATATGAAACTAACTTATTTAAATTAATCATTTTCACGTTTATAGGAGATTTTGCAATAAAATTTAACTCATTCATTATAACCACTCAACGAATTATCCATTTATGACGATTCGCATTCAGACTAACGATATTTTATTATTTTATAACTATGCTCAAAATATATTTATCATAATATTAAAGATTTGAAAATCTTTATAAATTAAAATTTACAGTTTTAAAATTAATTTTTATATATTATAAATTAAATCTTTATAAAATTAAAGATTTGAAAATCTCTGTAGACAATAATCTAAAAAAAAAATTGTTTAAAGAGTATTTCTTGTTTCTTTAATTTTTATTTAAAAATATATACAGTTAATAAAAAAAACAAACATTGTATTAATTCTATAGATTACTACTTAAATGACTCATCATAATCAGAATCGGTAGGAAAATACATTGATTGCATACCCCGGCCCATTATTTTATTCGAGTTTGATGGTGTTAACAATAATTAGAATTTTAAAACTATCTTCAATTTTGGTTTTGACATATTTGTAGTTTGAATGTATTTTATCGTACCTTTAGTCAGTTTCAATTAATATATGAATTTACTTGACAAATATTGAACTTCGCATATATATATATATATATATATTATCTATATTGTTTTCAAGTTAAATTAATATTATTATTACAAACTTTTAAAAATAATCTCGCATGTTTTTTTATGATTAAACAATCATCATAAATTAATTTCATTATCTTTTAAAGACTAGCATAAAAATGGACATTCAAAACAATCTTTATTATTTATATTGTAATTATTTGTGCCATTCAAAACATACAACACTATAAAACTTTATAAAAAATATAGTGCAATATAAATTTATTCTTTTTAATAAGCTGTGATTTTTTAAAAAGAATAATACCTCATACATTAACTGACAAACATAAAATTATATTTATTAGAAACTAACATGTGACTCAATTTATGTACAGGTTTATATATATATATATATATATATATATATATGCATATACAATATATGATATTAAATCTCAAAGCAAAAAATAATAACAATGCGACAAAAAAACTATTGTAAAATTAATTGTTCAGTAACTACAAATGCAATCAGATAAATAATTATATTTCTGTTATTCTTATAACATAAATTTGCAGAGTTAAAAGATTTATTATATCAACAAGTAGAAAACAACTATAAATTTAAATAAAAAAAAATATCGTTCCTATAGCGAATCGTTGTAAACAGAAACGAATTTTTATATTTATATATTTACTTTTAATAATCGTGTGTCGCGGTTTGTTTAGCAGAACAATTATTATTTTTTACCATGCGCGAATCGCACGCACTCTTACAATTTATATATATATATATATATATATGTGTGTGTGTATATATATGTGTGTGTGTTTGTAATCAATATATTGCATGTCGACAAAGTTTCCACTAGTTGGAATCCTTGAACATGCACGAGCATTACATTTTTTTTATGTATAATCGTGGATATATATCTAAATGGAGTCGCTGCACGAATTATCCATACAAATCAATCATTCAATTCACATTTTCTGAGATCTTCAAAAAAGTCGAAGACAAGGTTAAGGCGTGGTGTCCGATTTGATTAGTTTATAGTTTTTTTTACGACATTTTAAATGATATTGATGTAGTTTCAAGAAATAAATTAAAGCTTTTAAAAACGATGTGCTGTTTTTATACATTATATTGAGTCATATATTATCAGGTAATATTTTATATGAAGAGTTATAGCTATATTTACATTAAATTAATTTCTCTAATCAAAACAAATGGTTCTTTCAAAACTTTCACACAGAAAATATATCGTTTTTTTCTTTTTTATATATTTATTTTTTAATATTATTTATTTTTCAATTCAATATAATATTCAATTGAATGTAGTATTTTTTGTAAATATGTACAAAAATCTAATTTTTTTATTTAATCTGTAACACTACATACATGTATATATATATGAAGAGAGCAATCGTTTTCACACAATCAAAAGTATTAAAAGTATAAATAGAATAGAGTTAAATTTTTATTGTAAAATAAATTATTACTTATAAGTTAATACTATTAATTCTCTTTCGCAAAATTTTCACCCTTCTACAAATAATATCTGTTATGGAAAGAATTTAATGAAAGATTAATTACTCAAACCTTAACATAAAATTAAAATAGAAAATATAAGAAAAAAATTAATATTTCTAATCAGAAATTCTTAGTAAAAATATGTCTTTTAATAGAAGTATAAGGCTCCAAAGCGAATCACAAACTCGCATCTTATAACTATCTCTTTCTTTTGTATATGCCATCAGCAGAAGACTATGACAAGGAATAAACGACATGTGATTTAGTTTTCTTTAAAATGAAACTGAATTATCCTAATCGGGTGTATTATTTTATTAATAAAAATTCTATACTGTTTCTCTCTTTCTAATCATTATATATATATATATATATATATATATATATTATATATATATATATATATATAATAAGTATAATGGTTGCTATATTTAATTTAGTCTTTTTAATGTTAATTTGTTATTTTTGGCATTTTAATTACAGATTAACTATGTAAAATAGAACTTCATTAACTGTTGAAAAAAATTCTTTTCATAGTAAATAAATATTTATAATGAATTTAATGTGTTCAAAAAATATTAATTAATACGAATAAATTAACTATTAATAATAGACTTAAAATCTTAAGCAGAAATTGAACTATTTATTGGCTAATGGAAAGAGAATAATAAAAATTTTACATTAATACTAATTACTGAATTTCATTTCTTATTATATATATATATATATAAATACACACACACATGTATACGTAATACACATATACATGTATGGATAAGTTCACACAATAGCTTGGGGTGTTTTATCTGTAAACTAAACTATTGTAGATAAGTTTCTATTATTGCCAATTTTGTTGAAAGAGACCGTAATGCGAGACTCTTCATACATACTATATACATTCATATATACACATCCATATATATTAGTTTGTTAAACTAATGTAAACTAATAGTATATAATTAAATTGATTGATTTTGATTGATTAAATTACGTGTAATAATTATAAAATTGCTAATATTTCATTTGAGAATTATTTGTGAAAATAATATTTTTTAAAAAAAACAATATATTTTAGGGATGTAAATTTCTTATTTTTTTCTAAAAAAATAACTGCACATTAAAATTAACTAATAGAAGAATTATTCTTTCATCCATATGTACTTAAATTAAAGTCAGTATTATTAGTAATTAAAAATAAAAATATAGATATTTTTAAGTTGGAATATTTAAATGTCTGAAAAAATAATGTTACGTATTTTTATCCAGTTAAGAAGTAAAAACATGAATCAGCTTTTAGTATGAGTCAATAGTAAATTATTAAATAAGTGTCCTTCATGACTTCCAACAATATTAGTCAATTATTTTATCTTTTTATTATAAATTTTTAACAATATAAACTGTCGATTCTCAATAGAATCAATATACCAGTCTCTAAGAGACAATTTAAAAATCTGAAAATACATTTGTTCTCTCAAATTATTTATGGGGCAATACTAACACATATTCATCTTAAATATTATCCTATGGCATATAATTTTAATTTTATTAAATTTAGAGTCAAGTACAATTTAATTAGCCAAGTCAAAACGAAATTATTTCATTATTTTTTTAAAATAAATAAAAAAAATAATTCAATAATTTATAAATTATTTATTTATAGCAGTAATTGTAATTAACAGTAATATTAATTTGTAAGGCGTAATTATATAAGTAAATATAAAATTCTGACTGATATTCCCCTTTTTTATTATGATAAAATCACTATAATTATTTATTTCAAATTATCAGAACGCATTAAAACGAGTTAGTAATTTTATACATAAAATTAACTTCAAATGAATATATAGTAAGTCTTATAAAATAGTTGTGATAAAAAAGAGTCATTTAGATTTATTAAATTGAGAATTATTGTTATGAAAATAATAATTTGCACTATGGAGAACACCCATTAAAAAATCGCATCACATATCAAAAATGCATTTCATTTGATTTCGCTAGTGTATATATATGTATATATATATACAATATAAATATATATTTGTAATTTATTTTTTTCTAACAAAAGCAAATTTAAATATTTTACAGTCATGCTGCAATCATTTCTAATCATAATTATGTACTTACGCTATGAGGTAGTATAAACATTTTGTTATAATAATAAAAACCTTTTTAATTATATTATAACATGCTAGTGACTTTATTAACATATATAAAGTTGAAACGTAAATCAAAATACTCGTTGTACCTAATAAAACATAATTTACAATAAGTACTATACGGGTAAGAGCAATTGCTTACACTTTAATTCAAGTTGTTTTTGTTTCTTGATGTTCAATAACCTATTCGTAAACTAAAACAGAATAATTAATTTTAATGAGGTTGAATGATTCACAAACTTAGAAAAAATATACGGAAAGAAGGTGTAATATACATATTTAGAGGTTGAAAACATTCACGTTTAGAATTTTAACAAAAAAAACTACTAATGTATAGAAAAAAATCGTTGAAAAATTGGAAATAGATTCATTGATTCAAGAAGGTCAAGTGCAGAACTGTTATAAAAAGTATTAATGAAGTGAATGAAAGACTCTTAAAGTGAGTCATTGGAAATAGTCTTGGATCAAAAAGTACGTGGAAAGCATGTAATTAAGGTGATCAAGGGCAATGTACCTAACGTTCAAGAAGTTATTTAATTACTTAAAAAGACGTTTAACGACAACTCCTTAATAACGTTTCAGATTTAATATGTCGAAGGAAGTATCTTGATTTACTATATACTAACGAGTTTATTATATCACAGTAAGTGTTCTTGTATATTAATTACATCCACTTTAGACATGTAGGTTTTATCGGACAGTACTCTGTTTTGCTGATCAATAAAGTTACAAGTTTTAATCAGTTTATGACCTATATTAATCCTGATCCATATTTCTCCAGTGTGTGTGTTTTTTTTAATTTCTTCATATTTGAGTTGTGTAAAAATATAACATGTTCTTAAAAATAAATTAAAATTTTATATTTTAAATAATTAACCGCAGATGAAAGAAGATTTAATCAATAATAAAATTTTAAACACAATTTAATATTAAAAATAGTGAATCATTCTTATCCAATGTGTATCTTGAGTGAAAACTAAATTGAAATTGAATCTTCTTTAAATAATTAAGTATTTTAAATAGAAAGAAACTGTGTATCTATAATTCTTGTTGAAGTATTTTTTATTGTTAATGAACATACGGAATTGTTATAAAAACTAATCTCAGTGATCATAATAATAGTGGTGCTAATAATGACAAACTTCTAATGGATCATATTTTATAAATTCATTTTCATTTCATAAATTAATTTTCTCTCATTTCACAAACCACATTTTTTCTGAACAAAAATTTTCAATAATTGATTTGTTCATTTTTGGTTGTCTTTTAGTCACATTTCTATGATGAAACTATTATCCTCAAGCGCTCATGTTCAGAAAAATTTTAATCAAATATATTGTGATTTCTCTGTACCTCAGTGCTCTAATAATAATGGTTTCACCATCGAAATATAAACAAGAAAAATCAAAAATGATCGATTATCCATTATTATACATTTCTCATTAGATACAAACGTTGTTTTTGTAAAGTGAGTGAAAAATTCATTCGTAAAAGTGAATTTAGCCATAGTAACAGTATATTGTCATATATAGTAAATATAAATTAATTTTTAAATACAAGTGTAAATGTAAGGTGATTCAACTTAGGCTTCAACATGAAAGTATTAAAAAAAACTGAAATTAAAAAAACATGTTATCCTCCATTTAGTATTTTAGTTCAATTGTATTTTAGTATTAAATTCAATTAAAATACTAAATAAAAAATAACATAACTTTTCTTATCTCCTGCGTCCCTTTTTAATACTTCCATGTGAAAACCTAATTGAATCATCCTATATTAAATCATTTAGTGGAAAAAAATACAAGTTCTTTAATTGTAAAACATACAAAGAAACAACCCAGTGCAGAATCAGAATCTAACTTTATTTTAATTTATTTTACCTTACTTAATTTATTCTAACTAATTCTAATTCACCTAACTCCTATCTAACATAGAATAGACATATATCGCAGTGGTTTAAATTTAAGTTTATGAGTCGACTAGATGAAATGTATATTAAAATACCAGAATAAACGTAATGAGTAGTGATATTCACTGCTACCTACTCCAGTTTTTCATTGTATATTTATTGTCAGTCGCTTAAGTTTAAATCTAAATTTAACTGCCGCCTTGTTTCTACTTAATTAACTAACTCCGCACCCTTAATCGTTCAATGTTCAACCCCAAGTAATAATAATTAATTAACTTACAATTAATTTATGCATTTAAGCTTAATTTTTTAACATTACAGCCAATGCTGTTAATGCACTAAATTTTTGGATACCAAAAATAAATAAATTTCAATGTAGATTATATCTCTAGAGATTTTTTCAATTTCCTGCGAATCTAAATTAATATTTTTCCAATTCATTTTCCTACAGATGAAGACAATTTGGAAAATATAACAGCTTCTTTTCTAGTTTAGAAAAATCACTGAAGTTCTGAAAAATAACATCACGATTATATAATCGTTCCATTAATGAAATCACCTTTTCGATTATTGCAATTACTGTTTAGAATATTAAGTAGAGTAAAATATAATTGACATTCTTTATAGTTATTTAATTGCTTTTGAGTTAATTTTTGAGAATAAAATTCAAAAACAACTAACGGTCATTATCAAACAAAATCTTTAATTTACGATTATTTTCTCTCCATGATTGACATTCATGTATTGTGTTTGCAGAATATTTAAAAATCATTTTATTGTACGAATGATTTATAATCTTGATACAAATTAAGTTTCTTGGTTTCTAAACTCTATATATTTCATTTTACATACAACTTTTTTACAACTCAAACGTTTTTATGACAGCTGGTGATTCAAGTTAGAAGTGTATTTATATTTATCACTATATATATATAGTAGATCTTTGCTGAACGACCGTAATTGGTACAGGATTAACTTTAGTTCTTTGAAACGGTTGTATAAGGCACTTATAATATGTAAAACTTCTAATTGGTGCAAAACAGCCAAAATCCTGATTATACATTACATAAAATTTAACTTTAAAGGTACGTATAAGTAATGAAAATAAATTATTTTACTTTAACTTTTTTTGCTAATAATCTGTTTTTATTCGATGGTGGCCCAACCCATCAATTTACAAATGCTGGTTCTTAGAGCAAAAATCACCCTCCATGAAAGTTTCTGGTAATTCACTACTTGTGGGGAATCAATTTTATCCCTCTTTGTGGCTTGGCAGTGGCACTAGATTGGTAGAAAGTTGAGGCTTTGGTAAAAAACCTATCCATTATGGACTACCGTTCAATATTTCTTTTCAATTTGTAAAAGTATGAAATCACATTGTCCCCAAACTAGCACATATGAACTTCAGTCTTTTCAAATTCTGGACGGAATATCATTTTACTTTTAACAGATTCTCATGCACTTCACAAGCTTTTTAATTCTCCATTACTCATAACATTTAGTTATTCTTGAGCTTTCTCCTTCGCACTATCTTACTCCTTCTCAATCATCCCCAACTGATGAAGTTGCTTGCGCCCCCAGTGTACTTTTTATCACATAAAAGTACACTGATTTTTTACAAGTTTTACACATAAAAACATGTGCAGTCTATGAATGATACACGAGAAGAGACTTTAATTTGAAATCACCAGATGTATTAGCCTCTAGCAACAATGTTAATCTGTCTTTCGTAGGTTTATTTTCAAGTAAATCGGATTCTTCCTTTTTGCGACCAGGCTTCTTAAATCCCGTTCGTTGTGCGATCATTCATTCGGTAGGGCAGTTCTTCAGCGAGGGTCTACTATATATGTATACATGTGTGTATATATATATACGCACTTGACAATTTACAAAAAAAGAATAACATTCAATATGATATTATTTCCATATCAAAAGTAAGTTAATCTAGTCTGTAAATGAAAACTTACACAATACATTGTATATAAAATAGCAAATACATGAGGATATTGTAAAAAAAAACTTTTATAAAGATACAAGTATAAAGAAAACATACAAAATAAACAAATGATACATATTATTATATTTTTAATATAAAACGTAGGTAGTAAATTTTGTAAATAAATAAAATGAATCTCCTATTTTACAGAGATGATATTGGATGCAATATGTGTTATTTATTACTGTCTATATTGCGTTTCGATGCAATAAAAAAGTACATCATACATACATAAAAGTACATATATATATATATATATATATATATATATATATTGATTTTTTCGATTTGTACACTTTTTATAAAAATCCACTCACGCGAAACATTTTCGACTATAAGTAATCTATCATACTTTCGTTCCTTTGAGAATTATCCCTTCTCAATCCTCGATACAGGTAAACGACAGTGTATCGAAGTTTGTGATGGTTACGTTTTTTTATTTTATTTAATTTAATAAAAAAACATACACGCCAATATATATATATATATATATATATATATATATATATATATATATATGAAATTATTATTTATATTACTTTTCAAGGCAATTTTTCAAAAGATATATTTATAAGAAAAACTTATAAAATATGTTTTTTAAAGATATATTAATTATTAAAATAGAATAAATAAAAAATTTTAAATAAAATTTCTACTAAAATTATTTTAAATTTAAATAACAAAGAGGAATTATTGGACATACAAATAAATAAAATATATTTTATGTACATAGTGTAGAATAAATACAGATAAATATGGAAATATTGCAAACAAAGAATATGTTTTATATTGATTAAAATTATTACTTGTTAATTAAAAAGTTTATTCGGATTAGGGGCGTCAAATCGTTTTCAAATGAAACGATACATAAAAATAATATGTATTTGAATAAATGTATATTTAAATAAATATTTATAATGTAAAATAAATATAGATAAAATCATGAATAATAAAATACTAAAGATATTATACAAATAAAAGTTTTGGCATTAAATATCGATTAAATCTGATTGAAATAAAAATGGATATTTACAAATATATTAAAATGCAGTTGTTGTATTAATTATATATTGTTTTACAAATAAAATTCTTTATATGCAGAACAGGCATATCCGTTTATATATTATTAGTTCTACAAATTATTTCAGTGCCTTTTTTATATAAAATCAATGTTTACAAAAATATAGAACATATTTCAATCCCTAAATATCCCTCATAATATTGTTTAACTTTGCTTCATCTGTAGGGTAACTAACTAATCCTTTGTCGAAGAAAAAATAGCTCTTTTGAGTCGATGAGGTCGTAATGCATTTTCGAATTTCTTCAATTATTTTAGCATTTTTTACATTTGTTGTACGTCAGAACACCTTCCCCAAAACTAAACAATTCATTCAACAGCTTTTTTTCAACTGGAATACAAAAAGTATCCAATGCCTAGTATGCCGCTTTTCAAACACCATCGTGTGAAATATTGCTTTGTGAGGTTATGCCAACGGCACGGCCAAGATGTATAGTGCTTTTGAATATTAAGATTAGAATTTCAAAATACTAAAATGATCCGAAAATATTTTAATTTAAAACAGAGGTATTGATTGATTCAATTTAAAGGCATCGAAACATTTTGTGCACCTATTTTATATATATATATATATATATATACGAGTATGTCAATGTATGCTATCTTTCTGTTCTCTATTCAATCTTACACCGTACATCGATTGAAACAGGCCTTTACAAATATCTTCCTTTTCATACTGTAAATAATACAGGCTATCAAAGAATCTCATACTTTCATAAAACTAATATATTTTCATTAAAAAATAAGTAAAGAGAAGTAAAGTATGTAGTCTTTTGATAATAATTTTTTGGCAATAACTAACACATCTTCTTGAAATTCGTTGACAATATGAATTATTTCTTGATGGCTTCACTACATTACATTAATATTTTATTTTAATATTATCTTAATACACAGCGACAATAAAAATCTAGATAATGTTACATACAAAAAGATATTATCATATAGTATGAACAGTAACAATAAAAATCCGAAAAGTATTTCGAACACACTTAGTTTTATCCACTATATTTATTCTTGCTGTATACAGTACAGTTCTAATACTGTGACTAAATTGGCTTTTGCAAATAATTTTTTCATCAGTTTAAGAATTGTAAAGTGTAAAAAAACTGAATTTTCTATTACCACAGTGGTCTGAAGATAATGGCATTGCCAATGTTCATATAAGCACTAATCAATAATTATTGAACAATTTTACCCAAAGAACATTTAGTTGTGGTTTGTGAGATAGAAAAAAAAGCATCTGTTACTAATAGTTTGTCAATCTAATATAAAATAGATTTTTTTACGCTTAGTGTTAATGTTTATTTTTTTAAAAAAGAAGGATATTTATTTTATATTTTAAATTATTTGTTTATGAAAGAATCCATAATGCAAAAGCTAATAATTTTATAAATTGTATTAATAAATGAGTTATTTAAGTTAATTACACTATAAAGTGTACTCTATATATATATATATATATATATATATATATATATATATATATATATATACACGTATATATGTATGTGTTTATAGAATATTCTGTACAAATATTACATATAAATTTATTTTATGTATTTACACATAGTTTTTTATTGTTTTGGAATCAAAAATTTAAATTAAACAAATGTTTATTAACATAAATTAAATGGTTCACTGAATTCTTTAGATATTTGGAATCATTTTTTTGTATTTTTATATATATTTTGTGTATGTATATATATATATACATACATTTCTATAATTTTATATGTTATGACATAAACGATCATTATAAAAATGAAAGCTCTCTGTATCATTTTAAACTGATTATTTCGTAATTGAACGTATAATTTACACAATGTGTTCATAAATACATTCTTAACAAAAATTCATAAAAATTGAACTGTTGAATTTATGAATATAATGAAAACGAGGAAAAATAATTACTTTGTATCAACACACGCAATTATATCAACTACAATACTTACAATGAAATATAATGAAGAAAAAATATTTAAATTATTGTTGAACTGAAAAAAGGTTGAAATATATGCATATATTTAAAATAAAAATAATTACCTACATAAACACACATACACACACATATATATATATAATTTTATTCAAATTTTCTTGATTTAAGTTGTGTTGTTATAAGCCTCAGGAATAAAAACAAACATGTTTTATCTTATGTTTATATCTCTCAGTTTTACTATTACCTGAAAATGTTTACTAATATTTTTTTTGTAGAAGTGAAAGTTTTCTGATTTAAATTATATATTGTATATATATATATATATATATATATATATATATATATATATATATATGTATATATATAATGTAGATATGCCTTTCATAACTTAATCAAGGAACAGTATCGTTCATAATACTAATAAAGTTCCTCTATAAAAATAAAATAGGTATACGAAAACGTAATTATCTTTGTGATATTCTGTGGTAATTTTCATTTACATTTTAATGTTCCTCTTTAGTAAAACCGAAATTTTAAAGACAGTAAAACGTTCAGGTGCGTAAATAAATTAATATTTTAAACGAACAACACCCACAAAGATCACAAGTACACAATGTACGTACGTACATACCACCACTTCGAGATACTATATCAAATTCTCCGGCAACCTGAAATCTGGCACATTTCTAACGATTACAAGAGACGACCGTATCATGCTGTGTCAGGAAGAGTAACTCATCCCGAACAATAATAACGGGTAACCGTGTGGGATGGAATTGTACGTTACTCGGTCGCAGTGAAAGGAATCACGGGAACAGATGCGGGTCTGGCTAGGCCAGTCAAATAAGAACGTAGTACTACTTCGTGAGCTTTCATATAACCCTGCTCTAGACAACCTCTGTCACTACGGTATCTAATGGTTTTTGAACTTTCGTGTGTGTGTGTTACGTATATAGGGGACATAGGGGTGACGTTATGGACTTTTTTCCCTACATTTTACATTTGACGTTATTTTCTCTGATGTAAAAATAGGACAGTTGTTAATATGGCTCGGAAACGTTTTTTGAATCTCAAGATACTAGTTTTGTGTCACATCATGTATGTTTTACAATTGAATTAAATTATTATTTGACTGAAAAATTCTACAGTTTATATAATTTTATAAATCGTTCTGTTTTCAACTGAAATACTTACTATTTGAAATATACAAGAAATTAAATTGAGTACTTTTATATATTTTATACTTTTCATACAAAAATAGCATATTAGAAATTAAAATATGTATTTTCAAGAAAAAAATAAATCCCTAAGGAACATTTTTTTAACTCTCTTAAATTTATTTTCAACGTATATATTTTTATCTGCTGTCGTTACTGAAAATATTTGAATTATTTTAACGTTTTTTTAAATCAACTCTCCCTTTTTAAAAGATAATAGCGAAATTATGAATTTACTTTGGTACATTTTTAGAGAAGTATTTGTTTCGTTTTCCACTTTTATCTCTTTTCTAATGAAAAATATCACTTTATCTCTAAACTTTTATTTTTAGTTCTATAGAAATTATTTTATTGCATTTTTAAAGAAATTGATAATTCTAACTGAATATTTTCTAACTGTATTTCAAGAATATTCCATAAAATATTAAAAATGTACAATTTTTGAAAAAAAAACTTGTAGAGATTTTATATTAAATTATTATTAACGATGAGATCTAAAATTTTCACGTGAGAGCGAATGAAGTGAGTTAAGGGTACGATCCGGGGAGGAACTCCCAGGAATCGGCGAGTGTAGCAAGTAGAAAGCAAAGCCCAGTTGTTAGTAAAAAAAATATTTTTGATTATTGTTCACCTGTAAAAAAAGTACACTTTTATTTATACAAATTCTATTTTTTATTATCTTTTTCTCTATTGTAACTCAAAATATTTCCATTCGTTTGATTTTTCTCTTTCATCTTAATTTTTCCACTGTTATGACTTTCTATCCGATTTATATACTACTTTCTTATTTTTCTCCTCTTATTTTTCCATAATCGATTATTTTTCAGCCTTTTAAAATTTTTTAACACGTTAAAAAAACAATCTATTCCACATATTGTCTAATTTTATTGTCTTCCATGTTTAATTTCCTAACATTTATATTCTTGCATCTTTTAATCAGTTTTTCTGTTATAAATAGTGTTATTTTATTTTAAATTATTTGATTTTATCGTAGTAATAATAGTAAATTGATATAATAATACAATCTATTTCCTCTCTTTTCTTTGGTTTATTAATAGGTATTGATCTTTTGCTTTACAATGCTTCTCTATTAATCATCGGGTGCTAATGATCTTAGTGATCGACACGCCCTTAAACTCCAAATAACCAACTATCTATCAACCAATTAGTTAAAATTTTAATAGGATCGAAAAATTATAATTAAAATAATAATTTGATCTATCACTTCAGCTAGTTATCGTATCAAAGAGATCAAGCTAATTGTACTATTTCTCTCCGTGGTCTTAGATCGTCTGAGTTTCTGTTCTCCATTAGATTTGACACGTGTACCATCTTCAAATAGATTTCAAAAACTGAATCTGAAGTTAGAATGCGTACCACGTAGTTGAGAATAGAAGTTCAGATAAGTCAAAGGTTTAAAGACCATCAGCACAACAAATATCTGTTCCACTCTGAAAAAAAACATTCTATTTTATTTTTAGAACAATCGTTAAGACCAAATAATTATTGAATTACAAGTTTTATTTGTATTTTAAATAAGATAAAGGACAAATGATACTATTCTATTTTTTAATTTTATTTTTCAATTTTTTTTCTTATTATTAATTTAATGCAAAGATAGTAACCATAATCGAAAATAAATAAAAATAGTGACACTATGATTAAACTGATATTCACGATTGATTTTTTTTGATTTTAGATTTATAATCAATTTTATTAGTCAGGATATTTATTAAGAAAACATACTAGAATTCCCGATATCTCTTCTATTATAAATCATATTAAAGACCATAATTGCAATGTTTGATAAGAACTTGTTAAGAGTTTTTAATTATGTGTATCTTGCAAGTATTTTACTGCAGAAATTCAAAATTAATTTAATACTCCATTATACACTTCTTGTAACTTTATTCAAGAAAATAAAAATGTACTCGTATCATGCGATACACACACACTTTGATGTCATTGATTTAATATTCATCGAACTGATCGAATAAAAAAGACTTTATCTTTCTTCAACAAACAAAATAAAACTTCATGTCGATTTCCTAAATATAAACAGTTTGAGTCTCTATACAACTTTTGTGTACGGTTTAAAAGCTTAACGTCTTTATTTAAATATTCAATTATGTTTCTATTCGTTGAATAAATACATTTTCGTCGACTTTATCTTTTGTTAATTGGAAATTATATAGATACTTTGTATGCCTCCCCTGTAAGGTCATATTAATTTTCTGTAAATATTTACATTACACTCGATTAAACAAGCACTTATCTCTACAATGACGTGCTCATATGATTGAATAATGCCGGTGGTTGGAATTTTATACAAAAATTGTACAAATATGGGTGTTGGCTGTTATTGATTTCGGTTTTCAAACGGCGTCAGATTTTTCATTGGAAAAATGTATATATATTCATAAAGACTTGATTTTAATTATTTAATTTTCATGCTGATTAATTTTAGGTCGACTATATTTTAATTGCCTTATTGATTTTACGACTGGACATTTAATTAATTAATAAAGTTCACGTAGATACCTATTGATAAAATATATTAATATTAGCAAATAAGCACTTCATATTAAATGAAAATATATAGGAAATTTTTTTCAGCTAAAATGATAAGATATAAAAGGTTTTTACAAGAATAAAGTAGTGTAATAACTTGTTTGTCCACATAAAGTAAACACTTTTTATTTTGCTTTATAAAATCTGATAATTTATTTGTATTTTCAAACATAAACATACAAAAATATACACAGGAAATACGATATCCACTGTTGAAAAGAATGAAATAGGAGAGTGTTAATATTAAATAACCTAACGGATTTTTAGAGATGTTTTTGCAGCATTATATATATATATATATATATATATATATATATATATGACTAATTTTCATTATAAAATTGTAGCTTTATATATTTATGTACATGTTTCACAGCAAAAAATTTTAACCGGTATTTTTTTTTAATAATTCTTAAACTTTATCTTTTTATTCTTTACATTATATATATATATATATATATATATATATATAATTTTAATAAATCAGTTTTTTTATATAAATAAATACTCT
Source organism: Acanthacorydalis orientalis (assembly GCA_034766995.1). NCBI lineage: Eukaryota > Metazoa > Arthropoda > Insecta > Megaloptera > Corydalidae > Acanthacorydalis > Acanthacorydalis orientalis. Next base: position 13,803,073 of record CM068318.1, on the reverse strand, counting down.
ATTTTATATATAAATAAACTTTTAACAAATATGTTTTATCTTCGAATATTTAATTACATTTTTTAAAAAACAATAAATTTTATTTCTACCTCAATAAAATTCCTACCGAAAACTAAATTTATAATTAATGAAAATATTATCTACTCAAAATATAATATTTAAATCTCTAAAATGAATTTATGAGGAAAGCAAGTATTATTTAAACTAATGGTTTTGAGTATAAGGTTATATCTTTGTAGATTTTTGTTGAAATTAAATAATAATGAATGTTATTAAAACAGTCTAATTGAGGAAAAAACGATTGTAATCAAACATTTGTCTACTTTATTTAAAATGTTTAAGTTGTAAATACTGAATTTTCTCTATTTTAGTTTAAAATGTTTTTTTTTGTTCAAAAACAATTAATTGGTTAAATATATTACTAAAGTTTATTTAATCTGATCTTAAATAAATAATGTTCGCTTTCACGGCCCTTATTAAAGATAAATGTATTAATGCAAATAGTGGTCATTCCATTTTCAAAATATTTCTGAGTAATCGATTATTAAAATTCAGATCTTTTAAATTCTGTAAGTAATTTAATGATAAAATATAATTCTAGACAATATGAATAAATTCACACTAAAAAAATAATTATTTTTTATTCCACAAATCACAAAAAAATGTTTGATAAACAATTATTGATCATTTTCGATTGTTATATGATAAAATATGATAAAATCGCCAATTAAATGCGATAAGTAAGAATCAAAAATAAAAAATAATCAGTTTCTTAACATTTCTGATTTTAAAATTTGTTTGTGGTCTGAGTAACGAAAAAATAATCCTTTTGTGATACTTTAATGATATATTTGATTAAATTTATTAATTGTTTACTTTCTTACTGATGAAGTTCAGGTTAAATTAAGAAATGTTTTTTGAAAAATTATGAAATTTATGAAAACTTAATAAAATATTTAATCAGTTGTCCTGACTGATAATATTTTGTTTATGATTTCATGGTTGGAAGAATATTTTTCTAGCCATTTTTAACAGGTTCAGTAAACCACATTACCAACAAAAATTTACTATTACTTTCTACTTATTTACTTTTTCAATTCATTAGTAAAGAATTAATCGTGTTTATTTTAATTAGAATAAATAAATTCCTATAAATAAACAAATATTAGCATATCTCTAAATACGTTTCTCACTAAATTTGGATATTAAAACTTTGAGACAACATCAAATTCTAAAATAGACAATAGAATTAAACACGATAGTTAATTAGAGCAGAAGTAGATAGTAAAGTTTATTATTAACTTGAGAATATACTACACATCCTTTGACAACGTATCATTATCTTCCGTAAATATTTATGAAGTTGAAGACTTGTCTCTTCATTGCAGAAATATAAATATTTAAATTGATATAAATGTGCACATGCATATGTACTTATATATATATATATATATATATATATATATATATATATATATAAATTGAAACTAAAGTATTATAAGTGTGGATGAAATATTTTAAATATTTTTCTTCATTAAATACATAAACCATTGATTTTAATCATATCATTTTAATTCATATCTTAAATATACAAAACGTATAATTTACAGTTGATAAAAGTAGAACTAAAGTAAATTTATAGAACATTCAAATCGATTTTATCGATTGAATGGTGTTAATATTTTTCCATTTATTTATATCACATTAACATTGGTGTACTAGACTATAATGGCTAAATAAATAACTCACATTATTCTCATTCCTATCCAAGTAACGCCTTTAAATAACATTAATAAGCCCAATTCACTGAAACAGCCATAACAAATAGCTCAATATATCTCATGAACTGAAAACTAGTTTCTACCAGCTCACTGATTTACAAAGCGTTACATTTACCTGTAAATAATTTGTTTCGATGAAACTATAATATATAGTTCTAATGTTGTAATCATTGTGTTTGATTTAAGTCAACATCACTTATAATGCCATATTTGTAATACAATCAACGAGTTAATGTATTTTTAATATTTTATTAATGGAAACAATAAACGATATTTGTCTTCAATTACATTGACAAGCTATTTATTTATTTCAATTAAATTATTTTCGAAAACAATACTTAATCATGGTCTGTAAGTTGTACATTGAGAAAAAGGATTAAATCATTTTGAAAAAAATGATATATACAGTGTAATAGGTGGTAGGAAAATAATTACGGTTTTTGCTTTATGAATTCTGACCTAATTTTTTTTCAATGAAAGTGTCATTTCATTGTGAATAATAATATCATTTTAAGATGCAATTGATAAGATGCAATGAATAAGATAGAAGACGTCCTTCAGTTCATAACTGTAAACTGAAACCGTAAATTGAATCAAAACCACACACGACAATTCTAGAGCTTTCACAAACGTTAGGTGTTAGTCATCCAACAATTTTGGACTACTTGAAATCACTTAAATTAAAAAATGTATATGAATTTAAAGGTGGAAACGCCATTATTTTTCTATCAACCTAATATTATAAATAAAAACTTAAAAGCTATTTTATAACGAAAAGAAAATACTTCAGAATTATAAAAACCATATATGGTTTGTATAAAGTGAGGGTGAGAGTCACTATCATCTATATATGGTCGTTAATTCTATAAAATGTGACCTTCTTTACCGTATAAGGATCATATAAAGTCACTTTATATGCCTTATAAGATTAATATAAAGTATGTAATAAGGTGCTCATATAAGGATTCTGATCCTTATAGGGATTGTATAAGAAATGCCTAAAACCTTATGCGGAAGACATAAGATTGAGGATTACCTGAGATATTTGTATATTAAAACAATTTGAAATCATTGTATTGTCCTGGTGTCCTTTAGTTTTTTATTTTTCTACAACTAATTTCAGCATATGTGATACCTTGAAGTAGATCAGATAATTTAAAGTAATTTATATATAATTGAAAATGGTATATATGCACTAACAGCTGTACAAATACCACCAAGACAATAAACAGCAGAATCACAAATCTAAAAACAAATAAATATTATTTTAGTATAATAGTCTTTGTATTGTTAAGATATGAGTATGTTTTTAAAATAAATCCTTATTTTTTAAAAAAAATCCATTATTACAATTAAAATTCATTGTGTCCGAGGAAACTCACTAACTGCCTTTTTTATTTATTGTTTTATTGACATATCTAAATATTCTGTTTTATCTTTACTCTGCATCTTTTAAACTAATGAACAAATTAAGATGATGCACTGAAATATTTTAAATTATAATAAATGTTAACTTTAAGAATGACTCTAAAAATCGAACTATAAAAATGATTTTTATGATAATTACATTAAAATTAAATTCTGGTAAAAAATTAAAGTTTAATTTTTATCATTCAGACGTGTAATCTTTATCTTGATTCGCTTAGAATAATAAAATCAAGGAATGAGAAGATAATAACAATTTTAGAAATAATAATATCAAGTATCAGATATTTGTTTATGTAAACATTTCTGAATGTGATAATGATAGTGATTTGATAGAAGTATTGAACAAAATATTGTGTTGTTTTATAAAATTATAAAAAATATGTCAATATGTGTACTTATTGTGCTTTTATTTTTTCATTTTATAAATTGTTCTATTTTAAAATACAATATTTGCTAACCATAGTTAAATTTTAAAAGAAAACAATCATAAATAATTATTTAAAAAAATCTACTCCTACTTCTTCTTACAAGAATCTGAAATTATTATGGTTTATGTAAAAACTTCTATGATTTAATTTTTAAACTAGTTTGCTATTTTTCAATATTTTATACATTTATAGTTCCTTTTTTTCGATATAGCATCCAAATTACAATACCTACACAATTTATATTCAAATTTCTCGAATTAATATTGTTGTTACTAATTAAAAGCGAGTAATTATTTTTTTTTTCATATCAAATATTTATTACTAGAATCAATTGTATATTTTTAAATAAATATTAATTTAATTTTAATTAATTTTTAATTTAGATACATATTTTTTATATTTAAATTTTTTATCGAGATCTCATTTACCATTCAAAATAATTATTTTCTCAATTAAAAATGACGCACGATAAAATCTGCTTTTCATTTATGATATATGAATCTACAACCTAATGCGGTACCCATTTCACTATTACTATATATATATTATTCTTTGTCAGTAAATATATAATTATAATGTTAACAATTTTCTGTTATTTCAATTTAAACGTAATATATTTTGTAGAATATAATGTTTTTAAAGGAAAATATGTTTTAAAAGTAAATTACAAGCATTCCACAATTTTTGTTTTAATATTTAAAGTAAATAAAATAATTGAAATACCGTAAATACAAATTTTTCATTTAAAATTACATCATATACGAAAATAATTCAAAATAAAACAGATACATGAATGTTTATTCTTATTCCCTATTGACATAATCTGATTTATTGATTTGGTACATATTTTATGGCAATGTGTATCGCTTTGTGTCAAATGTTATGAACAGATTTTATATCTTTTAGGATGTAGTATATTTTGAGTACAGAAAGAAATATGAATATAAAATAAAAGTTTAGTTCAGTATTAAACGTATTATTCTTATTAAAATATCAACATATTAAACATTGATATCAACACAGTTTCATAAATCACTTTTTTATTTATATTTATTTATTACAATTTATTTATAGCGTTTTGAAATATTTAAAATGTCTCAACAATTTTCCTACATGACTACATATCTTGAAACTAAAAAAATATACTGAATGAAAAATGAGATCTCGTATCATATTAATAAATAATGAAGACTGAGGATCAAACTTATGATAAAATTTATATTTATATATCTTAACATGTTCCAAAGTTACGTACAGTTTCTATATAACTTTACACGAAAATGTATTGATTTTGTTGAGAGAACAGTTTCGAACGAAATGATAAGAACAAATCATTTATTTAGGCGTACTAGTTTTTTTTGTATAATATAATCATAATTTATAAAAGATCCAATGAATATTTTATGATTATCATTTGGAAAAAAATATTTTATAGATTTTTTAATTACTTAACACTTAAATAATATTATATAATTTATTAATAATTTTTTTCTTCAGAATTATTAATCGATAATCGTAAAAAATAAATATTTATCTATTTCATTAAATAATTTGTTTTTTGAAAATATTTAGATTTTTTTATAAATGAGTAAATGAATACAAATAATCTTTAAAAAATTGTAAATTATAAATATACTATTTATACTTTGTTTTAAAATATATATTTTTCAGATAAGTTTATTTAAATATTATTATTTTTCTACAATTTATATCTAAACATATTAAAGAATATTCAATTAATTCGATAAGTTTAATTAGTAATTAAAATAAATGTATGTAGTATTTTATTTTGTTTATATATAACGGATTATAAAATTATCAGATATGATATTTTAGAAGAAGATAAATCAGCTTATTTTAATATAAACAAATATATTCTTTGAAAGAACACAAATATTTACTATAAATAAAAAAATATACATTCCAATTTTCCCCTATTAACCATTAAAAGTACATACACTCATGTAAAGTATATGTGTTTGTTTCTATGATGTTGTATAAATTTAGAGTGTAAGACGTTTCAAAGAGAAATGTTTCTTCGTGTTCGGTTAAGTGGTCCTAGATGTTCTTTTATAACAGACGAAGGTAATATGAGACAATTCCTTATCGTAACCTACAAATGATATTGCTATAATAATGTTTTCTCTTGATTGTTCTATTTTTACCACTCAGCACTTGTAGTGCATGTATACTAAACACATAATGCGTTTTTTTTGAGAAAAAAAATACGCTTTTGTTAAAAATAACTAATATTTGTGTTTTGTGTTATTGAAGTATTACTTTTAAGCTGGCCTTTATAACATTATATATATATATATATATATATATATATATATATATTTGTGTATAAGATTTTCTTTCAATGATTATTTATATAAAAAAAGAAAATTGTAATTATCTCTCATATCCAAAATAAGGCCTTGACACTTTATCGATCAGCTGTTAACTTGTTTGTGAGTTACTGACTTCTATAATTAACAATCTATTTTAAATCCTGCAAGGACTTAGAAATGACTGAAATACATGCATACATATATATATACACACACACATATACATATTTATATATATATATATATATATTTATACATATATATATATATATTTATACATATATATATATTTATATATACATGCATATATATATATATATATATATATATATATATATATATATATATATATATCAGAAATAAAAAAGGAGAAAGCTTGACCTAAAACACCTTTACAAATCGAAAAGAAAATTAAAAAAATTACTAGTTTAAAATAATAGTTTTTGAAAAAAGTGTTCATTTACTTTCAAAAATTATAATAATTTGTGATTTTCCTGCAAACTTGACAACAATTTCATAATCCGAAATGTTCAATAATAGATTTTTTTCAAAAAACAATGTAAAATAGATTTTAAATAACATTTTCTTTATTAAAACGAAGATGAGTATTAAAAATGAAATAATAAATGATAATTTATAACAATTAATTCCCTTTTTGAACTTGATACCCTGGATTGGATTTCATGAAAATTGTGTATATTTCAGTTTTATATTTTATGAGAATTATATATTTAAAAGTATTTAATTTTTAAGTTTATATATATATATGTATACATATATATATATATATATATATATATATATATATGTGTGTGTATTATATATATATATATATATATATATATATAGTATAAAATTATTATTTCAGTCATCGAAGCCAATAAATATAAGCACAACACATCACATTCTTGTATATTCACTCATAGATATTCTACCCTTCAAATTTCCATATAAATAACATTATGGTAGTTTTATTAGGCCTGTCAGTTAATATCAGTGTCATACGTCAAAAATTGTTTATGTATAAAAATCTGCTAGAAATAAAATATACTAAAATCGCATGAATTATAGAACGTCTGCTTTCACTTCTACCATTTACACAGATCGAAACTCTACTGAAATCGTGCCGAAATTCGATTTTGAGATTTTTCACAGGAACGCACGTACTGGTGGATATGAGATCATCTCAAGTGCTTGTACAATTCTGTTCGTCCCTGTGCATAGGTATTGGATGAGTGAGTGTCTGTATGAATTTTAAAATATTTATTCAGAATTGTCAGATTAGTGGGAATGTATGTCATTTCAAAGAGAATCTTTTCGTTTTCGGAATATCAAATGTATACATGTATATATATATATGAATTTATTTTTTTTGTACCGTCTAAATTAGTTTGGTCATGATTGGTATAGTTTTTAACATTTTTCAACTATTTTATATTAAACTAGATTATTTTACTGATTTTTTTAAATTTTATTTAAAATAATAAATTTTATTGATTTTACTATTCGTAACCCAATATCTATAATATAATAATATAATTATTTTTCACATTCTTTTATGAAAACTTATGATCAGTTACTCGCCTAAAAAGTTACTCTTTTGAAATTGTAACTACTTCTAAATTAAAAGAGATATGAAGATATTTATTTTAAGGAATTAAAGTTAATTAATACTATTTATGAGACAAGTGAATAATATAAATACAATTAAACAGAAAACAAACATTGCATTAAGATACAAAGTATGCAAATCATTCATTGAAGTTCAAAGATGGTGAAAAACCGTATAGACTAGAAATGCAATTGTTGATTCAAAAAATATTAAAGTGCTATTTAAAATTAATATATTTCTTAAAAGACAGACAACTATCTGAGAAATTACCAACATGACATTTAGAAGAAAATGTTGATGCTGTACACTTAAATCTTAAGAAATCAATATAACATTCTATCAGAGAGATTAATTATATCTAAGAAATAATTTATTAAAAAAATATTTTAATAACTTATTCAGTTTAAAAGCAATAATAATTTAAAAATAGAAAATAATTTCTCGGGCATCTGTATGCATATATCTATGCATTTATATATATATATATATATATATATATATATATACATATTTTACAAATTCATCATTGGAAAGCTTCCTATATTTAAATTTAACATTCCTGTTCGCCTGAATGGACGGGATAAAGGTATAAGAAGATTGACCTTATGATATTAAATAAAAAAGCATTGCTTCAAACAAATTATATATTTATGTGAAATATTCAATAAAAGACATATACTTAACAATATTATTATATTTTGTACAAAAAATAGCAGACTTGTAAATAACTATTAAATTAAAAAAAATAAAGATATATTTTTTAGATTTCTGTTTCAAATAATTTTATATTCGAGTTTTAAAATATATTTCACTTGTAGAAATAATCTTATATATTCATTTATTTATATATTGTATATTCATATGAATAAATCTTGATTTAATTATACATTTAATGATTAAAACGACTCTTCAAATATACTCTTTAATTTTTTACTTACTATATATATATATATATATATATATATATATATATATATATATATATATATATATGTGTGTGTGTGTGTATGTATGTACATAATAAACTCTTATATTATGTATGACTTTATCATCCGTAAAATGTGGTATCATCATTATATCAAGTACATATATGTACAAGTCATTAAATTTTCAACAACTTTAAGAAAATCAATACTCGTTGTAGGTAATATAGTCTTCCCAAAATGATTTGTGATCATTGAAAAGTGTAAATACTTCTACTTAAGATGGAAATTTCGAATCCGTTTACGTTGTTAGTATATAAAGAACGCATCGTTTCGTTCGTTAAAAAAATCTTTTTATAATCCGTTTGATTACACGCAACCCATTTACAACGAACTCAACAGATGTTGAGAAATCGTGCGGTATTCTGCGTTAAATTCATGTCTTGTACAAGTGTTTTGTCTGTAAAGGATTTTTGTGTTGATTTTTAATTTATTTCCGGAACGAGTATATCTTTATATTTAATAAAATACTCATTTTTTTAATTAAGATCTTTCATTTTGAAATATTCGCACATATTTTTTATATAAACATTTGAAAAAAATCATTTTTTTTCCTTATATACACATTTAGTGAATAATAATTGTAGTCTATTAATTTATTATGCAATAAATAAACTAAATAAAAAAATAGTAATATATTTGAAGGTTTCGACACCTTACATAAAAACATTATGTTAAATTTTTTTCACAAAAACATAAAAATTTAATTTTGAAGATAACTTCTTTTTCAACCTTACAAAAAATTTGTTGGTTCAAATATTTTTAACTAGAAATTTTTTTTGTATTTATGGAGTTAAAAATGAACTCATTTCTAATTAGTCGGAATGTCAGAACTGGATTGTATAATATTTTAATTATGTAACAATTAAATTTGTAGACTAAAAGAAATTTTTTATATAGAAATTAAAAATATATATATAGAGAGAGAGATAGTGTGTGTGTGTGTATATATATATATATTCACTAACACTTTTTATAATATATTTCTTTTCTCATTACCTTTTCTATTAGGTTGGTAGGAAAATAACTGCGGTTTTTATTTTATGAATTCTAACTTTAATTTTTTTCAATGAAAGTGTAATTTCATCGGTTTATGTTATCATATTAAAGTGTATTTTTCGGTCTTTGTTTTGATAACATCGACTTTGATTTTACTATCAACTTTGCTTCAAATTTGGATTTTGAATTAAAGATGGAAAAGAAGAAAATAGTATCATTTTTTGTATGAGTTCAAAACGGGTGGTAAAGCAACAGAAACTGCTTGTAAATTAAACGATGCTTTTGATGTGGGTACTGTTAAGGAACGTATGATGCAATGGTGATCCCAAAAAATTTGGTGATCCCAAAAATTCTGGGGACGAGAATCTTAAAAATGAAAAAAAGTCGCGGGTGTTTTTCAGTTCATAACGACCAACTGAAGGTGTTAGTTGAATCAAAACCATACAGAACAATTCGAGAGCTTACACAAAAGTTAGGCGTTAGTCATCCAACAGTTCTGGACCACTGAAAACAGCTAAAAAATCAATAAAGCTTGACAAATGGGTGCCGCACGAACTAACTAAACTGCAATTCTTTTTCTACCAGCCTAATAGTATAATTCATTATCTCTACCATATATTAAGTACAATTTCATATTTTTAAAAGTATAAATTTATAAAAAGAATATAAACGATTTTATATATAATATATATATTGAAAATCAAATATTTATTTTTATTTGTATTTATTAATTCTCTTTTATTTTTTCCAGGTAAGAGACAATTACAAAGTAATCTCGAATCATTGTGGGTAAGAAAATATTATTTAATAATACAATGAAAGAGAATAATTAACCTACTTCAAATAAAATACAATCGAAGTCTAAATAAATTAAATATGCAAACATGTACAGTACTACTTAAATGAAAAACAACAGTTTGACGAAGATCGATCTCCATGTAATTATATACAAAACTTAAACAAACTTTTCGCTTGAAATACTATAAAATGAATCTAAACAAATAGCACCGCAGTTTGAAATATCTGTGTTTTTTTTAAAAAAAAGAAAAGCTTATTTTAAATTAAATTTACTTTAAGTTATTATTGAACGTTTTAACGAATTGTAATAAAATAATAAAGACTTTCTATTACTTTTAACCATTTTGCAGTTAGGATTGCTTTAAAATCAAATTATCTGTACTTTTTTAAGTCGGAATATATATATATATATATATGTGTGTGTGTGTGTGTGTGTGTGTGCGTAATTCTATTATAAAGTACATTTTCATCGAATTAAATTATTGTATCATATTTGATAAAATATTTAGTGATCAGTGGGTTATGCAAGTATTTATTATGGTATCTTACTTATTAAGTAAATGGTCCCAAGATATTGTGCACGCACTGTCTATATACTTCAATTAACGTTTAATAGGTCTTCCAAATTAAACCATCCTTTTCCTTTGAGGAATGTAAATGAATAATTATCTATATTACTATAATGGACAGCCATGTTATTTAATACATATATATATATATGGGTGCGTGTAGTTGTGTGTGTGAGTTGTGTATGTATAAACAACAAAGATAAATTGTTCGATTTTCAGTATATATATATATATATATATATATATATATATATATATCTTTATGATGAATCCTCAGAAATTGTTTTATTTAAAAGAATATTAAGACAGAATGATTACTTCATTCTAAATGGTTTATATATTTTTTAAAAAATTTTAAATTAATTAAAAAAACAATAGAGTAAAAATACAGTAAATAACATTACTAAATATAATGTTTAGATAATGAAATTATATTTTTTTGTTTCTTTATCAACGAGATAATAATATCTAATGAAATATTCTAAAAAATAAAATTTAAATTAAAATATATATAAGAAATTAAAATATATATATTAAAATATATAAAATATATATAATATATTTAAGTATTATTTCAAAATGTAATTATATATAACAAACATTCAACGTTTGAATTAAATTGCAGGAAAGAAAATAACAATTATTGTATAAAAATATCATGCAGTGTACATTACTAAAGCTTTGAACATTAATTGAAGCTTTAGCAATAAACGTGGTATTACCATGAAACTGTTTAAATATATGACATCCAAACATTGTACTGAATACACATTTGTAGCAACATATTCATTATATTAGTGCATATTATTTACCTTCATCTATTTAGAATTCATAGAGATAATTGCTAATTGCCAATAATATTACATTTCGTACACGAGTGGTTCGAGGTTAGTAACACAGATTATAATAATTTGCATTAAAGAAATATTTTACTATTATTTGATATCAAGTGCTTTAGCGATAGTCAACAGCAATAAATTTTGATTAAATATTGTATCCGATATTGTCTCTCATTCGAATATATAACGTCTGGTACAAATATCCCTTGAATTGGTTTAAATTTTGAATTATTATCTGTCGATTATACATTTACTGCTACAAAAATTTTTTTATAAAATATATATTTATGAAAAAAGAATATTTAATTTAACGTTTATTTTATTATACAAGTACATAAAAAATAACACTTCAATATTGTGATAGTATTCTTAAAATACACTGCTTAAACGAAACAAATAGCAAAAAAGATACAATTCCAAATTGTACGACGTCTACCTATTAAATAATTCAGAAGTCTTAAAAAAGTTTCATGGAAACAGAAGTTCCTCTACAAATATAATCTTTTTTATTCATGAATTTAACGTGTGCTTACTCAAATATAAATAACGTAAAATTAGACTTTAAGGAATGAATTTTCCTTTAAAAAAACATATATAAAACTACTTAGTATCTCTTAATTTTTAATTTTCTTTATTATGTTTCTGTGAAAATTTCTAAATTTTTTTTGTACTGTTTTGTAGTTTTATTTCTTTTTTTAAAAAAATAGATAATGGTTATTTTTAAAATATATTTAATAAAATTTATATATATATATATATATATATATATATATAATAGATATATAGAAATAAAGAGAAGAAAAAATGTTCTAATATCAAACAAGCTGTATTTTTAATTTTTATATTTTTTTCTGCTCTAACTCCACTAGTTTCAATATTTTTTATTATTATATTATATTTAACTTTACGAATTTCTTTCCTTACTTGTGTACTCAAAGCTCCACTTAGGATTTTCTTTCCATTTTATTTTTCATTAAAATTTAGATTTCGTTTCTAGCTTATAAAATGTATTTTTTCTATTTGCAATTAGTTCTGTTTTGGTAGTTACAGGTTAAGAAAATAAAAAAAATATTGATTATTGCATAAAATCAATTAAATGAGGATTAATTTTAGAAATATATATATATATATATATATAAATATACTATATATATATATATGTATATATATAAATATACTATATATATATATATATACAAGAAAACATTTCAAAAAAGTGTATCTTTATGATCATTTAATAAAACAATCTCGAACTTTTAATAAAAACTATGACATTTATTAAATGTCAATCGAATATATAGCATTCGCACCATTAACTTTTATTCAAATCTTGATATGAAAATAACATATAAATGTATTACTTTGATTTGTCTTCGTAAATCTACAGATTATTTATAACTGTGAAAATATTACGAACTAATTCCGAACTGATTCCATTATTTGATTAAGAGTTTTATTTCTTTTCGAAAGACTTATCGCGTGCAAAAAAGACAGACGGTTAATTCTCACTGAAAATAACGGAATTACGTCTTTGTTTGTAGAAATGAACGACTGAAGGTATAAAAGTGAACTGAAATCAATATAATGTGGGAAATAAATATAATGGGATTTATGAGAAGATTTTTAAAATATAACATTTAATGTGAATGAAAAATAATATTTATTGAAGTATATGATGAATTGTTCGACTTTTTTTTTGAGGGAGTAATTAAAATAATTAATATATTTATAATAAAAATATTACTTTCTTGCAAACTTTATAATTTTGATTATTATTATTTTACAAACTCTAATTTCTTAATAATGAAAACTGATTTTTTTCTCAATTTTCTTAGAACTGATCGTTTGTTTCTTTTAAAATGTACTTTAAAGTATTGACCTATTTATCTGTAACAAGTATGCACCTCATGTATTGAAAAATTGAATGCCGCTTTAATAAAAATTTGCTTTAAAAACTCAGTATTTGAGTGGCTTTTAGTACAAGTCAGCTTTCTAAAACCGATCATAATTTGTGTTCATTGGATTAAAATTTAATTTAAAAAACCAATTTTCTGCGTTGATAATGTTCGTTGCTAATAATAATCTTCTGCTTTTATGATGGTATTTCTAACTATATTTATGCTATTTTTAATTTATGGCCATAATAGAATCATATTGAAAAATCCGTCGTTATTTTTCAGATAAAATCATATTTAGTAATTTCTAAACCTTTTCTAAAACTCCTTGATAGTTTTAATCGATATTTTAATTTATTTTTTACAAAAATACAACTAAGCCACGCCATTACAGCACAAACACAGCAAAATACCACTAATGTTGAATAATAACCATTCTGAACTATTTAACTACCTGTAAATCTAAAAATGTTTTATGATCAGCCCAACCGTTTTGTTTATTAAAAAAAAAACAACACTTTTAACTCTAAACAAAATCATTTTTGATTTGTGTGTTAAAAAGTAACCACTTTAAATTTTCCATTCTATTTGCTCCTACTGTTGCAATTAGCTAACATCCGGGCTTTCTTTTATATTAAGTTGGTAGAAAAATAATTGCGGTTTATGACCTTTAAATTTACATACATTTATTTAAGTGGTTTTAAATCGGTTAGAACTGTGTGATAACTAACACCTAACTTTTGAACTTTTGTACAAGCTCTTGAATTATGCGTGGTAGTGATTTTTTTAAACCATCATTGCACTGTATGTTCCTTAACAGTACCCTCACCAAAAGGATCGTTTAGTTTATGAGCAGGATTCTGCTGTTTTACCATCATTTTGAACTCATATAAAAAATGCTCTTATTTACTTCCTATCCATCTTCAATTTACTAACTTAATTTTAAGCAAAATTAATAATAAAACCAAAGTCGATGTTACCAAAATACAGACCGGAAAATGCACTTTAAAATGATATTAACATGAACACAATGAAATGACACTTTCATAGAAAAAAATTAAGGTTAGAATTCAGAAAACAAAGACCGCTATTATTTTCCTACCAAACAAATACATATATAGTTTTTAATCACTAAATAATAAAAGGTATAGTTCATTAAAAAATGTTCTTTTCACTCAAAAAAAAATCTGTTTTCCTAAGTCTTTCAACGTAGTCATTCATTAATAAGTTTAATGGTTTTTGTTACAAAAATTATGCATGATTGATGGGATTTTTTGCGATTGTTTACTCATGATTTTTCAATGAATAGTTAGAAAATACAATATACAAACATTTGGATTATTTCAAGTTTTTAGAGCGTTTTAAAAGACATGCTGTAATTACTGAGAGATCAATTTGTAGTTTATAATTAAAAAATATCATTCTGTTTATAGAAATAGCTTGTATATGTCTATAATGCTTTTAATATATATTAACATTCAGTATTGCCAATATGACATTACATATTTTTGGTTGTCTTGTAATGCATGTTTAATGCTTTAACGATATTTATGATCAGATTAGCTAATCTGTTCTTTATTATCATATTAACATACATTTGAGAATAATATAAATAATAATGTCGTATTTTCTAACATTAAAAGCACACATGTGATGAAGATTAGTGAAGCTGGTCTATCAACGATCTCACATTGTGATTTTAGGACAGGATAATCCTACTAATAAGATTTTATTTCCCCCGAATATTTTTTTTAGAAAGCGATCAGGCGTTAAACACAGAGTTTGTCGTTTTACGAGGAAACTTCGTGGTACACATGTAATTCAGTCTGTACGTCAACTACATTACGTGATAGTATATCACGTGAAAATTGTCCGTATAAAATCGTGATTCCACTTCTACGCCGTTGAAGTCTACAACGAAACATGGAGAATAGAACGACAACGTACAATAGAGAGTGGTAGTTTCGTTCACAAAGCGACGGCTCAGTGAATTCGAGTTCATTGGTTTGCTGATCGCTAGCGATGCTGAATTTCTTGGCACTAGAATCGACAAAAGGCTGACTTATAGTTCACATTAGACATTGAAAAATGTGAAAGGAGTGTATACTGATTTCAAAAATTTTTATCAAACGTTCTCTGACTGGAAATGTTCCAAATCAAAGTGTTGTCATTTATTATAAATAAATAATGTTTTATTCGTTACTTGATAATGGTTAGAGATTCGATATAATAATTTTAAAGTTTATTCAATCTGTCAATTAATAATTTTATATACTTTATTAATTGTTATTTTTCTTCCTGTTTCTCAAGTCATATTTTTAAATTTTAAGTGAAAATTTACGATTGGTTGTTATATTAAAAAAATATAAATTAACACATTGACATACGAGTTAATTAAATTTCCATATAACAAAAAAATACTATTGATTTTTTAACTTAACATTTTTGTAAGTTTAACAAAGAAAATAATATTTATACATTGCTGAATATTATAATGTTATACTAATAATCAAAATTAATAAAGAATAATCAAATAACAAATTAAACAATAATTCAATAATCTTTTAAACTATGAAACTTTTCAAAACACTCTGATAAATGTAAAGGTATGACATTGACGGTGGAATTATTTTATATATATATATATATATATATATATATATATATATATATATATATATATATATAGAAAGATTAGCTTTTCTGATGATCAAAGTTGATTAGTTATCAAATGAGTATGTTGATTATATATCTATATTCACATTTAGCCTTTTTTCATAAGTTAGGTTTCAGTAAAAAATAATTTTTCATGGACATATTGCAGAATGTAACATCATTATAAAAGAATCCATTCTCGTAAAAAAAATTAATAGCATAGTTAGATTTTATATAATAGGTTTTTTAAATCAATTTACGATAATAATCAAAGTATACTTTTTATAAGTATATAAATAAAGTATATAAATAAACATATTACACAAATACACGTATTCTCTCTCTCTCTCACTATATATATATATATATATATATATATATATATATATATATATATATATTCTAGGCGAAAGCGTAAGAAAAGTAGTTATATGAGAACAATTATTTTTTCATTAAAATCTGAAACCTATAAATATAAAATATTTACTGTTCTCGTTCTGTGTTCTTGTAGTATTGAATTTCTTCGATATCAGTTTACTCTCTATGGTCCTTCGAGTAACATAAAATGTCCGGAAACCTCATCAACCGCTTTATTACTATTTTTCCGAGAACAACCAAATTCTTGATATCTTTCTTTTTCTTGTTATATAAATAAAAGTAGATGTGTGCTTTCCTGCTTGTGTTTTAACTCTGTAATTTCAAAAACAAGTGACCTAGAAAATTAAAACTCGATATGTGTTTAAGAAAATTTCAGAATGTGCAGTTGGGTATATTTCTTTTTTACTCGTCCACTTAAAAAATTTTTTTTCACAGTAAGAAAACATGAGAAAATTCAGTCAGTGTGGAAATTTATAAAATTATATTTTGAAATGATTTAAAATTGAGTTACAAATTCAGAACTATAAAAAATAATTTCTGCAAGCAACATAAAATAAATTAATTTCAATTCTTTTCAATTATATTGTTTATTTATTATAGTTGTTGGAAATATCAGAGAACATATTACTTGTATAAAATTATACAAGAAAAAAAGTTTATTAGTCTAACAGATGATAATTTGTTGTTATCGATAAGAATATAACACTATTTTATTGTGTACAAATAAGATCAGAAACGAGTGTACAATTGATTAAATCGAAAACAGTGTAAAATAGTGTCACTATTCAAATTAATTTTGTATGCAAACACAGTTCTTAACTTTATTTTTAATGTCGTCAATAAAAATCTAATACACTGACACGATTTCTTAACAAGAAATAAAAGTATTGTACATTCATTATTATTCATAGAAAAAGTATTAGTAACATTTGATTATTTTTAAATTGTTTAAAATAAAAGGTACAATCGTTTTTGTTTAAAAATAAACAAAAATTAAATTGTTTTTTTACAATATAACTCTCGCTTGAATTTAAAATAGCAGATAAAAATAAATAAGTTTTTAAAATAGGTGATTAGAAATAAATAATAGAAAAATCATATAAAACAATATTTCTCAACCTTTATAATATTGTGACTTAGCAACATTTTGATAAATAAATAAGTTTTTAAAATAAATAATTAGATATAATAGAAAAATTATATTAGACAATGGTTCTCAACATTTGTAATACAGTGACTCGATAATATTTTAAATTCATTTTAACAATTTATACCTTTTCGTCTCTGTGTAAAAGTAATGATATAGAAATTGTACAATAAAATAAATATTTTATTTATTTCTTTTAATTAAGTGGCGTAAGTTAAATTGAGTTTTCAATTAATAATAGCAGTACATTCTCATCTTCTGAAAGTAAGAGGCCCTTAAACCCTCTCTCACTTCCTTTCACGATGAGTACCGAGCGTTGCAGCTTACAGTTCCCTTCATTAAAAATTCATAAACATATTTAGCATTGTGGATTTTTTCAAAATTATAAAGTATTTTTTATAACCCATTACAGCGCTGCTTAGTAGTATTTAATTTGAATATATCAAGAACAACGGTGCTTGAAACTCTCAACCTATAGTTTAATAAATACGGATATAAAGGATTAAAGTCATGTTAAGAGATTTATAAAATTGATAATATATAAAAATTCTAGTTTAATTTAAAACAAATATATTTTTGTCTTGCAAGTCTCAATCTCATAAACACAAACAATTATAAATTTAAATATAGTTCTTATCTTACTCAAACATTTAATAAAAAAAAATATAACCCCTTATAATATTCAAGCAGTTTAATTTTTTCGTGAAAACTTTGGATATCACTTTAAGAGAATTAAGTGATAATAGTCTTTAGGTTGTGTATAAAGAAATTCACTATGCATAATTCACAATATGGCTTCAAACTCAGTAGATCTATTTGCAAAGTTTCGTCAGAGTTTTGTACGTTGTACGAAAACAG
>CM068318.1:13761870-13779370 GCA_034766995.1 Acanthacorydalis orientalis | reverse complement strand
TAGATTTTTTTCATCTTTAGGGAGATCTTTAACTCATTTTCAAACACGATCATCTTCAAAATCATTCAATTTGAGATCTACCCGAATATGACAAAAGTCAAAATTAGTCTTAGAATAAACTAAATCATATGTGGCTTTTTGAATATACCAGAAATATGGAAACAAACAAAAAAATAATAATAATAAATTAGTAATTAACATTATCGGTATTTTAGTTTAATAATAAAATATTTAATTTTTTTAGAGAGAAAGATCTTTATTTAATTTTTGTAAATAACGTTGATCCTTACATATGTATATATATATATATATATATATATATACACGTATGTATGTATATGTTATTTTTTGGTTAATGTACACACACTTTTTGTAAACTATTTTTTTTAGAGGACATTGAAAAGGTAGGAAAGATCCAGAGTGATATTTCACTTTGTGGTATTAGAAACGGTCCCAGCATTTGTCAGTGGAAGTGAAACCACAAAAAAACTTCAGAATGGTAGACGAAGCCGGCGTGAAATTTTATCTGACTGAAACTGCTGAATAGCAAGCAGTATCGTATAACTGTCTGTGCCATAGGCAAAGTAAATTTATTAATGTGCAAATAAAAATGTATTGTTTTACTAAAAGTAATCAAGTACAGTGTCGCTTTTGTAAAAGAAAATAATAACAATTAATGAAAGTAGAACTTTTTTTAATTATCAGCCATTCAGTAAGACGACGTTTCTTTTTATGATTTTTTTTTAAATAATTATAATTACTTCTAAGTTAAAATGTATGCATTATAAGCACAAAAGTGATTCAGAAATGATTACAAATGTTTGAATATATTTTTAAAACTGGTTTTCAGTTCGAAATTGATACTTGTGGTTAAGTATAAATTATCATCTTTTATAGAACAAAGATAAACTTGAAATTTCGTTCGTTATAAAAGGAGCATCTCTTTTATTACTCGTTTAAATTTAATGATTCGCATGATTAATATTTTTGATTTAAATATATTCTAATTATATTTTAAATAGTTATTTAAATAATTATAATAAGTATTCTTAATACATACAAGTTTTGTAAATTGTTCTAAAGGATTTTTCTACAAAAAAATAACTTGATATTAGTATATTTTCTTACTTTAAGAGTTGATTTTTATGTTTGCTGATATTAAACTGTTTTAATTCACAGAAAAATACAATTATTCAGTTATAACGAATATTGATTTCTAGAAAACAATTATTAGAAATTAATTATTAATAAACATTAATTATTATTTCTCGTTTAAAAATTAATGATTCGCATGATTAATATTTTTTAATATAGATATTCTAATTATATTTTAAATATTTATTTAAATAAATGTACTTAATACATACAATTTTTGTTAATTGTTGTAAAGTATTTCTCTACAAAAAATAACGTAACATTAGTATATTTTTTTTACTTAAAAGATTTGATTTTTAATATTGATGATATTAAACTGTTTTAATTCATAGTAAATACAATTATTCAGTTGTAACGAATATTCATTTGTAGAAAACAATTTTTAGAAATTATATGTAATTAATAATATAATCTAGTGATATTTATATATTTTAGGAAATATAATAGCAAATGATAAATATATTTCTCTTCTTGAATAGAAAGATTGTAATTCAAAATCATTGTTTGTTTTACTTCTTTAGTAAATTGAAATCCAAAAACTATTAAAGATAGAAATTTTCATTTTCAACAATATTGAGTACTTTGATCAACCTGCCTCTATAGTTTATAGCACAGCAGTGATATTTAATACGAAGCTGTGCATTATAACACTGAAAATCACAAAAATAAAATGTTTAGTACTTGACTTGAATTTGTTTTTTTTTTATTATGATACAATAATTAATAAAATCAGTTTATAATCAAAAATCTCAATCATAATGAATTTTTGAAAAAAGTACCTTACCATTTTACTAAATTTAAAACTAAATAAATATATATATTAATTTATGAGTTGTTTATTTAGACAATTCATATTATAATAAAATGTGCTCCTTGCACTGCACATTTTTTATTTACAAAGTTTCTCTAGCGTGAGAATATAAACAAATTTAATCAATAAAATTAAAAAATCTGAACAAATTTGGTTTAAATAAATAAAATTTGAAATAAATATTTCATTTTCTCTTTCTCTCTCTCTCTAAATATATATATATATATATATATATATACATATATATATATATATATATATATATATATATATATATGCATACAAATATTGCTAGGAATGAATTATGTATGAACCTCTGAGTATAATTATATTTTATGTGGAAAATGCATAGCGCGAACTGTGGATATTCACTATGTGTACTTTTTTTTGTCTCGTCCATTTCGAGTGCTTTCTATCTTGAAAACCTGTACGAATGCAATTTCTTTGTTACCCAGTGACTCGACAATTTTTATCGAGTTTATTCTGTTTATTCAACAAAATATTCCGTTTTTGTGTTCGAAGCGGTTTATTTACGAGCGCGATTTGCTACATTAAAATAAATCTGACGTCTTTAACGAACAAAATTGTTGTTTTATTTGTTTGTTCGGCATGTTTCGATATATACGTATATACTCGTATGAAATTCATTATTGATGCTATGTTGAAGTCTCTTAAAAATACATATATTCTTTTACTTCTGTTGAATGATGATTCGTTTAAACAATTTTCTCGTCTTATTCATATTTTCTCATATACTCTTTATTGACTAAGACATGATTAATGGGATCATATATATATATATATATATTTATTATATATATATTAGGGAGCTTCGCCCCCTGCTCACTACTCTCACCAACTCCCAGGTTCGCTGTGCTCGCCCACTTGTCAATTATAAGCATGCACATGTAACCGAATGAAACAATAAGCATATCAAATAAATTGACAAGATATAAAGTCGACGTCTTGGATTTATATATATATATATATATATATATATATATATATATATGTTAATATTTTTATATAAATATTCTTGCAAATAGATTATTTCTTGCAACGTGTGTTTTATAAAGTTTTTTGCGGATAATTTTGATTTTAGACATGTATGTATATACAACTATATATATATATATATATATATATATATATATATATATATTAGGTGTTGGAATTAATTCGTAACGTTTTACAAGAGATGACGTAGGTAGTACATTCTTCCATTGTTCCCTTTAACCAAATATTCCCCGTAAAACAGCTGTCGTTAGGAGTCAGTTTCAATATATGTCATTTGGTTGAAGCGTAAATAACAACACTTTGTACTTTATCGAATATGTCGAATTTCGTGCCGGATAAATTGTTTTTGCGGGGAGTTTTACTTCATTACTTTAACATGAAAAAAAGTGATGCCGAATATCATCGTATTTTAGTCGATGGATAGTTTATAGTGGCCATGCTCTAGCTGAGAAAACGTGTCGGAAGTGGTTTGCACCTTTTAAAAGTGGTGATTTCGACTCTGAAGACAAGGAACGACGTGGACAGCCGAAAAAGTTCGACGATGAAGAATTGGAGGCATTGCTTAATTAAAACTCATGTCAAACACTTCAAGAATTGTCTGGATCGTTGGGATTAACTTGTCAACGGTAGCAGAATGCCTTAGTCATGGGAATGAACCAAAAGCAAGGAAATCGGGTTCCATACGAATTGAAACCGAGGGACGTTGAAAGGCGTTTTTCTACCTGTGAACTGCTGGTTCAACGGGAGAAAAGGAAAAGATTTTTGCATCGAATTGTCACGGGCGATGAAAAGTGGATCAATTACGACAATCCCAAGTGCAGAAAGTCATGGGTTAAACCCGGCCAACCATCAACACCAGCGGCGAAGCCAAAAATCCATGAATCCAAGCTCATGCTCTGTATTTGGTAGGATCATAAGGGTGTGATCTACTATGAGCTGCTCAAACCGAATAGAACCCTCACTGGGGATCGCTACCGACTACAATTAATGCGCTTGAGCCGTGCATTGAAGGAAAAACGGTTTGAAAGACACGACAAAGTGATTTTGCAGCACGACAATGCTCGTCCGCACGTCGTAAAACCGGTCAAAACGTACTTGGAAACGCTCAAATGAAAAGTCATACGCCACCCGCCGTATTTTCCAGATATTGCTCCTGATTATTACTTGTTTCGATAGATGAGTCCTGACCTGTCTGGACAGAAGCTCACTTCTTATGAAGATTGCAAAAAATGGGTCGATTCGTGGATTGCATCTAAAGACGAGGCGTTCTTCCGACGTGGTATTCGTCTCCTGCCCGAAAGATGGAAAAAAGTAGTGGCTAACGATGGACAATACTTTGAATGATATGTTTTTTCAATTTCATTTAAAATAAACGATCTTTTTTCATAAAGAAAACGCCATGAATTAATTCCAACCAATATATATATATATATATATATATATATATATATATATAATTTGTTTCTAGTACAACTAATTTCAAAATTATCATTTTAAAATTATATATATATATATACTATTATAATAAGGAAAGATACTTCATACCTTAACAGAACTCGCAATGCCTTATCTACATCCATTACAGTATTTTAAAGACCATAAATTTTGAAAAAGTTCTTCGTCTACATATCATTTGCAGGCAGAAGTCACGTTTTTATGTAAAATCATGTGCTTGAACTTGGTGAACTCTGCTAGAATGCCGACGATATATGCATTGCAAATGATAATATGATAAAATTATTTTAATTTTATGTATTCTGTACATTACATTGTTTCTTAATCTGAAAATATATTTTTTATATATTTGAATCCAATTAGGATTTTACAAAAAAAAATTAAACTGCTAAAAAAATAATGATATTTCAAGGTGTAAATTTAATACTTAAGAAATAAATCTATAGAATACATTGTTCACGTTCATTAAAAATGATATTTAATAATAAATTATTTGCGTACCTTATTTATTTCACATCACTGTCAACACCGATGTCATTAATACTCTGTCAACTGAAGAAAACAGCAGGAAAACTCAGACATGCCGACTTTTGAATGTTTTAATTTATTTCTGTCTCTGCGTTATGTTAGCTTTTATTATGTTTTGATTTATCTACCTATCTATCTACCTACCCATCTATCTATCTATCTATATATATATATATATATATATATATATATATATATATATATATATATATATATAGACACATACGCAGATTTGTTTTTTATAATTAATACAAATGAAATTGTCGAAAATATAAACATAATGACTTTGTCGTCTACCGACAGTTCAGGGCTATAATAGTGATACAATTAATGTTAAGGTTTTAGGATGTGTCAACAACTAAGGCCATTAGCGTTCGAGACACAGTTAAGTAAATCAAAATTATTATGGTATTATTTTTATCTATGCTCCCGTTATTGTGATCTCTTAGTGATTTAAATTTCTGTTATATTATACTATTTAAGTTTCATCACGTGTACCATTTTCATTTAAATTTTAGATAAATAAACTTTCAGTTATCTTAAATTATCATAAAATAACACACGTTCTGAAACTAGTAGAGGATAACGGAGGTTTAAGTGATACAAAAAAAACCACACAAACTCATCAGAGCAATGTAAAAAAATCAAAATTTAAGTTAATATAAGTTTAAATTTTACATCTGATTAAAAAGTGAAACTAAAAATCTTCTCGAAATAAACGCCCTTGCCCCATATTTCACTATTGAATTAACAACTGGATTCTCGACATTTCGTCACAATAGTCGTGAGTTTATCTTAGTCATACACTGAAGATTTGTTATTGTTAAGTCACTTAAGTACTTATTTTCAAAAATCTTCAAACTGTCTTTTTAATAATCTGAATAGTAAACTATCTGATGTAAAATATCTAATATGAAATAGTGATTCAAGCTAATAGGGTCACTCTTAATTATATGACTGAGAGATGTTCGAAATATCATGTTGTAGATACAATTTAAAACTTTGAATTGGCTTATCGGTGCCAATTTTGCAGAAAATGGAATACATGAATCCGATCTTATCTCTAAGATTAACTCAATAATAGTAATTTTTAATTTATTCGAATATTTTAATCATTGATTGAATTTATATTCAATAGACATTTTGTTACGTTCAGTGTTTCTATGGTATTTAATATAATTCAGAAATAGAATCAAAACATTCCCATCTCTTACAGAACACGGTAACTGAAAAACTGTCTTGATGGTTGCTTTAAAAACTTAAATTTAAAATGTTGTCGAGAGTAAAAGAAGAAAATGTGTTCGTACTTTTTTCTTTTTCTGTTTGAAAATAAAGATCAATACTTTAGTTTGCAAGTGTGTAACCAGTAACTTTTGTTAACACCTTTGAAGTTAAATATTTGTCAGCCACTAGTGATTGATGTAAAATTATGAAGTATAAAATCAATACTTAACAATAATTAGTACAAATTTATGAAAAAAAAAACACTTTTTGGTTAATAATATAAAATCTAGATTTTTAAAACGCTCTTACAAAATTTGTATAAAAATGTTTTGAAAAAAATATAAATGTTTAATTTTGAACTAACAATTTTTTTTCATAAAAGATTTCTTTATAGTTCTATTTTGTATACCTTGTGATTTTTTATAATTCATTATTGGATTGATTTCAATTAAAGTTTTGCCTTATTAAGATTTATTTTTATTTTCGTTTTATTTTCAGTTAATTGTCATATATAAATACTACAGATTTCCATTCTCAAAAGGCACACTTTTTTATTAAATGTTCAATCGTAGCCCGAACACATCACTGGGATATCAAATAACTGAATAATACAATTATTTTTTTGTTCAGCTCACGTATATATGTGACAATTAAAAACTTAATTACGTAACATTGGCATGTACACACCTTTAATTGTGAATATAATGGTGTATTTGAAAATGCGAATATAACTCTATGTACCAAATCCACGTGTAGTGCCCTGAATGATTCAGTATATGTCAAAGTTGTGTAATTACTTTTTCCCCGTAATGGTTTTTGTATATAAGTATGGATGTCAAGTAACAATATTATGTCATTTTTAATTTGCAAACAGATTTTATGTCACGCTATATGCGAATAAATGTTTCAATTTGGATTTTAAATATACAGTTTATTTTTTCATTTTTGTTTATGGCCTGTAATATTTTTTTCATGTCAACGATTTTATTTCTAATATTGTTGAATAAAGGTTATAAAGCAATTATACATTTTTTTAATTAAATCCATTATTCAAATATTTACAATGATTTCAAATCATTTTAGAATTCAAAAAGTTGCATTATGAGCTACTAAAGTTTTATTTTGATTTTTAAAAAATATTTCTTTCACATAAATTGGAACCGAATAATTAGTGAGTCAAATTGCTAATCAACCTTATTGAATTCAAAATTGTGCTTCCAATATGTTTAATAACTTTGTATATAATATTTAAATAGGTTGTTTTACTTTACATAAATATATATATATATATATATATATATATATATATATATATATATATATATATATATATATATATATATTAATTACAAAACGAGTTTTATACAATTCTATACATATAAAGATGAAAGTATACATTCAATTTTCTAATACAGTAGTATTGAATAGATTACAACTGAACAATTTGAATTTATGTGCTGTCAAAAATGTACGAACGATTAAACAATTATTTAAATTTGGTAGTTTAACGACACAGTTAAGAAACCGATCGTTACTACCATAAAGACACATTATTGCAGCCATGATAATAAAATAATGTAATCTTAAATAACAATTTATATAAAATGTCAATTTGAAACGTTTATCTTTTATGTGAATTTTATAATTGAATTTCATTGCCAGTTCTGATCATGTTACAATTTAATCTATTATCTGTTTTGTATAAAGTGCAAATACTTGATATTTAATTCATTTATAAGAAATTAGAAACGTTTCTTTTAGTAAAATTTGTAGTGTTGTCAAGAATTAAAACAATTATATTAATTAAATTTTTTATAAAACGTGTTAAAATCTATTGATATATTATTTGAAATTTTTCAAGTAATAATTTGTAAATTATAAAACTTTGGCTTAATATTAAGATCAGTTCAGTGAAAACTACAAAAAAAATAATATCACATATCAATTAAATTAATATGACTAATGACTACAAAATTAAATAAAAAGTATCCTATTTTAAAAATTTAATATAATTACCTTTTTAATATATTATAATTCATGATTTTGACCGAACTCTTGTAAAAGGAAATTGTTTTAAACTGCAGTTTATTAATAAGTTCTTAATTATGCATATTAATAAAATAATAAAATACAAAATGAAACAGATAACGATTTTTATAGAAAAATGGAAATATATATAATTTTTTTGAATATTTTAAATGTTGTTAAAATTATTATTTTACTAATTAAAGATTATTTCTTATCTCACGACAAATATAAGAGTGAATTAGTTCTAAAAATTATTGAAATTATTTTTTATAAGTATATTTAAATTTCTTTTAAATATCTAAATAGAATACAATTAGAACAATGAAAATTCTCACAAATTAGCTTTATATAAATGAACTTAAAGTTTAGTTAATATAATTATAATCATTTTGAAAGTCTTGGAACTCATGTTATTCATCTAAACTGAAAATGTATTTCTTGATAAAACTATATCACTCATTCCTGTTAATCGATTTTGTGCTAATGTTTGAGATTAGAAAATTATTTATTTTAAATGAGATAATTACATATAGTTACAAAGGGGTTCATATCAAAAATGCAGAGTATAGAAGTCAGGTGTCTGTCTGTTGTATTAAACGTGTAACTATTTAAAATATATTTTTATTTAATTTATATATATATATATATATATATATATATATATAAATTTATAAAATTGTTATCGAAGTAAATCCAAAAGTGTGTAACTGTAACATACAACTTTCAGTTCGTTGAAGCTGTTTCGTGATCTTCGTGGTCTCAATTGTGAATATGATATACTCCAAGTTTCAGGCAAACGTACTAAAGTTTCGCTGAGAGAATTTCAGATTAAATTCCATGAACATGAGAAAATTCCATTGTAAATTATAGAAGTTGTATTATAATTTGATTTACGAATGAAATATTTTATGAAGCTCGAATGTACAAGTGTTTATTAAAATTTTCAAACAATTGTATATCTTTGTTACATATAATTCTTCCATTTTTTCTAAATTTCATTTAATTATCAGCATTTCTAATAACTGAAAAAGTGTGAATTTGTATTAAAACGTGTGTCTCTATTGTACAATTAGAAGTTTGTTATGTATTCAAAAATTGTTTTGTCTTGAAGGATGTTTATCTATTTTAAAGTGTGATTATATATATATATATATAATGTTATATTATTCTGTTATATAATATAAGCATAATTTAACACGTATATAGACGATTCAATAAGAATCATATAAATAAACCAAAAAATAATCAAAGACAATATAATGTAAAATTCAACAAAAGTAAATCTAAATGTAAAATAATGCACAATACAACGAACTGCTCTCTTGACACAACTAAGAATAAATAAAGTACATTCCGCGTTGTTTTCAGGCCTACAATAAAATGGAACGATTGACTACAACGATGTAGGTCAAGAGTTCATACCGGCATCAACACAGGAATTTAATATATTATTAGGTGGAGCTAGGAAGTTAATTTTGTCGCAGAAAAGGGTTCGTAATGTACTTAGTTACGGGTTCGCTTGTTTTAGTTTCAAAGATTATTAAGACAATTGAAATGATCTGTAAGATTCACTTGAATGGAATTGTATGTGTGTATTGCTCAGATTCTTTTTATTTGTTTTGAACTTTAATTAAAATTCCCATCGTCGTACACATCTATAACTTTATATGCAGTCATATAGATATTGGTTATTCATTTTCAGCACATTATATGTGTGCCTGTATAATATATATGTATATATATATATATGAAGTGAAATATATTTTTATATTGTAATATAAAAAAAAAATAACACAAACTATTATCAAAGTATTTTATAATTATTCTAATAATAATAATTATAGAAACTAATTAATCAACTGAATTTGTTTTCAAAAATAATATTTACATTTTTTAAAACGTTAATATTATTATTTAAATAAGTTTAGAGTATATAATGTAGTGTAAATTTTGTTTTTAAAGAAAATTATTAACTATAATAACAAGACTAGATTTATAAAAATAAGTTTTTTTTTTATAAAATTTAAAAATTGAATGAAAAGTAAAAAAAACACTTCTCTTTGTCGAAAAATAAATAATTGATTTTCAATCAAAACGATTTCTTTTGAAAATTCAATAGTGTATTTAAAATTATACGGAAGTAATAAAAACTAAACCTTTTCTAATTATTTTTGATCATTCGTAGATAGTAGTTAATGATTTCTAGTTTAACTCGAATACTCAAACGATTTTTTATAATATTTTTACATGATGAATGTATTTATCTAACCTTTTTTTGAATTTTATATATACTCTGATTGAATTCTTCTTAAAATTTGTTAAACAATGAAATAAGAAACAAGAATATAATTTGTAAATAACGTTAGTTCAAATACTAATAAGTAACCTAAAGTTATGGAACAGAATAAGTTTTTAAACAAATTTCATATCTCGTTGATGCTATTGTTCTGCAAAACAAACACACATTTAGTTAAGGTCTCTCTTTAGTATATCATACATTATTTATAATACGTTTTTTTGAATTCAAATCATTTAAAGAAGATATTTCAACAAGAGTTATTTTAAGTGAAAGAATATATTTCGTTACGAGTTTTAAAAATGGAAGAAAATTTTAGAGGAAATTTCAATTAAATGAAAATCTTTACCATTTAGAAAAACCGATAATTTCCATATTCGAGCATAACATTTCTTATTGATAATCTCAGTTTGAAATCTGAGTACTAAAACATTTGTATTACATACCTAACTTTATTTCTTTCATATTTCTTTTTCAATTTTTAGTTCTATAAACAAATATAATAGTAAAAATTTTCAGTTCATTTTTATTATTAAGTGGAAGAAATAAAATCATTTTATAAAATATTATTTCACAGTGAAAATTAGTCTCGATCTTATAATATGTGATATATATATATAAATTTTCTTTGCTACTTAAATCTATATATCTTATTTTTATTACATAAAATAATATTTTAATAATCCTAACACTATTTTTATTAGATTTTCACCCCCAAACAATAAAATATAATGTTTTTTTTTATTTGAATTGGCACTTTTCGCAGGTCATTCTGATAAAAAAAATGTAATGGTAAGTCAAATGCAAGCGAAACCATTGTAATATATATATATATATATATATATATATATATATATATATATATATATATATATATGCCAACAAACATCTCGTGTGCTTCGACGTAAAACTAAGTGGAAAAGGTAGCTACATCTGATATGGAAATAAATATTTATGGTTACAGACTTCTTAAATTGGTATAAAACATGGTGAATTTCTAGCATTGATACTGCGGAGTTCAGTCAACTTTAACCACATCAACTGTGACCTTTTGGGACAGTAATATTTTATAAAAAAAATAACTATGTAAATTTCTACATATATATACATTATATATATATATAATGTGTAGAGAAAATGTTTCATTTAAAGCAAAAACTTGACGTATAAAAAGTATTTAATTTCACTGGAACTTGAATGATACAGTCTGTTGTAATAAACAAGTAATAAACAGCTTACGGAAAGCATGTTTGACATAGCTGGCAGATCAAAAAGCTCATTTGAACTCACTGATCCTATATCTAAAAACGGCTGCTCACGAGCTAGTTCATTATTTGTCTCTAGCAATATTTGTGATATAAAAATAATAGTTATTACAAATGAAACGAATGTGAAGAAGCGATTTGAAAAATATATAATTTACTTTTTGATTATGTTTTAAATTAATTTATCGTAACATGAATTTTTAATTATAGTAAAATGGATCGATTTTAATTTATTTCTAATTGAAGTAGTTAATTAAAATCAACTAATGTAGAATAATAAATTTCAATTAATATTAATTAATAATTAATGTTATATTCATTACTTACTGTGTTGGTATCAAAATTTACATTTAATTTAATTTAAACTCTATCTTTACATTTCTAAATTATATTAGAAAATTTCACAGATTTGGCTGGCAAATCTTAGAAATTTTACAATAATTAAATATAAGAAGTAACAAACTGTAAACATTTTCAAATGATCTCATTAATTCTCTGTATTTTATACAGTAAATATGTTTTTTAAATATTTATTTTCTGTTTATAGGATAAATATGTGTAATTAAATGTATTCGTTTTCTTCTTAATATTTGAAGTATTATATCTGTTACAAATCATTTATGTGCTCTTTGTAGATATCACATTATTCACATACGATATAATTTAAAAATAAACTCTATTATTGAAAACTGAGAACATTGTCTTTGTGATTTTTGGTACTACATTTTATTTTAAAAATATAAATAATCACAAGTCTCATTAAATAAAATAAAAGTGAAATGTTTTATTATCATCAATCGTTTTTTCAATAAAGTAAAATGTATTAAGACATTATTTTGATAATCCACTTAGTTCGCATATATTTTATTAACTGAACCAACGTTTTTCTATTCAGGAATTTTTTGTCTATCAGTTTTTCCTTTTGTCTTATTTTTCATTTTCCACCCTTCTAATTCCACTATTTAAAATAATAAACTTGTATTGTTTTCTTGAATATCGCTTCTTTGGGAACGTGAAGACCTTTGGTCTTCATTAATTGCAAGTTCCAAGCTTAAACCTCATACATTGTAAGTTCCAAGCATTGAAGATCACAAATCGTGTCATACTGGAAGTATCTCGAGATGGAAATTGTTTTCTCAAGTTGTGTATTAATTTAGATAGATCCCACGAAATAGCTTCTCTTAATTGAGTCATCTTATGAAGAGCACCTTATTTCTAGCTTAGGTTTCTGAGAAGTACAAATATATAATAAATTATTTCAATCCAAATTATTAATAAAATAATAATTATTTTAAACGCGCCTGATTAGAATAAGAATTCTGGTAACAAAAATTCCAAATCTGAACGAAAATTATTTTTATTGAGTCTTCTATTGATTCTATTCTTGAAAGCCAATTTTATTAAAAGTGAAGATGTTGAATCTACTAATGATCCAGTGGATTTAGCACACAGAAATACAGTTCATTCCAGATACGAGCACCTCTATGCCTACCCACTTGTTATAATTATCTAATTTAATTTAAAATATAAAATCATTCTTCTTATAAAAAATGATACCACAGAAATAATATAAATATACAAATCAATTTTCATTGTTTTCTATTTTATAATTTTCCTCCTCGCCAATAACTTCCTAAATATTATAAATTCCTTTGAAAATGTAAAAAAATATATGTAATAAACATATATTTAAAAAAAATATCAAGTAATTGACTGAAGATCATTTTATCCTTGACACACATTCAATCAATAATCAGTTTATGGTATTTTCGAAATAATTGGTTTATTAATAAAATATAAAATAAACTATACAACTTCAATCAAACTCAATTGAAAACTAATTCAAAATGAAACAACATTTTCTACTACCTTGAATTATTTTATAGTAAAATGCTTTTCGTACTTTACTTTTATATGTGATATTTTATGCAGCATATAAACTTTTTCTGGACATTTATTAAATACTGTTGAAACTTATGAAAAATTTGAATTATTTCATACGTTATTTCTATAAAAAAAGTATCTTTGTCCTTGATATTAAAATGTATATTTAGTTTTTTAAATTAATATATATATATATGTGTGTGTGTGTGTATATAATGTAAAAATATTATATTTATTCTTAAATAAAATTGAAACATCTAAACGATATTTACTAACATTATTTATTCAGATCATAACTTATACGTGACATTTTATCATATTTTTGTGGTGTGTTTCATTCTGTTTAGGAACGTACTTTTGCAATATATTTATATTAAAGTCAGTTTACCTTGATATATTAGTGAGACTAGCACATATGTAGGTACTTGTTTAACGTACGCAGAGGCTTATAGAATGACTGATATGTCATGAAGATGTGTTAAAGTGTTGCAATGAAAACAACGAAATTATAATACATTTATTCATATTAAATTCGTTGATGAAAGATATGAAATGTTTAAAATCGTGCATAGAATTTTATTTATACATACAATAAATATAATATAGCGAATTTACTATTGAATCTTCAATTCGGAATATTTGAAAATAAATGTATGCAGGAATAGTTTTTTTTTAAAGAAAATCATTTATTTTGTCAAGGTTTAAGGTTTATTAGGTATTCATCTGAACAATAATAATTAATAAATTTTAATAAAACTTTTCTTAATGACTTAATGCATTAATCTTTTCTATAGATAGTACAGAAATTGTAAATAAGCATTTATATATATAATATATATATATATATATATATATATATATGCATATACATTTATAAATACTTGTTTAATTTGTATTGAAACCCCTATACCTTAGTAACTATCTGGCTGAAAAATAAAAACTAATTGGAGTAAATTGTTTTAGTTGTCAGATGGTCTAGATTTCAATGTGATAAACAATTTATTTATACAAATTCCTGGAGTTTTCTTAAAAAAAATCATTTAGTTATGTTTGTGATTGAGGTGGTAAAATATGCAGAAATGACAAACATATTTTATTATTTTGTGAAATCGAACGTAATTAACTTTATTAATAAATCTGGTGAAAGGAATTAGCAGCAATAGCGAATCGTCGATTTGTGATTATTCCATGTGACTTTTTATTTCGTGTGGATCCATTCGAAACAAAAAGTTAGAATTTAATAAACATTACTGCAGCTGTCATCCATTGTTCATTTTTCCACAGTGAGTAACATGTTCAGTATTAATTAATTTTTTTCTTACAATAAAACTTATATTGGTTTATTTTGTATAGACCAATTTCTAAATATGTCATATAAACACTTTTACTTCTAATTTTGTTTTACAATTTCATTTCAATAAAAAAACTCATATGAACTCAAAGGGTCAATTGATTAGACTAGTCTTTTATTGATAATCTACTCGAATTAATTTTTTGCATAGATAAAAAAAGATTCTGTGGTTTTTTGTTTCACTAATAGAAAAAAATAATACAAGTCACACCGCTATATTACTTCTCAATATAAAATAGTGTTTATTAAAAGATTTGAAAAAAATAACAGTTATATTATTAAAAAGCTCTATATTACAAATATTGAAAAAATATTAATTTTCCTAGTCTCAAAAATATTTTAATATGATTTTTTTAATATTTGAAATAATTATTTTTATTACATAAATTGTTACAAAAATATATCAGACATTTTTCAATTTAAGTCATTCCTGTCAGAGTTTTAAAAAGTATTTTATTAGTTTGGATACAGATTTTTACTTTTCTAATAATGGAAAACAAATCAGAAAATCCAAATAATATTTAATACTCAGTAGAAAAATTATTAATATAGACAAGTTAGTTTTATTAATTTAGCTTCAATGTCTTTTCTTGTTATTACTAAAACTATATTAATTAATTCTCGAAAATTTTGTACAATTCTAGAACTGAAAATAAATGTATCAATCAAGTCTTTTTACAACCATTCGATTTCGTCTCAAGAAACATATGTTCCAGTCGTAAAACATATTTCTACAATTGTTCATTGTTTTTGTCGGAAATGTAGGATATCAGTGTTCTCAAAATTTCATTAGTAAATTGATCGGGAGAAATTGTATAAACTGCACACACACACACACACACATATATATATATATATATATATATGTGTGTGTGTGAAAATGTAATTAACAAAGTAGAACATAATGAACAGAAAATATTTTTCAAAAAAAAATATAATGCTTCAGATTTTATTATAAATAAATGATATCTAAAAGGTCGTCAGGGAGATAATTATAAAATAAATATTAAAATGAATTACATATGTTGCTTTATTAGCCAATATTATAAATTTATAGTAAAATCGTAATCATAAATCTAATTAAATTTTATCATAATTTTTTAAAGTAAATAGTATGTTTGGAAAATTTTATTAAGGATATTTTTAATGTATTCCTTCGAATCAAATATTAAAATGTAATCTAATACGTGTTGTTTTATAAAAACGAATGAAAATAAATTCATAAAATATGAAAAGTAAAAGTCATATTATATATATATATATATATATTGAACTTGTAGCAAATTTGAGAAAATTCCATTTTGTGTCATATATAAATATAATCCGTGTTCTTTTAACAAAAAATCAGAAAAAACAACAGACGTGTATAAAATAACTAAACACGTTTTGCAAAACGGAATCCGAGTAAAACAATAAAATCCAATACACGTAATTCTCTGACTATTTGAACGTAATATGAAAGTGTATGAAAATAAAAATAGCCACGTAACACACACACACACATAGTTTCACACGTTCTATGACAGATTCCCCTGACACGAGCACTTTTTATATGTACACTTACTTTACATCCCCATCCTCGACTCAACTGAAATCCTATCCACCCATAATATTTTCACATATAACACGCGCTTATAAAATTGGCTCGGACGCAACAATGATGGTAAGCATACTATGCTCTTGTATGAAGTTCGATAGTGAGTGTAATGTAAGGAAATTTACAGTAATATAACTGAGATTTTGTATATTTCATTTTATGTTGAGTAATTAACAAAGTTATGTTTCAGTATTCTCTTTTAGTTAGACATGGCTGCAAATAAAAGTAGTGATGTATATTTCATAAACTCGGAACTAAATTCATTAACTATGAAACTTTCAGGAAGATTTTAATATTTTTATTTTGGATAACTTGCAAAGAAGTACTCGTTATAAGCATATTCAAACATTGTTATTAGTTCAATATACTTCTTTTTATTTTTCCTGTTCTTTGGTTAGTAAGGTTTACTTTTTTATTACTTTTCTTTTTATAAATTTTCATAATAAATCTGAAATAATGTACAGTTGAATCCGTAATTACGGTATGAATTTAAACATGTTACTAAAAGTATTCTTCTCTTTTGTGTCTGCCTTCAATAAAAGACTATGGCTATGTATTGCAGTGTGGACCTGTGCAAGCTCTATGTACTATAGGGATAAACAAAGGATATGAAGTAATGAAAAAGAATTAATTTTTACATAGATACAGAGAGGCACATTTCATAATCTTAAGATTATTGACGAAAAAAGTAATAAATCAATTCAATTTTGGTGTCTTCACTTCGTTTTATTTTTTGCTTGCATCCCTGAAGCAGGGCACGTGCAATAGTTAATAGTTTTATTCTAAAAAGAATCTGTGCCTTCAGAGTGATTTTCTTATTAGTAATAAATGATCCTACAATTCTTAAATAACTTTGGTCTTCTGCTTTACAGCTCTCCATTATTTTCCA
>CM068318.1:13681870-13756870 GCA_034766995.1 Acanthacorydalis orientalis | reverse complement strand
CTCTGTCATAAAACGTCAGTTATAAAAATGGTATATTATGTAACTCCGTTTATACTAAACGGTTTTATATATGAGAAATATTTTATAATCAAATCTTTTTAACAACTTATTCTAAATATTAAATTATCATTATTTTCATAAATTTATCATAATGGAAAAAGTTTTAAATATTATAAGTATTTTTTACTAAACATTTATAATTGAGTTGATAAAACTATTTGTTTGTTTTTTCTTCAATAAATTTTACATTTTATTCGAGTAGTTTATAATTATAAGGTAAAAAAAAATAACTCCATTTCTTTAAAATAAATTAATCATAGCTCTGTTTTAAATTAAAATATTTTCTCGTCGTTTTAAGATTTTAAATGCCATCCTTTATATTTAAAAACTATATATCTTGATCAAGCAGTTGGTAAAACCTCAAAAAACAGTGGAGACTAAAAATCTGCATATTAAGCATTGCATACTTTTCACATTCTAATTGAAAAAAATGCTGCCAAAGCTACTGGAATGATTTTTTCAGCTTTATGAGAAGATGTCGTGATGCATAAAACATGCAAAAAATGCTAAAATAGTGGAAGAGGCCTAAAAATGCATTACGACTTCATCGACTCAAAGCTTCCATATTTTTCTCGACAAGAGATTCTTCAGATACGCGACAGATAAAGTAAAGATATATAAAAAAATAATAAAAGATATTTTGAGGATTAAGCGTTTAATTTAAATATTTTTTTAATTATCCCGTATAATAAAGTAGAATGTTTGTATTATTATGTAAATAGTTTTCATAATATTGATAATACCAATTAGTACTACTAATAATAAGAACATGAATTATGCTTATGTGGGATTAGGCAAAATAATTAGATCAAGTAAATCAAAGCATATGATGTCAACAAATGTTTAATAAACATTCATGTTTATACACACAGCAATATCAATAACGCCATATTTTACATATTAGTGTGATATCACTAAAATGTAATATAAATGTTTTAGTAAATGAAGTCGATAATTAAATCTTGATTATATTATATTTAGTAGTATTATAATTGTATATTTTATATTTAGAAGCACAAAAATATTATCAGATATTTAAAATCACCATAACGTATTTGTCATTACTCACAAATTCATAGAATTTTTATCATTGTTTTATATATTAATATACTCTATATGTAACTAAATTCAAGAAAATATGTTTCTGAAAAATAAGAATATATTAAAAACAAATATAACTCTATTCAACTATTATACATTGCAGTCAAAAAATATTCACATTACCATAAATATGTTTAAGATATTTTTATAAATAATTTAATTAGTATTTTCTTGCAAATTAATCATAGACAATTAAAACATAATTCAAATTATATTGAGATTAATGAACAAAATATACAAAATTATATCGAAAAACTTTAGGTAATTCTGAAAATTGTAAAAATTTATATGAATTTTAAGCAGATATCAATTTTAAAATTATTCAAGGTGACTCGACTATTTACATAAATTAGAGTTAAAATTTATTGACGAATAATAGGTATTCTTCTTGAACTTGTTCATTCTTATACTCGGATAATTTTTCCTTCCGAAAATCGTATTAATATCACTAAATCTTCGAATCAAATCATTCATGCTATATTTTTCTACTCTGTCTTGTCAGCTCCTACATTTTAACAAGATTTTAATTTATTCGTTATCTTAATCTCTAGCTACACAATTATAATTTTCCAATTAACTTCGATCAGCTCTTGCCTGAAAAACTTTTTAAAATTATGTAAATCGTTTCAAACTTAGTTTTCTTTTTTTCTCATGACTATATATATATATATATATATTTCTTAATACTGCATTTTTTCTTTTTTATCACTGTATACCAAAATAGCAAACGTATTTTATTTTAAAGTGCACAATGTTGTTGTTATGCTGGGAAAACGAAGGTAAATTGTTTAAAAATATATAATTTGTAATTTATTATACAAGTGCATTATTTTTTTCTGTTATGGAATCTAAACAAACAAGAAAGTGGTAATAAAAATGATATATTTCATTAATTATCATCTGTAGATTGAAAGATAGAATATATTAGGTTGATAGAAAAATAATTTTATGACCTTCAAATTTATATACATTTTTTAATTTAAGTGGTTTTAAGTGATAACTCACTCAACAAACCAGTAAGTAATTTCCTATCGTCTACATCGACGAGGAAAAATTAAAAGCTAGTTCGATGGATTCCACATGAATTCAGTCAAGAATACAAAAAAATGATATGTGATACGGATATGTTCTCCCTCACAAGGTTCAAAAGGAAGGATTTATGCATAAAATAATAGTAGGGGATGAAAAATGGGTTTTATTTGACACTCCTACACGACTAAAATCATGAGTTAGGCCCAGTCAACGATCAACATTGACTCCGAAACCAAATATTCACACCAAATAAGTTTTATTGTGTATTTTGATGGAGGATTCAAGATGTGCTGTATTGTGAGTTGCTCTAAGCTAATCATACTGTAAACCAGAGCGTTATCAACAACAGCTCATCTGTTTGAGTGACGAATTAGAGAAAAAGATATCATTCACCGGCGAGAGAACGGGGTAAGTTATTTTGCAGCACGATAACGCTTGGTGACATATCGTGAAAGGGGCTAAAGACGTTGTTTGTTCGTTAGTTTGGGAAGTTCTCTCTCATGCGGCGTATACACCGAACCTATTCCGTCAGATTATCACCTATTCCGGTTTCTCCATCATCACCTGGATAAAACACCCATTTTAAAACAGTGCAAGAAGTTCAAAAATGCATTGACGACTTCATCGACTGAAAGCCGCCATCTTTTTTCGACAAGGGATTCGTCAGTTACCCTATAGATGGAGAAAAGTTATATTAAATATGGGGGTTATTTTCAGGATTGAAATATATTCCATTTTTCCGTAAATAAACATTAATTTTCTGTGAAAAAGTCACCGAGTTAATTATACACTTAATGTATGTGTGTGTCTATATATATATATATATATATATATATATATATACCGATAAAGAAAAAACAAATACAAAGAAATGATCAAATCTTTATTGAAGATTATTGTTTTTGTGTATCCATTCAGTATAAAAACTTGTAACTGAACCTACCATCAAGTGAACTTGATAATTCGACGAAAAGTTATGGATATTTTCCTTTAACACCGGTGTTTCCGTACGAATCAACCTATAAAATTAAATAAATCTCGTATCTATTCATCTATACGTAATAAATTTCTCCCCACAATGACAGAATTCATGAATTATTCACATTTTACCTTCTTGATAACCATTCTTATGATTTATACTGCATGTATAAAACAGTTACCATATGAATATATGAACATATGTTTCTAATAAATTCCCAATATTCATATCATGGAAAATTTAAAGTGAGCATCAACCCTCTGGTGAATATGATATATATATATATACATACATATGGGTGTAAATAAAAGTGTGTATGTACGGTTGTGTATGTTTGTTACAAGGAAACACTAAACTAAAAATAACTTTGAAAGAGACACGATAAACGTGTACGGAAATACGAATTAAATGTGTACGGATATTGTAAAATCCGTTACATTGGTTACTTATTTTGGTTTTGATGTGTATATAACCTTTCCGTAATCCGTTGACAAACTCGACAGTTTAAAATCGATTCCTGAAATTTATAAGTGTTCGTTATGTACACAGACGTACAGATGGAATGTTGAACATTTGAAACATTTCCGATTAAAATATCTTACATCAAGCGAAAACACAATCTGAATATTTTCCGCGTCGTGTCGGATGCTAGTCATTTTTATTCTTATAAAAAAATGTCTTACACAGGCAAAAATAACATTCAACTTTAACATTTTTGACATGGATGACGACTCTTGTAAACAATCACAGTACATTCAACTTCTGTAAATAAAAACATTTCGTATATGTTCGAGTTTATATTCACAGATTTGAACGTAAATAAACGAAGTTTTTTCTTGATAATTTTTAAATTCTATTCAATTTAAATAGCTAATGAAATATACGATTATAATGGTTTGATATGATTTAATTTACAAATTATCGGAATTCATATTTTTCTCAACTTACATTTAAATAGTTTTAAATCAATTTTGTTATTTATAATTTATATTTGAAGACTGTATAAATATTTTCATTAAATTTCAATGGAATTTCTTTTATAAAATTCAAATAAATGTTTGTTTGATATTTTAAGGCAGGAATTTTTTTCTACTCAAAAACATTCAATAATTAATTATTTTTGATTGCTGCTTAAGAATGTTATAGTAATACCATTACCCTCGGAATGATAAATTGCAGAAATTTTTCTGCATCTTAATGCTCTAAAAATGATTGTATTTTCATCAAAATATATATTATTATTTTATTTTGTAATTGCTTCTACTACTTTTTTAAAATATAAACCTCATCACTTGTTTAAATAAGTTCAAATGAAGAAAGGTGTAATTCAAGCGTAGAATGATCTTATTATTAATAATAAGATCATTCTACGCTTAATATTAATTATTATTAATAATAATAGGACATGGATAATAATTGTAGAAAATATATTATTACATTCTAGATCTTAGCTTTGTATCTTACTTTAATTACACAAACATTTTTTTAAGTATACCACAAATCTTGTTTTTTTTTTAAAATCAAAAACATTCAATAATTATTAACCATTTATAATTCCATGCTTACATATATATATATATATATATATATATATATATATATAATGGCGATGAGGCCAAGGGTAATTCGATCATTCTCAGAGCAATATAATTCAGAAAAATAGAACAAAATAAGATGTTTAGAGTTTTTACTTCTTTAATATGTTGTAATTCTTTGAAATACATATGCATAATTTAATTAAAATGATTAATTACTACTTTACAATGTTAATGTGTATATTTCTATTTTTCTATTAATTGTAATATTTCATAAACAATCACTCCAGGCTAAGTACAGATCCTAAATTTATTTAAATTTCTTAATTACATATAAATATACACATACATTTTTTGTGAACCAAAATTATATACTTCAATGACTTTTAATATCTTTAATAAATAAAAAGAATACAATCTATAAATATACTAAAATTTTATTTACAAAATATAAACATTACTCTTTTTGCATTAGATATTCTGTTCACAGAATAAACAAAGTTTCTGCAAAATATTTAAGAGGTACGTATTTGAAAATACTCACAGCTATGTGAATAGAATATTAGTATCATTAATATTGAATATTGTTGACAAACATGTCGAGAGCAAGTAAAATGTTTTAATATTACGCTAGCTATGAGAATAGTTCAGTTGACATACTACGAAAACTATGCTCAATGTACACTGAAGTAGTAATTGACTAGAATATTCTATTGAAGTCGGATACCAATTCAATGTTAGTTGTCTCATGGTTACAGCTGACATCAAGAAAATCCAACTATCAAGAATTTCACTAAAATGAAATTAATATACATATATATATATATATATATATATATATATATATATATATATATATATATATATATAGGTCAAAATCTTGAAAATGTATACGGTTTCTAACAAAAAGAATAGATATATTGAAGATAAGCAATCTCATGAGAAAAAATGCCATTTAGATAAGTGTTTTTAAACTTGGATCGATTTGAGGTAAGGCGTAAAATAATAAATATAAATCTTCATGAGATTTTGTTCTTCGTTACTTGTATCAAAGCTATTTTGTGTAAGTTTTGTTCCCATTTATAAAAATAAGATTGTGAAATGTGGCTTGTAATTTATTTTCTTGCCGATATAATCAAATGCCTTTATACATTTTTTAAAATCACTTTTTTAACAATAATTATTGTACAAGTACATAAAATTATATATTATATGAACATATATATATATATATGTGTGTGTGTGTGTTGATTAAATTAATTAAAAAGCAACTATAATTTATTTTTTTTTACTTTATTTATTTTCAGTGTTCTTATTTTAATAATATGGTAATTTTTAATAAACAATTTATATTGCATATTATTAAGACTAATGTAAGTAGTAATTACTTCCTAAATTATTAAGGTATTATTTAAAAGGTTAATTTAAGATATTTTTTTATGTAATAATAACTTAAGGTAATCTTACATTAACTTAAAATCAGTTTAATATAAAAAAAAACATAATATGCATTTTATTTTTAGTGATTGATTTTTTTAAAAAATAATAATTTATTAGGGTATATTGTTTTCTTTGTAAAAATATATTTTTTTTAATTTATGAAATATAAAATAATTTATATTAGTACGATCTGATTACTTGAGATATTCAGTTATAATTGCTTTCACAAATATTTTTTTTCTATACTTTAACGTTCTAAAGATGATAGATTTGTCATTGAAATGTGTAAGTGTGAAACAAATATAATAAATAATTATTTATTTAACATTTTTGATCCGAAGTATTATGAGTAATAAAATCAGGAAAGTACAATTGCAATAATATAACATTTTAAAATACACATTTTGAATAATTTAATTGAATTTATCACAGATGTCATCTGTTATATAAAATAAAACCTCTCTCTTGTTAAAAATAACTTTCTTTTAATGTCAATGTTATTATGAAACAAAATAGAATAATGTTAACTTTATTCCTGCAATCAATTTTATAAGCAGACCTTTTTATACATTTCTATTGAATTTATTTTTCTTAGAAATTAAATGTTTCACTTGTTCTCAAAACGGTATTTTTTTTAAATTCTAGTTATAATATTATATCATTCTACCCAGCGCTTCCACAATTATGGCGTAGCTTACACCCACGAGTACGTCTCATATGTATGTATGAAGCTTATTAATTTAATTAAAATATATTAGCTTATTTCAAATATATAAGTATGTAAAGAAAATGAGACTTGTCTTTGTATTAATATTTTTATATTGCTTCAATGAGGTCAGAGAGAAATTAAAATTAAATTAAGAAATACCACGAATTAACATGACAGAAAAATACATATAACTTTGAGTTTTAGAAAATGGTTATAATTTTTTTATAATTTTGTTA
Organism: Acanthacorydalis orientalis; assembly: GCA_034766995.1. Lineage (NCBI taxonomy): Eukaryota > Metazoa > Arthropoda > Insecta > Megaloptera > Corydalidae > Acanthacorydalis > Acanthacorydalis orientalis. Next base: position 13,749,778 of record CM068318.1, on the reverse strand, counting down.
TAATTTGATATCTTCAACAACTCACATGTCTTATTCTATTTTATTACTCTTTTATGACCTTTTTGAACGAAAAAAAATAATTCAATCATAAAATATGTTATTCAAGATTTTGTACAAAGTGTATTATATATATATATATATATATATATATATATATATATATATGTATGTATGTATAATTAGGTGTACAAATGAATTTTGATCATTTAGATTATTTCAGTAAGAATGAAGTCATCTGAATGATTTATAATTTAAATATATTACATTTTTAAATTAATATTAATAAAATGTCCCTTTGTTAAAATATTACATAATTTAGTAAAAAATACTGAATGATATTATTCCTTTACTTGTTATTTCGAGACTGGAATAAATGTCTTATTATTTTCTTCTGCATTCTTCTTTTTTTATCTCTACTTTCTCTAATTGCGACACAAATATAAAAATTAATTTAAAGATTTTTAGATGATATAAATATTAATTAGTAGTTGAATTACGATCATGTTTGTTAAAGTGCATTGGTTAGAGTTTGATTTTTGAGGTGTATTTTATTTTTCATAATAAGTTTTGTCTGGAGAACATATTATAGTTCGATTTTCATAGAATTTTACAGTTATTTATTATTTAAATCAGATTCAAATATTCTATATGTATTAAAATATTTCATATATAATAAATAAAAAAAATGAATATGGTGCATTCGAAGAATGCGATTGGATCGTTTTTTTATTAATATATAGTTAATTTTTAATTATCTTTTTGATAATGACTGATATGAAATTAACAATTCACGAATAATAAAATAATACTCTATGTTCATTTAAGTATTTTTTCAATTATTTATATCATTTTTTTCAAGAATAATTAATAATTTTAAATAATAATTTTTTATTAAAATTGGATTCGGAAATGTACAAATAAATCTGAAATAAGTCTTTATTATAAGAGAATTATGTATAATTTTGAATGTTTGTATGTATGTATATGTATATATATATACGTATATATATATATACGTGTATATGTGTATATATATACATTATGTACATATATATATATATATATATATATATACATATATGTATATGTATATATATATATATATATATATATATATATATATATATATATATGTTAAAATATATGTATATGTATATATATATATATATACATATATGTATATATATATACTATATGTGAATATTAAACATAAACGTGCAGTTTTACATTTAGCTCCGTAACACTTATTAAGATAAATCAAGCTTATCGTCAAAACAATTACAACTTTCACTATGTTAATTTAAAGAAATAACCATCAACCGTGTTATCTAAATTCATAAACTTCTATGATACACGAGGGAGACAATGTATCTAACGTCCTTGAAACAAATATATCCGTATAGATGGGAAGTGAAGAGATACCCTAACATTTGTTCCATCCAACTTTACCCACTTGAACAAAGTATTCTACCGCAAAATTAACTCGGCTCGTATAAAAAATACGTCACTTGTGTGTTGAGCAATAATTCATTTTTAACATATATTAACTTTTTTTTGTAATTTGGTCTTGACATTGATATATATATATATATATGTGTGTGTGTGTGTGTGTGTGTATAAAATAGAGAAAAACTTTATGAATTCTTCACTATTGTCTCATTGTTCTTTTTTTGTTACCATTTTGAAATTACTTCTCTCATTAATTCTATCACAAAGTATGTTGTAAAGAAATATATTTCGAATTATATTATAAAATTACATTTTAATTGATTACAATAGTTAAATGTCTGAACATATTTCATAAAATCGATAATTCTTAATTAAAGTAAATCTGTGTTCCTGAAACCAATTAATATTTATATACGTTACGATTATAAATCGAATTAATATCAAAAATCTTCCAATGAAAACAATTTTGACTTATTAAAAATGAGTTTATTATTTATTTAAATGTTTCCTTACGCTTAAAGTTAATTTAAATTTTATTTGTACACATGTGTGTGCATAAATTTGTATTAATTTCAGACTCGTATGTATAAAAATCATAAAATTTAGTTTACATTGAAAGAATTGTACACAAGAGAAAACATTGATACAATTAGTAAGGAACATTATAGCTAATTTTGTTATTTTTCCATTTAATTAGTTTTAATTTAATATCGTTTTTTTATTAATTTATATAATAAAGTTGTAAACTCTCATACATCACTGTGTGTGTATGTGGAAAATTTAGAAATTAAAGTTTCTTGTATTTTATATCTAAATATAAATGAATTAATATATAGTTGCATATAGATTCGGTATAGAGACGTACTATATTCAATGTATTTTTTAACGTAGTTACCATTTATACTGAGACAATTATCGTAGTGGAACATTAAAGAGTCAAAGCTCTGGTAGTAAAAAATTTCTTCTTCAGATGTAACAATTACTACTCTTTTCCTTAAAAGTCTTCATTGATTTGAAAATCCAAACCATACAGATGCTTTATCAATTTAGAAAATAGGTAAAAGTTTGCTAATCTCAAATTAGGACTATAGAGATTATAGATAAGAAACTATACATTAAATGAGTTTAAAATAATTATTATTGTGTCAGAAATTTATAATCAGACACTATCATTCATAGCATACTCTTTTTGACAATTCTAAACACCTATAAAACTTCTTCAACACATCTGTATACTACGTCAAAAGGTAGACTTTATTTATGCCTATATCAAACTTATGTCTAAATGTACTGTAAATTATTTATATTAAAAATTAAAAAATCTTCTCCCTGAATATCTCGTGTATATATATATAATATTTCATATTTTACATTTTATATACTACTTTAATAGACAAAATGATAAAATTACTAAAAATATATGAATTGTCAACTGAATGTGTTAATCAATTATTATTAAACGACTTGTTACAATTGAACGTTTAAAAAATATAAGATCTATATCAATTACGCCATAATTTATTTTAATATCTAGAAAATAATAATTCGCTTGTTCTTTACTAAGTAAAATATTTCAAATATTAACTATCCAGTAAAATCTAAGTGTATTATTAGTAAATAATATAAAAATTACACATATTTCCAATTAAAAAGTGAATCGATTAAAACCTTTACCGCAATAAGAGTACACATGCATTTGAATGGTATTCTTATTGTTTATCGATTAAATGGATTAAATCATGCTGAATTTATAAATGTACTAATTTAACACAAATTATACAGTCAAATCTAAAAAAAAAACAATGACGCATCCAACTAATTATTTTAATGCTTAAATCGTGATTTAAATATAAAACTTTTATGTACAAATATGCTTAATAATCATCAAATATGCTTGAAAATAAAATTTATATGAATCACATACAAAACTATTGATTATTTTAAACAAAAACTTAGCTTTTAATACAAAAACTTATAACATTTTAAAAAATAACGATATACACTCAAATAAGAGTGTCTCGTTAATTTTTCTTAAAATTTTATATTATGTTCATGGTTAATTAGACGTTTTATAAAATGTTAGTTTTCGAATAGAATATACTTTTGTTTTTTTTTTTGTTAAATTAATATCTTTTTCTAAAAGCCAATGAAGTTATTTAATATATTTTATTGATTGAAAATAAGAATACCATGTAAATTAAAGAATGTTTTTATTGAGGTAAAGGTTTTAATCGTATCTTACTCTTGTTTATATATAAAAATTACTATTTACCTACATGTTATTTTTTTAACTGAAGGAATAACTTTTTAAAAAATTATTTAGCATGCTTGACTTATAAACTTATAAATAACTTGTACTTAAGTACATTCTTTCATGAAGATGACAACTTTTTAGTTAAATTCATCCCATTTTCCAATAAATATTAAAAATCACACATCTTATTCTTTATACTTCTCACAAGGAGAATTTAATTATTACTATACGGATTTTATAAATGCTAATTAAATATTATCTCAACGAATTGCGAATACGACTGTCCCTCTTTAAAGAAGACATTTAATAAGCTTAAATCGTTAGGAAATTGTACAATAACTTTAATGAAATTTACAGAAAAGTACATAAATACACACACACAAACATATATATATATATATATATATATATATATATATATATATATATATATGTATATATATATGTAATATTCTAATTTATTTGTATATAAAACATATATTTATTATATGAAAAATTCAAGGACTTACATAGAATTAATGACACTGTTTTTCATACTATATATCTTCAAACCATACATTGAGAATATTTATTTCAGTGCGATAACAAGATTAATGCCAGAGCTTACGTGACACTAATTGAATTTCTATTAGCATAAAATAATAGCTTTTGATACTTGTATTTTTATGTCTATAATTATGAGTCATTTAAATAAAACGATATTCTTATAAAAGTGCAATAGATCAATTATTCGACCTTATTATTTTCTTATTTATTTAAATATTAAAAAGTATCTCTCGTTATATATATATATATATATATATATATATATATATATACATATTAAAATCAATATTTTGAAACAAAAGTATTTTAAACAAAGATACATTAACTATTTATAAGAGAGAAAGTGTATCATCATCCAGTTTTATTAAAATAAAATAATTATCTTTACATTCTACTTGAAAAAACAATTAGAGTATATATAAATATCCAGTATATCTTATAAGATAAACCGTATTACAGATTAAATATATATATATATATATACATATATGTGAATAATTAATATTATGATTATTATTTAATTAATCACTACTGATGACATCGTTAATTATATAATATAATTAATGATTGTTTTCATAATTTCAGGATGAGATACTAAATTCCTAATATAATTATTTTTCAACGCAGTATCGAAACTAATTAAGATAAAATTTGAAACGTAGTATAATATAACAGATATAATTAAATTATAACAAAATTTTGTTATTAGAAAAATTCAAAAGTGAAGTATTAAGCCGAACGGAAATTAAATACTTCAATTTTGAGTCTTTTTTTAATATTTTTTCATCGCAGAGGCTCGTGTCTGTACTTGACATACATTACAGTTAATTCTCATTGAATTTATATACAGTTCTACAAGATGTATTATCTGTGCTAGAATATAATTACTTGCAATTAATTTAAGCTATAAATTTAATTGTAGTAGTTAGGCAATATATATATATATATATGTGTGTGTGTATAAACAAATAAATAATAGAAAGAGATAAATAAAGAAAGAGAAATAAATTGATTGATATATAGTGGATTCATATACAAGTGTTTATTTACAGAAAATACTAATAGTAATTGTATATAACAAAATTTAAATGTTTTTTAATAATTAATATACTTAATTAGTCTTTATCTTTCTCTCTTATCTCATTAAAGTCTTCAAATGTCCTTGAATCTTTTCTTAAGTAACATCAATGTACTTATTTTCATTCAAACTTTAATTTCAAGTTACACATACTTTTAATAATTTGTATTTTCACATACATGTATCCACTTACAATATATATAAAATAACTTTCTCTTTTCAAACTTTAAGCTTTCCAATCAACAAATACTTTATCTGTTTGTAAGTTTTAATTGCAATATTTTTTTTGGAAAGTTTAGTAGTTATTTATTTATAAATTAAAAGCTTCATTAGATTCAATGAATCAGTCGCTTTAATCTTTTATCATTTTTCGTATAAATTTCCAAATTTACTTCAATTTTCTGTGGATATATTTATTTGCATATATAATATATATATATATATATATATATATACATACACACACATGTATATAAATGTGTCTCTCCATTCATTCTGGTCTAATACTTGCAAACGTTATACAGTGAGGTGTTTCCACATTCAGCAAAAGTTTGTCATCATTTTATGACTTCATCACAATGTAAAATGTTTAAATTATCACCATCTGTTTTACCTGTACCGTGACGAATGTCAGTAATACAGACAAGTATCACAGAACTACATAATTTAAACCTTAAATAGCCTGATGAAATCATAAAACGTGGTGACACTCTCAAATAAACTCCGGAATATAATAACATAAACGATTATGTAATTCTCTGTCGTTTACAATAGTACCGACCCGCAGAATGTGATGATTATTACCGAAGAAAATCCTAATTTCATCAATCAAAATTAAATAATGAATTTTATTGCAATATAACTTTGTAACAAAAAAATAATACATAAACTAATTATGAATGTGTGTTGTTTAATATGTTGTACTTTTTTACGACGGTCGTGTATCTTATGTTATTTTTTCCCGATATAAAAATGCAACAGTGGCCCTTATTTTTAATAATATATACGCAAACCTATCTGTAAGCAAACTTTATGATAACACCTTAGAGCAAATGCTTGAAGTGTCTGCGGTCATGTAAAGGCCCTGCGCGCTGACCGCTGTTTTACTGCATTGTGAAAATACATTCCGCAATGAAGGGCGGCGTTGCTCTCCACAAGCCAGGGTGAAAATTTCATGAGGACGACCAGACAATAAGACGCCTCGTATATCACAATATATTTGAGCTGTCGCAGTCGTGACTGTTATAAATTGGCTTGAAATGGTCAATTCGTTTTTTCCCGATTCCCGCGCTCGGTACACAAAAAAAATGATCGGAATCATACATGAATACATACATATCGATGATATGAATATGATCTCGTGTGAATGTTATTCAGAGGGAAAATGTGTATATTTCGTCGCTACTCTATGACCTACATTCAATTTTTTCTCGTAACGTCACAGCAAAAATCCAATTTTATATTTGGTGAATATATTTTATTCAGTTACTGAATCATTACAGGCAAGGGGCACATTTCATGCAAATACCAGAAAAAAAAAGATTCTGAGGAGATTCTTTTCAATGTTTTGGTTATGAACATGAATGGAAATGGGTGAGAAGAAATACAAATAATGGAAACACGTGTCGTTTTTGTACATCAGTGCACGGAAATAACGGAATGAATTTTGTTCAAAAATAAGAATGAGATTGTTTCATCTTTAAATAATATCTTTGACTTTTTTTAATAAAAATATAAATAAGATATCGTAAATATTGTATTGTTAGTTTTTTTTTATGCAAACTATTTAAATTATTGACCGTATATATTAATAAATAAAATGCAATATTCACAATTGTATTCAAAAATTAAACCTATTATATTTAAGCAAAAACATATTCTTTCTTTTTTCTACTTTTGTATATATTTAGGTAAAATACTTTAACATAATTTCATAAAATAATTATTTTTTATAAAATATTTACAAAATTAACATATAAAAATATATTTATAACAATGTTTTATGAGGTTATGTCAACTGCTTGACCAAGATATATAGTTTTTTTAAATGTTAAGATTGTCATTTCAAAATATCAAAACGACGAGAAAATATTTTAATTTATAACAGAGTTGTTATTGATAAACTTTAAAAGCACCGAATTAATTTTTATACCTAATATTTTGAAAGATTCATTTTGATCCATTTTATTTTTCTCACTAGCAAATACATTTCTTTTAAAATTTTAAATATAATTTAAACCCACTTTCTCTATTCTCAAAAACGAATAAATAACATTATATAATTATACGAGTAGTCAAATGTCACTGAGATTTTCAAGTGATGTACACGTGTTGACAAGCCCCTATTGTGCGTCACTGAAAAAGGGACTCGTGTTGAACTAGTGAGCTGAAGTGTAGAATATTCAACTATCATAAACTGTACAAATACATGTTTTATCTTGTTCGTCTATCAGTAAGCAATGCAGGCTTCAATTTATAACGGTCACTCGTTTTAAAACTACTTCATGCGGAAATTATTCCGGTGTTATCGGAATTTAAATTAAAATGAATTGCGGTCGAGTAATGGAAAATGTATTCGATTATTGTGCTTTTTTTAGGTCGTTCACATTTTTCTTAATGATTGATGCAATTTCGATGTTTCATATTTTAACAATTTCAATAAATTTCATCTGTTGATAATTTATTTGTTTTTCAAACGTGTGTATTCAGTTATACAATTTTTAAAATTGATTTATGAAAAAATCATTCAATTTTTAAACTTATAAATATTTTCTTATATGAATATACAAATGAATTAATGTTTCATTACAAAAGTTTTTGAGATACAATATTAGTTTAGTATGAAGTATTGTTCATAAATGAAACATTTTTTAGTATTTATTTACCCTTTCATATCAATGATTCTCAACCCTAACAATCGAAACAGCTCCTTGTTGTAACAAATTTTGACTATTTTCATTATTATTTTTTTTCTCTACAAAATAATTCATAGAAATATTGATTTTAAACAAGAAAATGTTCTTTAATTTAATTTACTTACTATACTTCATTTATTCAAGAACTTAATTACTCATAAGTAAAATATTTTAGTGCGCTTATGATTATCAGCAATGCGCCTGTGGTAACTGTTTCCAATTTAATAGAATTTACTTACGAACTTGTACCTACAAGTCGATTAAATATCTTCATCTTATAGTTATTGATGAATGTGTACACAAAAGACATGAATAATTTAATGACGTTCAAATGGAATAATTAAATTAATTTCTATATAAATCATTACTGTAACTGTATATAACTAATATATATATATATATATATATATATATATATATATATATATATATTGATAGTTTAATAAAACCTTATATTAAATTCTTAAATATTCTCTCTCAATATTCTGAACTCTGTATATTATAACAACTTCTTATCTGTGATAAATACATAGATTTTTTAATAAAAGAAAGTCTAATACGGTTCTTATTTATATCTGTAAATTAAACACAAAAATATTCTTTCCAGTACTAAATTTTATTTATTATGTAATCCCTTTTTTATTACATTTCTATCAATACTCAGAAGTAGAGAAAAATACTGATCTTTCTTGTGAATTGAATATACTTCAAGTTTACTAAGTTCGATATTTTCTTTTTTACAACCTGAATCTATATAGCATATCCATATGAGTATGTAAAAAGTGTCTTTTTAATATGATATCTCTTATTTTTTATATTTAAAATATTGTTCAACTGATATGAAAAACTTTACAATTTTTTAATTGAAGTTTAGGAAACAATTTCATTTTTTTATAAATCATTGGTTCAATTGCTGTATTGAAAAAATATAATGAAAAAATTATTGTATATTGGAAAAAAATCAGATCAAAAAAAAAAAAAATATATTCAGAATATAAAACGTAGATAAAAATGTTAAAGATATAAAACTATTATTAACCCTTTTCTTATTTTGGAAAATTTATTTTGTGAATTTAACTTAATATATATTTTGCTTAAAAGAACGTAATTTTAATTAATATAAAATGAATTATTTACAGTATTTTGTTTTGAACTATTTTTGAACTTTGTTGGGAATACATGTGAATATTTTATCCGGTCTGATTTGTAAAATTATTTTTCGGTTCGTTACTTTGCTTTGAAGTTAAGATTAATGATAATATTTGAAAAATAAATTTTTGTAAATTTAATATTACTTGTTTTTATGGGGTATATTAATTAGTTCTGTGCCTTTAAATTGAACCAATCATAAATCTGCTTTAAATTAAAATAATTTCTTGACATTTTAAGATTTTGTAATACCAATCTTAACATTCAAAAACACTATATATCTTAGTCAAGCAGTTGGCATAACCTCACGAAACAGTAGTGAACATGATGTTGTCCGAAAAGCAGCATACTAGACATTGCATACTTTTCACATTCCAGTTAAAGAAAATGCTTTGCTCAGCTTAGGACAAGCGATAATGACCTTAAACGTCAACGCGGCCTTAAACCCCAAATAATTGAAAACGTTTTGGCTAAAAATAACGTTGTGACGCATAAAACATGCAAAAAATGCTAAAACAGTATAAGAAGTTTGAACATATTTTACAACTTCATCGACTCAAATCCTCCATCTTTTTTTCGACAAATGTCTTTTCAGATAGATAGAGCAGAGTTGTACAAAATAATGGGAGATGTTTTGAGAATTAAAATGAGTTCTATTTTTCCATAAACATTCATTTTCTATCAAAAAAGACACGAAATTCATTTTTACACCTAATACATATTACATTTTTTCTTTGAATATATTGTTTTTTCTGCGCAGATGAAATACAATAATAGAATAATATTTTCTTCTATTTTTTGCTTATATTCATCCTTATTTTATTCGCATAGTAATTTTTCTTCACTTTTTTGTCAATAATACATACGTACATAAATACGCTATGATCATGTTAAAATTATGAACAATTTTTCTAGTTGTATATACATTTCAAAAACAGCCTTAACTTAAAAATACCAACAGTTTGTATAAATAATTCGCATGTGTACTTTAGAATTAATTATTTAATTGAAACAAAAATACCTAGGTACTGAATACAGTACTAAAAATAAAAAAATATTTTATTATCAAAAAACCTAATGTATGAAAAAATATTGAAGATAAAATTATAATTGTAATTTTATTTTCTTGTTTCATGGAATGAATGTCTTTAATTGAAAAAAAATGTCGAACAACATCAAAAGATTGTATTTTTCAATATAAAAGCTTATATTTTTATACGAAATGAATTGTTTGGAGTGTTTTCTTTCTACTTGATATCAAAACATTCATCGAAATGAAGTTTATCAGAAAGAGAATAAATATTTTTACACGAATTGTGTTTATATTCCATGCTAAGACATTTTCGATATAAATTTACAACAACAGTGAACTGATCAAAAGAATACCAAAACATACTATTAAAAAACCTAATTTGTATGTACGATTTATATTTTATTTATGATGTGTTCAATCTTGAGAAGGATTATCCCTGAAACATTATGTCTCTTGTTAAGATATCAGGTGAAAGCCATTATTTTATTTCGTGAAAAGCAACGCGTTCGAATTGATTAGTTCAGAGACAAGGAACGGTATCTCCCGAATATAAATGACTTGAGAAATGGCGTAAAGTCCCATTGAATACAATAACAAATACGAACGTAGGTTCAAATCTCTACATATATATATATATATATATATATATATATAATATTAGAAATCTCTCATTATCGTTTATATGTATGAGATGAAATATTATAAAGTTTTACTGTTACTGCGATGCAGTGTTAGTATGTTTTTAGATGGTTCAATGTGTGTAAACAAAATTCGAAACATGAAAAAACAGTTCGTTTATATTTTATATATTTTTCTGTATTCATTGTATCCACTGGCTATAAAAATAATATCATTTTTTTAAATAATACACAATAGGTGTATTTTATCTTATCTCTTCATTTCAATATTGATCACAACTTTATGGTCATATTTTTTATTCTGAGGACAATGTTTATCACATTTACACGATAGATGTATTTATATGTTTAATGAATCATGTAATTTGAAAATATAAATTTAATTGAATGAATTTATTCCTTAATTTGACGTTGATATCGAAAAAATAATTCGATCACTGTTAATTAAGTGAAATTGAATATAAAGTATTCTTTTTATAAGCTATAATGATTGTTATTCTGAAAAACAAATATATTATTTCAATGAATAAAAGATTTTGTTACGAAATTCCAAGAACAGAATTATATTCTAACCAGTTCTGGGAATTTGTTTATGTTAGTTGAGAATATTAAAGACAGGTGCAATTGTTATATTTTCGTGAATAACAGCTTATACATAGAAAAAATATTTATCCGTATTTATTATTTTTATAAAAATGAAAATAATTTAGTATAATTTGAAAATATGTCTAATAATAATAATAGCAATACGTTTACTTACAATTAATTAATCAGATGACAAGGGTTACTTTGGGAATACAATTATCACCTGTGGCGTATTCCCTATTTTAGTCCCTTTTCTAAAAGCGGACACGGAAGAAAGCAATTTTACCAGAATATACAACTGCAATTTATTTCAAATTCTTCAGCTTGTGTTGAAAATAGAATATTGACCCATTTTTTTGTATTTTTCTGCTTTCATTTCAAACTTATTATAATTTTTAACAGAATTATAAATTCAGAATTGTGAAATCATCTATTTTTTAATGAAATTTGTACAAATTTCTAAGCTCTTATTTGAAATTTTCATTTTATTCTTAATAACGTTTTATTATATATTCACTTGTATTTACACTTAGGAAAATAATTTCATTTACTCTTTCCTCTCTCTCTCTCTCTCTCTCTCTCTATATATATATATATATATATATATATATATATATATATATATATATATGCAGTATATGGAACTTTTACACACTTTTAGAATCATATCATATGTAATTAATACATACATATTTAATTCAATTTATTTGAAAAACAAAAATTTAATCATACAAATTTATTTATTAAACAAGTTATGAAATACATTTTTCGACCGGTAAACAAGTTGCTTCATCTGTATTCTACTGTAAAATTACAAAAATGTTTAACGAATACATTGAAAACTTTTGAATTGAGAACTTGATAAGTGTTTAATATCATCAACGGTGATGAGAATTCAATATTCTAGTTCGATCCGGAAACAAAGCAACAGCCGGATTAAATACATTCTATAATGAACCCCGTTGTAATTGAAAGCCAGAAATAATTGAGTTATTTTAGCATAACTTCGAAATGAATGGTCGAAGCAAATTTACACAATTCTCCGATAAATGGACATGATACAAAGTTATTACAGCCGGTAACACAGCAGAATCGATTATGTTTACGTATAAAAAAATTTAAATCAACAAAATATATAGGATATATATATATATATATATTCTTTACTAAAACTGAAATACGTGTACACAATATTGCATGTGTTTCCGTTTTACAATCATTAACAGCTTTCAAATCAAAACTTTAGTATACTCTGATTACACAGTTCTATTATTAACAACCATAATAGGATTACAGAAATACCTGAATCCATTTAAAAATGTGACAGCATGAATGAATTTAGTTTTCAATAGCTACTTCACAATCTGAAATGATTTGTAATACCTTTTTTTAGATTTTAAAAACGAATAAAAGCATCGATTTTGTAACATTTTCAAATCTATTTTGCAACTTTTTATTTATTGCGGCGGAAAAATGAATGATACGATTTGTTTATTACAGTAAGTGTATAGAATTTATGAAATATAAGAACATGTATTCAATCTGGATATTTTCTTTAATTTAAAAATTTTAAAGAAAGATTTATTTATTAAATTGATAACTAGATACATTTTCTAATGTAGAGTACAATTAATTGAAAATTAACTGCTGATACTTTTGAGAATAAATAATGTTACATTTTCTATGAAATTTTATTAAATTTATTAAAATTAATAAACAAATTTATAATTGTTTAAAAAAGTCGTTTTCTTTTTTTTCTTTTTTTGAATTATTTTTAAAATTTATAAAAAATACAACTAAAATAAACATGCAGTTGTGATGAATGATTAATTTTTAATATTAAATGGTGATTATTATATAAAATTTAACAACATTGTAATATTTATGAAAATAAAAATATTTGATGGAACAAAAATAATATTAGTTACAATAAAAATAATTACAAATAGTTATAAATGTGAATTTTAACAACCATATTCGTTTATAACATGTTTAAATAAATTAAAATTTAAAAACCAATATATTTAAAAAAACTAATTCAATTATACAATAGAGTTCTGGCACTGTGGCTAAAGTTAATTTCGCAAATGAATTTTCCACTCGCCCCATAAACCTAATTTCATTATCCACAGAGTGCTGATGTTTCTAATGTTGGCATCACTTTCTAAATTTAAATAAACTACGATAAAAAATGATCGAAAATCATTAATTATACATTCTTGATAAGAAAAATTTTGTAGTTTTTCATTGAGTGAAAAATTGATTTGTAAAATAGTGTATGCTGTTCTAAAAGTAAGTAACTCAATTATTTTTATTACTTTTAGTTTATAGAAATTTAAAAAAAAACAATTTTCAGTGTAAGGTAAATCAATCAAAATTTTATAAGTATGTATTGTATTTTTCATATCACCAATGACTTAATTTATACATATATACATTTTCTTACCATTAATTACATCTATAATTTTCTTAGATGTTACTCCATAAATCCATAAAAAAATGTTTAAATAAAAATATCTATTTATTCAAATATAGCACCTTTTTATGAAGTTGCAATTATGTTAATTTTCATACAATTCGTTCAAATCTAAAATATCTGTTAAATAATATCATTTATATAAATAAAAAGCAGATCTAAGCTCTTGAGATTCTTAAATTAATAAGAAATGACATTAAAATTTAGTATAGAAATATTAAATTAATCTTCATTAATTTGAAAAACAAACTCTTACTAAATATTTATTATACATATTTTTCACACATTTTATTTTATTTTCATTATTATTTTTTCTATGCTCAAATTATAATAAAAAATAATTATTTTTATCTTTGATTTCTTTAAAAAAAATGTTCATAAGATTTGAAATGCTTTTATAAATTTTGATATCTTAATGCTTTCATCATTTCTGTTATATTCTGTCATTTCTATATTAATTACTTTAATTTATATTCTCTTTTATAATTTAACATGATTTTTAATTACGCGTTAATTCTTTTTAGTTGTTTTTTAAGCTTTTTTTCGTCTTTCAGGTTGAATTTAATTTCACTTTCATATTTTTTACAATTGTCGCATCTTGGCGCTCTGAAGATGATGAGCCACAAAATACATGATTTTATTCGATAAATTACATTGAGAATATGATAATTTTATAAAATATTTAAAAATATTCTAAATATTTAAACAATGTCACTTCAAATACTAGTCATCGATTATTGATATCATTTTACATCCATTAAAAAATGTCACGACATATCAGTGTGACATTCGCGTGTCACACCGGTATGTCAGTCTGTCAACAGATTAAAAGGTTATTTGTAAACTTCATCTCGACTTCAAAAAATACTATGCTATAATGGCTATTCAACAGATACTTTAATTATCTAGGATAAATTCTATATTTAGACAGAAAATATATTTGGTATTCGACCCATTGATGAATTTAGTCGTTCATATTTTCACAGTCAACACAAAAAAAAAGTTTCTTTAATATCAGGCCGTTTATTATACATAATAATTATATTATCGAGCACATTTAAAAGAACAATACATGAATGATTTCTTTTTCACAAATGAATTTCTTTCAAAATATGTTCAAATATGTTCAGAATTTTCAAATATATTCATTTTATAGTTTTTAGATATCTGATTTGCTTCCTTAAAGGCATTTTTTATTCGCTCCACAAACAACAAAATCTGATTTTTCAACAACTTAAAGTGTTCTAAAAATAATGGGATCGGTATCGAAATATGCATAAAGGACAATCAAAAATTATCAAGACTCAATTATTGAACATTTTTGACTAAAAAATATTTTGTAGTTTGTGGGTTGAGTGAAAAATTGATTTATGAAAATGATTTTAGTCAGTGTCAGAACTATAACCTTTTACTTATAAAAGTAAATTTAACCATAGTTCCAAAACTAGACCCTCTAATTTTTATTCATTTTGTATTTCTAAATCAGTGTAAAAAGTTCCGAAACATTTATGAAAAAGCTCTCTCTCTCTCTCTCTCTCTCTCTATATATATATATATATATGTATATATACAACAAAAATGATCAATAAATTTATCTACAAAAGTAAACTGCCATACAATGTTAAGTGACCAAAACCGCATAGAATCTATTAGCACAGCGAATGTTGGCTTATCTGCTCATAACGTGTTTTACATATTATTACGTGCAAATGGTGCAGGAAAGATAGCCCTCGTGTGTTTATATTTCGAGCTACATAATTTCATCTATCTAACTTTGTTTAGTATGCCGTACAGCGCTTATCCTTTTCGGTTCAATATTATTATCGTCATCCAGAAACTCTGACATGATGAGATGCGAATTATTTCCACTGATGGAATATCAGTTAATGGTACAATGTTTGAAATGTAATAAAATGAAAATCTATTGTTTAACCGTGACTGGTAAACCATGCTGGTCATTGATTCGTACACGAACTATAGATTTAACAAATTTCTTAGTTGTATAAATACATCTGTTTATAGGTAATAAAATACATCTTTTATTCTCTTCTCTTCAATTCATATGTATCATAATGTTTACAATTAGTGACAATCTTTATTTAATTAAATATATGTAGACAAAATATAATCATATAACCCACATGAATGTACAAAATAAAACATAAAAATATATGATTCAAATATAGAATGATGAAAAACAGGTCAAATATTTAATTTCGTAAATATAACTTTGTTTTTCATTTTTTATCGACTTCCATTTTATACACAAAATAAATATATTACATTATGTTTCATCTGTTCACAGAAAAAAATACATACATATATATATATATATATATGTGTGTGTGTGTGTATGTGCATGAAATACAAATATCGCTTACATGTTCTTTTTACAAAACAATAATTTTATTTGAATTGTTTTATACACATGGTTGTTTGCTTAAAAAAGTTAAAACGAATTTTTAAAAAATGTACGCATTATTTATTTACGATGAACTGAAATTTGTTTAATACTGTTTTTTTTTCATTTATAAATATATACATTCTATATTGACAGTTTAACATACATCTCATTATTCAAACTGGAATACTTTTATAAAGCAGTAAATATACTTAAAAATAACTATAGAACCGTTTAATATTGAATACAGTAAACTCAAAAATGTAAGGTTTAGATTTTACTATGATAATTATTATCTTAAATATAATTTGTTAAAATATTATTTTAAAAAATAATAAACTACATAAAAATATTCGAAGAAATAATAAGAAATCTAGATTATGACAACCGAATTTCTTTCACCACACCATTTACTTAACTAATAAAAATTGCAATTTCATTTCATTCCAATCTGTCCAAATTTATTATCTCTTTGGAATAAAAAATCATGTCATGAAAAAACTCAAAAGTGATTATTTTTTCTTACTACAACATTTTGTATCTTCGCGCTCTGAGTGATGGAATTTTCATCAAATACGCACAAACAACGATCAAAAATGATAAATCAACAATTATTGAACATTTCAAGTTGGAAAATTGTTTTGTGGATTAATTAAAATTAATTTATGAAAATTATATATGGAAGGATTTTATTTCTTCAACATTAAATGATGAAAAAATAAGTACAAAAATTAATTATATCACATTACTCTTATGCTCTATTTTATTGATTTTATATTATATATTTCATTGTAAGATATAAATAAAAAAATACTAGTTTATCATTTTAAGATAAGTAATTTAATTTTTTTTTATTCATTACATACACAAAAATACACACATCTATATGTTTGTATGTATGTATGTACATATATATATATATATATATATATATAAATTGTTATTTTACAATAATTTACCTTTAAACTACTATTAATAGTTGTATAAATAATAGTTGTATATTCCACAAAAAAAAACACCTTTAAATATATAACTGGAAAAACGCAAAAACATGTAACAAAGCATAAAATATGACAGTAATTTACAATGTTTACCAAAAAAAGGATGAAAAAATATGTTGCAAATATTGTGTCCGATTTATGTACGGGAAAAACAAACTAGAAAACATTTAACATCTCTTTATTCTTAGAATTTATTTGAAGATCTTAGTTCAAGGACGGTCAGCCCATTACTTATGTGCCACATGTGGTTTGCGAGATCCCTGGAAAGATACAGTAAATTTGTAGAAAACACTTCTACCGCTTTCGTAAATGTTACTTCACTCATAAATCTTCAAATATATTATTTTATACCCAACGACTAAAATGTATTGTCGTACTTAAGAGACTATAAATGTTGTAAAGGAAAATTTAGCTAATAGAATTTTGGTATTTTTTTATTTTACATTACGTAACATATTTAACACTTGATTTTTTTGCACATATGTACATATATATATATATATATATATATATATATATATATAAATAAGTGTATGTATTTTTTATTTGATTAATTACCATAAAACACTAAAATATATTGATGTATTCTAATTATAACCTTTTTTAGTAACAAAAATTTTAAATCACTTTAAATAAACTTATTTTCAGAAACAAGTTACATTATTAAAGCGTATAACTAAATATTTCGTTCAGAAATACCACAATTCTCATCAATCCCAAACATTTCCAAATGAAATTTCTCCTAATTAGTAGCCATTCATCACGTCTATGTCTAAAAAGTTTATGAGATCTATTTTAAATACTTGTGTTTGTGATATATATATATATATATAGGAACAAATACACATAATTTTGGAACAATTTTATTTCAAAATGTGAATTATTTTTTCACATCATATGAGAAAAACCACAGATTGCACATTCAAAATGTTCTCTCTTACCAAATATTTTTACACAAATATTTTTTTAGTTTTTATTCTATTTATCTTCCTAATACGAAAAATACAATTTATGTTTTCTTTCGTTATTATCCTTAAAATCATTTTTTACTTTTCATCAGGGCTAGTTTTAATACAGAAAGTAAGAAAAAAAAGTTATTTTCAATGAAAATTTGAATTTATATTTTTATAAATTGTTCAGATGCTCATTTTATTTTATTTTGTTCAGGAAATTTCAGTCCACTACCTGAATTTCTTTTGCAGATTATTTTTAATTTCACTTAAAGATATTTCTCACTTAAAGTTTTAGAACTTTATAGCAATCCGATATATTTTGCGTTCGAATTAAGGGGTGATTCGAACACGAATGTTAGGTGTGCTACAAAAAAAATCGTGACTAATTGTTGATCATTCTAATTATTCAAAGGCGTTTCTGTTCAATAATGCTATTTATATTTGTATAATTTATGTCTGATCTCTTTGAATGCATAATTAACGCAAATTAAACCATTTTTATAATTTATTACTACTGGACACAGACTCTTTTCGGGTAATGTTTTATTGTCACTAATTTGTTTTCAAATTAGTGAGCAGCTGCGGTTATAACTCCAAATCATAACCTCATAAATGGTGAATAATTATGTGAAGTTCAATATTAAAAAAGTAAATATTGAATTATATGAGGTAAAATACAATTACAATATTAACTAAATTCAGTTGTTTCCAATCTATTCCACATCCAATCAATTTCATAATAAATCTATTTTTATTATCAACCTGTTCAATATTAAATTTATCGTCATTATTAATCTAGATACTATATATTATATACTAGATACTATATACTAAATATTATAAATCTAGTACATGTGGATATTATGTTACTCTCCATATACGTTATATAAATCAATAAATTATTATAGGTAATCATTAAAGTACTGAAATGTGTAACATAAAAATGTATTTTCACCTTCTAGTCCAAATATTTATTTATTAAATATAATTAAACAATTTTATGTATTATCATAGACATTCATTTTATTTCTCAACCTACATTTCGGTTTTCATTTAAAATATAAATGCGTTACTACAGCCAGCATGTTCTTATTTGTTGTTTCTTCTGTAAGATCACGTTATTCCCGTATGATTCTTTTTCTATTTTATATTTCATGCTGTTTCAACTTGTACAGATCGTGCTATCTTTACAAACTTCGTTCTTGTAGCTTTAATTTTTGTTTGATCATTTCAACTATTGTGTTTTATATGATTTGATAGATACTTCACGCAATATAACGACTTGAATTCTATTTAAAAAATATTTTTCAGTCCATCCCAAATATGTTTTTCTTAGTTCCAGTCGAATAAATTCCAATAAGTTATGAAATATATGTATGACTTAAATATGCATACACACACACACACATACACACATATATACATATATATTTATGGCACTTATTTCTGATCTTATATGTTTGTTTCAGAATTATGTCATGCTGCCACTAAAATCCAAGCTTCTTTTCGAGGCCATATGACACGAAAGCAAGCTGCTGAAGTGAATACTTCGAATGCAGTACAAGATCTTGCAAATAAGGTAATATTAAATTTATATATATATATATATATATATATATATCAAAAGCTTAAAAACAGAACTCTCTTCGTTGGATTTTGAAATATTGAAATATAACCTATATATATATATATATATATATATATATATATATATATATATATATATATATATATATATATATATTTATATATTTATATATTTATATATATATATATATATATATATATATATTCATATATAGATTTTTATAATTAATGAGAATAAGAGAATAAATATTTTTTATATTTCCTGAAAAAATTATTACATATAGCCATACTTCAATGTGTCTAACCCTTTGATAATATGTGTATATTCGTTTCTCCAAAGAAAGCTAACATATTTAAAAAGTCATTCATTTATATTTTGACTCCCTTTTTACACATTCAAAGATATATAAAAAATATTTCATTTTACTATATTTTACTTTAAGGTAAATATTATTTCATATAACATCTACATCATTTGTATGGAAGTACAATATTTGTTATTGTTCTGGAATAAATTAGAAGTTAAATTAATTCTGTGTCTTTAAATTGAATCAAGAATAGCTCTGTTTTAAATTAAAATATTTTCTCGTCGGTTTAGGATTTTGAAGTGCCAATCTTAACATTTAAAAACACTATATATCTTGGTCAAGTAGTAGGCATAACTTCACAACACATTTAATATAACGACGTCCTAAAATCAGCAGATTAGGCATTGAATACTTTTTACATTACAGTTGAAAGAAATGCTACCGACGATACGAGAATAATTTGTTCAATTTTTAGGAAAAGTTTTGTGACGCATAAAATATGCAAAATATGTTAAAACAGTTGAAAAGTTTCGAAAATTCATTACAACTTCATTGACTCAAAGCCACTATCTTTTTTTAACAATGGATTCGTCAATTACCCGACAGATGGAGCAAATTTATACACAAGAATAGGGGATATTTTGAGGATTGAAATGTATTCCATTTTTCTATAAATATTTAAAAAAGACACCCAATAAACATTACTTTTTTATAAAAAAAACACAGATTTTTTGTACACCTCTAATATAAACTTTAACAGTAAAAATACTTTTGTAGTAAAATATTAAAACGAACATTAAAGAAAATTAATATTTACTGTCATACTAGCCATTAAATCATTAAATTTTACAACTTTTTTATTAAATTCATTCGCGAATATTTATCAGAACCAACAGCAAGTGCTTAAATTGATATAAACAAAAATCAAATACAGGCTCCAGTTAATTTCTATTTAACGGTATGCATAAATATATATATATATATATATATATATATATACCATAAAGTTTGAAAAACGAGAAAAAAAATACTAAAACAGTATCGTTCACGATCGACCTCCGTAAATTACATTCAGTGGAAAAAAGTAGGTATTTTATGATTGACGATCCTGCTGACGTTGAACAGGCCTGAATTAAGCGTGTCAGTTTAGTTTAGCTTTTATGGGTTACGTGTTTTCAATTAATTAGGGCAAGGAGGCGATTTACACGCTGCGATTAGATTAGTGTATGATAATAGAGCAGCAAAAAGAAAATGTACCGGTCTCTGTTTCGTGAGCTGATTATAAAACAAGTTCGATGTTAGAATTAGTATATTTACATTTAAGAGACTCAGCTAGAATGAATTTTAGCGACGACTCGATTCTAAGAACAGTAATTAATTGGAACTTTTTAACGTTATTGTATATAGTGTATAGTTAAATATATTAAAAGTTTCATTGCATATTTTTGTCTGTATTTTGATTAGTATCTTTATATATATATATATATATATTGATTTAAATAAAATATATAAATACTTTAATGAATGTCAAATCAAAATTAATACAGAATTCTATATAATCTAACTTGTAAGCTAATTTCTATATTCTTCACCATAACAATTTTTTGTATTTTTCAAAAAGTCTCATTTATTGTCTGCATTATCTTATTGCTTTTAAAATCTGTTTTTTTCCATAAAAATACAATTCAAATTTATATAGACCAAATTCTAAAACTATATGATTATTATAATAACAATCTTTTTTAATCTCATATGAACATAAATAGATAAAGACTGTCCCTTTTAACAAAACGATTTGATTACATATGAAAATTCATTTTAAGGGTTACAAAATAATGAGAATAACTATTAGGTTGAGTATTACAGCATTTAGATTCTGCAGTATTCTTTTAATTAATGAATATCTGAGATCTTGGAGAAAATCAGTTATAATCATGAATACAGTATTAATCTAAATGAATTACCTATTTAACTAGCAAGAAAACATTTTTGCGAATGATTTGTTTACTGAATATAAGCATTAACATTAGAATAAGTGCATATATATATATATCAGAAAGGATTGTGTATAAAAATGATCTTAATGAAAATTCAGTATGTAGAATAATAATAATATTTAATTCTTAACTGTTCCGTTAATTTTTAAGTAGTTCCTGTGCGAATGTGTATATATATGTGTCTATATATTACTATGCATATATCTATGTACAAAGAAAACAATTTCCTCGTAAATATATTCTTTATATAAGAGAGTTAAAAGTTTATTTCATTACTTTTAGTCTATGGTTGCCATAAATGATATTCTAATTGATGCCTTTATAATAATTGCTATGAATTCAGTGTATTGTAATATCTCTAAATAGCGATAATCCAAATTCTCCACAAATCACGTACAATAAATATATATATATATATATATATATATATATATAGTACATATATAGTACATATATATATATATATAGTACATATATATATATATATATACAAGCATATAATTCAATTTAATTTGGAAGATTTCAGATTATCAAACCCTTCGGTTTGAATAAAACTTCAAATTACAGTAACTTAAATGTATTAATCTATATACCTATATCGTTGTCTTTAGGTTACAGCTGAAATGGATTATCGGATACTTGAACTAATAAGATCATTTATACATATAAACGTACACACGTACATTTACATATATATATATATATATATATATATATATATATATATATGATTTTTAATTCCTAAATTGAATTATAGAATCATTTCAAAAATATAATAAACTATAATTGTTTCTGGTTATATTTATTTTATTCATTAATTTATTTTATTCATTATATTTATTTATTCATTCATTTGTAGGTAACAATTAAAATAATTTTGTTTAAGATGAATCCATTTATATTTTAGTTAAATCATGTACATTATTATAATTTAATACATATAACTCTGGCATTCTATTATATATTATTGAATATTACAGATGTTTATATATACATAAAGACATCATAATGAAAAAAGTAAAAAATTCATTTCTGTAAATTTACATTATTATTAGGTATTTGCCTTGTATTTTTTTTATATTGAGATAATCAAAATAGAATATTTGTTTTCAGGTTGAAGAAACATTGGATATAGATCTCACTGATCCAGACCTACATTTGGCTGCAACAAAAATTCAAGCTTCGTTCAGAGGACATAAAGTTCGTAAAGAAACTGATGAAACTACCGCTACAACTATTACTACTACTACTACTACTACTACCACCGCCACTAAACAGTGAAATATCAATTATGTCTCTTCGCCAATCTAATAATTTAATAATTTGGACCTCTTTAGACCAGTAGAGTCTTTTAAAATAAAAAAAAAATGTACCTTTACTAATATTCGATTAAACATCAAGTTATTAAAAATGAAAAGAAACATTAAAGTAACATTATTCATATGTTCGGTACTTAAAAATGAATGATACACCATTTATATATTTAACATACTAAGATTTTCTTTGACTATTTCAAAATCGAATGCTAAGATTTTTTGCTAACAGATTTGCAATGAGAATGTCATTTTCTCGATTTTTTTAAAATAAATATAATCGTATGTATTCTTTGAAATTGAATATTGATATTCAATTTTATACTAATTTTCATATATTAACATATATTTGCCGTACGCATAATGGTTAAATATTATAAGTGAAGTTATACATCTATAAACACATTTTAAAAAATATATAAAATCGATTCTTGTAATGAAAAGAATATATTAAATTTGAATGATTATAAAACATTTTCATTAATTATAAAGACAACAAACAGAACATGTAATCAATACAAACTGATATCTAATCGTTGGTTATCGGCAACAGGGATTTCTCACACAATGAGCTTATTTTCTGCAACAACTTTTTTTTACCGGCACAACACGTCAACTAACAATTTTCTTTTTGATGTATAACATATATCAACAAACTTGTCGCTTAAAATATTATACAAATATATACTTACATTTCATTTGTGCAACCCAACCTAAAAATATTGACATTTATTTATAAACCTCACCCATTGTTACTCTTTGTGTATTATTGTATTGATATCTTCAAATAAAAACAAAATTGCACGAGTTAAAATATCACCATATTAATATTATATTCAAGCCGACATTAGGTAATAAATTAATAGACATTTAGTGCAATTATTTGAAGTCTTCGAACAATGTCTATTGAAATGTAGAAAAATTGCCATTTAATTTGTTTTATCCCATTAAGTAATTAACTCATATATTAATATTAGTGGACAGAAATATAATTTCTGATAATATTGTAAGTTTGAATGAAGACCATAAGGTTTGCTTCGAATTCCATTTCAATTCTAGTTTAAACTATAAATATATTTTATTCAATGATCTACTTTGAGCTGGACTCAAAATTGACAGAGAAAAATCACCAAAGAATTTAATATGATTTCAATTTCTTTAGTATTGATTCAATTATAGAAAATAAAACACGATATCGTACTAAAGTTCACATTTATCGAAAACATGCAGATCTAATAGAAAATAAATGTTCTACGTTAGTACAGTCAGTAAATAT
Source organism: Acanthacorydalis orientalis (assembly GCA_034766995.1). Lineage (NCBI taxonomy): Eukaryota > Metazoa > Arthropoda > Insecta > Megaloptera > Corydalidae > Acanthacorydalis > Acanthacorydalis orientalis. The sequence goes on along the minus strand of CM068318.1, from coordinate 13,724,819 downwards.
TAACCAGAAAATGATTGTCCCAATAGTATTTTTTTTTTAAAAAATATTACAAACTGATTTGTGTACCTTAACATTCTTTTGACTCTAACTATTGGAATTTGATAGATGATTAATTTCGAACCGTAAAAAAGTTATCAATTATATCTAACCAAAACATTATCTAGCCTTGCATAATCACTATATTATTGAAATCTATACAGATTCAATCTCCCAGATTATTTTTTTAAAGTGAAAAATTACTATTCATTTCGTAGACAGTGAGCAATATCAGGAATTGTGTATATAAAACGTATCTTTAATGTGGGAAATTGATTCATCTGAAATAGATTGTATATTAGTCTACAAATTTCTTAAAACTCTGTTTCTGTGTTTGTATTATGATACCTAATATAAGTATTAAATATAATTAATAAAGAATATGTGTTTCATTGACATGTCCTCTTCGAAGGCTTTTGTATATTTATTCGATAATTTATCAGCTTCGTCTAACTATTTGTTCCCATCACGTTTCCTTTCTATTTCCTTACATTTTTACTAATCGTTCTATATGTAAACATCAACACAAATGTCGACTGTCTATTAAATTTCATGTACTTTTTATATTATGTTTCATTCTATGTTATATAGATTATATTGTTTTATATTTACAATTAATTACAAATCGAACATTCTTTAACAACAAACGTGTGAAATGTTGATCGATATATCATACTTTTAAATTAAATTCAAAAAGGTCTTTTTTTATTTAAAGTCTACAAAACACACATATATGTATATATATATATATATATATATATATATATATACACAAACACACCCACCCACACACACACAATGGGCTTATAAATATTAAGTAGTTCGAGAATATTTATCAAAGAAATCGATGAACGAATCTCGTCTTTCAATTCTTTTTTGTTCTACCATAACTACAATTATTTTTATATCTTCGATTTTTTTAGTAATTTATTATCCTGCCTAATAAACAAATAATTTATAATATTATTTTCGTTTAGGATATTAATTAATTGAAACATGTTTCTCTTTCTTTGTCTGCTAATGCAGTTCATGAATATTTAAAATGTTATTTCTTTTCGTTATATTATTATTTATATAAAAACTTTTAAATTATTAGAAAAAAACATACTATTTTATATTTAATCATTCTTAAAAGATCTCATGAGATTACCATTACCACCCCCTGAATTCGCTACTGTCTACTCTAAATGAAACTTTAAATAAATTTCTCGCTCTCACAAATTACTAATTCTACAAAAGTTGTCTTTATATAAAGGTTTTATTTGAAATTGTTAAAAATTTATTTTTATATAAATAATCCTGCATAAAATCAAACATTTTTATGTATAACCAATTTTTCACGTTAAGTAATAAATGTGACCACCTTGATCGTCTTTCAGATCATCTGATTATTAGTTCTCCACTACTAGTTACAGTACATGTAACATTTTTAGATCGAAATTAGAAACTTTAGTATCTAACTAAGATAGCATTGATGATAGAAATAAAAGTAAGTAAAATAGAGAGTCAAATGGTTTTAAAAGGGGAGGGCCATCAAGTCAACGCATCAATGGAATCACAAGTATTTTAAATAATAAATGTTACGATATTTACAACAAACGTAAATGAAATATATACACATCTCTATATACATGTATTTAAAATCAATTTCATTTTCCCAAAGGAAAGGCTATTTCCATAAATAATGTGATTTCCAAGAGTCAATAATGATTAATAAACCATTATTTATGCAATGAATAACTGATTTGTGGAAATTACAGTACACACACCAAATATTATTTGTTTAGTCACAGTACTTAAAACTAAATAGTGATCAAAATTGAATTTAACAATTTAGAAGCCTTTCAAAAATATTAAATTTATTTCACTCGTTCTTTCATAAATACCAATTTTTCAATATTATTTTTAATTTAGAACTATTTCTATTAATCTTTCTTCACTTACTTATTGTTAATTATTTAACATTATGCTCTGTACATTAACAAAGTGAACTAGCTAAATATATATATATATATATATATATATATATATATATAATTAAAATATAAAGTTGTCAACAGTAAAGAAACTATACTGAAAATATCGCTTTTATTTTAAATTACATTTTTTTATTTTAATTTAATTTTTCGCGGTTAAAATATATTTATTTTTTAAAAAAAGCCAATTCTTTTTGACTTACTATCGTTCTTTCAAAACGTACTCTCATACCAAACATGATTAGATTAATTATATTCTCAATATAAATTCATTTCATACACTTAAATAAAATACAGAAAAAAAACCTTTTATTAACATAACATTCCAGAATAATGTATTACAAACACATCTTAAAGAAATAATTCATAATCTAGCCCATAAAATTTATTTATAAATTCTATACAAATAAATTTTACTGGCAAAATTCACCTAATGATTCCAATTACTTCAAACATAACTATTTTAATTGCAAATATTATTAATACATAACTATTTTAATTGCAAATCTGTTATATTTCAAAAATGAATTACGCTCGTATTAATAAATAATTAATAGTACTTATCTTCATTAAAAATTCAAAGCCAAAAGCGTCCTAGAAAAACCAAACGTTTATCCATAAAAAGTCAAATGTTTATCTCTCTTCTTGAAATTAAATATTATAATTTTTTGATACATAGGAAAAATTGAAGTAGAATAACTGCATATCATTATATACAAATCTATATTTAAAAATTATACACATTTTAGCTGAAAAAATATTAAGCTAATAAAAAAATTTAATAACAAATGTTTTAGTTAAAAACGTATTCATGAGTCTACTTTACAAAATGAGAAATATTTTATTATTATTAATTAGATTTATATAATTTAAATCCTGTTTATTTTATTTGTTGGTTTCGTCGATAAATTTAGAATAAAATAATTCATAAATTGAGAAATACTTCTGTTCACTTAATAATAATTTCTTAAATATCTTAATTACTTTTTTTCGCATATTTTTATAACATAATCTGTAAAATTCTCATGACACCGATAAATTTTTTACAAATCCCAGATTATTAATAAAATTAATTTCATTATCAACAAATTTACCAGTACGTACGAGAAAAACCTAGCTCTTTAATGTTATTTTATATAAAACAAAACAAATACAGGATAGAATTAATCGCATTCAACATCTCTTACTCTCAAATATATCTAGGAAGAGACAGATAATCCGTATTAAACGTAACGGTGTCTCTCAAGAGAATTACCATTATCTGAACGTTAACTAAGGCAACAAAAGATTACGAAACTGTTTGTCTCAAATGATGAAATAATCTCAATCAGAATAAATGAAACCTTCTAACTAATCAAAACAATTATGTCCGAATCCCTACGGACACAATCATTCTTAAAACAATTTAAAAAGTAATTCAGTACTATTGAACCGTAATATAATTTAACAGCAGTCGTAATTTAGACCTGTAACATATGTTGCATTAAAACGTTGCTGCTGAACAAATAGGTTTTACATATTAACATTTTTGTTAATATAAAATCATTCACAAAACACATATGTATTTTTCAATAAAAATAACAAATTATAATTCAGGTCTAAACCTGAAAATAATATTGAATTTACCAATGTTAATATTAAATAACCAAATATTGCTCTTTACATTACAGATACTTATCTAAAATAAAGTCACGTTTTTATTCCACTTGTTATGTAAGAAAAAGATATTAGTAACGTTGTACTGAATCACATATTTAATCGGTTTGTATAATCAGTTTGATACTTACTTAATAAGACATAATAACATTGCGTGTAAATCATAATCGAAGTATAAGACGTATTTTTAATTATTTTCTAGGTGTTATTAAACAGGAATATATAATTTATCTATTCCATATTATATCATTCTGATTAAAAAAATCTGTATTATATAATTCATTTTTGTATAAATATACATTGAAATCTCTTAGTAAACAAGCATTAGTAATATAAATTTCTTACTAAAATGTGAAACGAGTGTCTTTTATATGATCTTTTTTCTAAAAAAAGCAAACATGCTAATTGAAATAATTTATAAATTATTTGATCTTCAAGGTGTTATCAGTTGTCTATTCTTTTGAATAATGCAGAGCTGGAATTCAATTTGAATCGGTGATTAATTGTTTCGGATAACTTAAACGTATGTATTCATTAATTTTATAAATATTAACATACATACATATATATATATATATATATATATATAAATATATACATACATATATATATATATATATATATATATATATATGTATGTATATGTATATCATACGATCTACAGCTGAATAAAGATCTTTTCTAATATCCTTGAATTTAAACGATGCTCTACTCTATTGTCCACATATTTCCAATGAATTCTATAAAATTTTGTCTCACATGTTTAATATTATATACTTATATTCTTAAATACTGTTATTATCTTTTATTATTTCTACAAATAGATAAAATTCAATGGTCAAGACCAATTGAAATCTCAAATTATTTATATATTTTATGGGGTATTGGCAACATTCTTGGAGATCTATATTATAACCATTCACAATGTATTTGGCTCATTTTTATTTTAAACTTGATACTTTTCTAATTATAATTTTATGTTTTTCTACCTGTGATCCTGTTGATACGTTTATATGGCGGTTTTCGTTCTTTTGGATCAGTTAAGTGTCTTGCCCATTATTAGTTTCGACACGAATATCATCATCAGGTATACGTTGAAGACTAATTATGAATCTGAATTATTTTTTATTTGTGTGTTTAGATGGGGTGCATTTTATTATTTTAGGGTATGTAATAACGCTTTGCTACTTGTATTTATTTAATCGTTTAATATATTATTTTATTTTTTATATATTTCTAGATTTTAAAGAATGTTCAACCTCATATCTTTATTTTTAATTTTTATTGTTTTCATTGTATAGGAACAATAAAAATTATTGTTCCATTGGTTGTCTTTAATTTCATGTGTCGTTTCAAAAATGTGTTTAGTTACTAATGAAACGATTTTATTATATTTATACAATTAATGTGTTTTTGTAAAAGTACTGGACTTACCTTTTTATAAATCTCACACCATCTAAAAACATAAAATGAAAAAAAATCCGTTTTAAAGTTATATCTCAACATCTACCTGAGGATAGCATTTGTGACAAAACTAGTAGGGAGAACAGACAGCTGAACCAAAAGAACAAAGATTACCAGAACAACGAATTTATCTTTTTCTTTCTTATGTATATAGTTCCTTTTTGTTTTCTTCGATACATTTAGTCCTTATATATATATATATATATATATATATATATATATATATATATATAAGAAGAAAAATAAGAGAAGACAACAAAAAAAATTATTCAAAAATAATGCCTACTGATATCTGTATAATTATTTTTATTGTAACTATAGATCAAAATGAAACTAAATCGTTATTTTATAATACTTTAGTTCAATTGTTAACTATTTGTACATCATTGAAATATTTTCATTAACATATATATTATTAGAAAAATGTCTATTGTGTCGATATATTTTCATTTTCAAACTGAAATGTTTTAAAGGAATATAATAGTCTTAATATTTCTATAAATATTCAATTATAATATGTATATGATCTATAGTATTTTTATTAGACAGGCACTTACATTTCAGCAAGTATAATCTGTCATGATAATATAAACAAACATATATATATATATATATATATATATATATATATATATATATATATATATATATATATATATATATAATCAAAATTATCCATTAAAAATAAAAATTCCATGACGTAGAATTATTTATTTGGGACGAAGTTTCTGTGATACCCAAATATGTTTATCTCTCTTTTATCTATATGTATATATATATATATATATATATATATATAAATGAAAATAATCCACAAAATTGAAAACAAATCTATGGGTCGAGTGATTATTTGGGACGAGGCTTCCATGATATCCAAATATATTTATTGTTTCACTGGGTTACGTGTTACATACTTATAATTAGCAAGTGGGCGAGCGCAGAAAGTCCAGGGGTTGATAAGCGAAGCGAGTATGGGGCAAAGCCCCCTAGTATGTATATATATATATACGTATGTGTTTGTGTGTGTCAAAGACAATATTTTTCCGTTTAAAACTTATTATTATTCTATTACATCAGTAAAAATGCTAGAGTATATAAATATGTATATATATATATATTACATGGTCTAAGGTAAAAATGAATAATAGAATTACGATTTTTGTTAAGATGGCAGCACGAACTGCTAACAATATGTCGATAAGGTAGATCGCTTTATAAAGATACAACAAAACACAATACCGCGAAATATCCAACAAACACTGGTGTAATAGTACTCTTTTAACCTCGTAGCATACGAACCATTGTTGTTTAATGTATCTATTTGAAAGAATGTTTTTTATGTGAATTTTATCTTTTCTTCGAAAAATTCTTCGTAATTTTTAATTCTACTTATATAATAGCTTAAATTCAAAAATGGACGTATATATATATATATATACTGTAGCTGTCTCTTACAAGCTAATAATTTTGCATTTATTTTAATTTTTTAATTATTAAAATTTTCAGTTTTAACAATTAATTTATTGAAATCATTCCGCTTTCTACATATTAGTATTTAATCAAATTTTACTCTAATTTTCTAAATATTAAAATATCTACAAGAGATTACAATAGTGTTCACTTCATGGTAGTAGGGAGTGTTTAATAAAAATATTGTTTCATAAAGAATATAACAGACAGTGCAGTCTAAAATTTTAAAATCGCTCTTAGGGAATAGTGTCCCCCTGTTAAAATTCATTAGTTTATACAGAACAGTTCTGTACATATATCTCATATTTTCATGAATCTGACTAGACATTTGTTTTATTGTCATTGTCTCAACTAACAGAACAATTTCATATAACAATTACAATTTCATATCCTAAATATAAAAGATAAAAGATGTACAATATTTTTGAACATCGCTGTTCGACATTTAATTGCTTAAGTGTCAATGTTTTATATAAATTGATGTCGAGTTACAAAAATATTCTCATTAATATCATATCTGTACATGAATTGAACGGATACTGCATCCAATACTGCGTCTTTATCTTTGAAATAATTAATAAATGCATCCGTGCCATGTAATTAAAATTAAAAATCTACTTCGGTTTCAATAAAGGAAATTTTACTAAAATTATTCTATGTACTGGTTGCAGCCAACGGGCTTTTCCAATTGAACAGCATTATCTTAGACGGGAAAATGATTTAAAAAATAGTCATAAATTATTGAACATAAGATTCGAGCAATTTTGTAGGGACTGTCAGTAAGTTAAAATGTTATTTGTCTACAATTCACTTACCATATTAAACACTTTAATGTCAGAGATATATAAATACTTGCCAACAGAGTTTATCTATGTTACCAACATTTAAAGGCCTCTAAGACTGTGGCATGGAAATGTGCATCCAGCAATTTATTAACTGAGACCATGTCATAAACATGTACACACTAGCTTTTTTTGCTTGAAACTGTGTCAGAATACAGTTTACAAAAATTATTTCCCTGTACACATGCTTAGTACATAAATATTCTTTTTCAAATACTTCGTGAGGTTTAAAGTATTAAAAATATAAATTTTATATTGTGTTATTACACATCTTATATCTTATAGAGAATAATATTATAAATAAAAATATGTTCTTATATATATATACATACATGTGTATGTTACTAAATGATATCTCTATAAGATATCTGTACTAATTTCAACTTGATTCTATTTATCGTTCTTCATTTGAACTTTGAACATGTTTTGAAAAAAATCTTACTTTTCAAAAATAATTAAATATTTTTCAATAAAATCTCATTTTTATCAGTACATGATTTGGTAATTAATGATGAACGACATTAAATAAAAATTAACTTATAAAGAGACCGCTCATCCGATTTCAAACCCGAGACAAACAAAAACCGAGAGATAGAAATTTATATTTTATCTGATCTTTTTTATTTTTATTCGCTTGACCTGATCCCGTTCAATTTTAGTTTGTTCCGCTTGATAAAGCATTTAGTAAAAAAATCTAGCGTATAAAGTAACAAAAAACATACACTTGTTGATTATTTTTCATTAAAAATCTTAGTTTTTAATAAAATGATAATTAGAATTTTAAACATGGTGTAATAATTAACTATGAAGCAAGATAAAATTCTTATAGATTGACAACAGAATATTTTTCTTAATATAATATTATTAATTAAAAAACAATATTATTTTTGAAAAAAAAATGGTAGTAGTTTCATATATAACTATTTTTAACTAACAATTAATAATAATTTTAGAAAATATATTTTCAACGTTTTTATTAGTTAATTGTCGTTATTGAAAAATGGTGCTAATGACCTTAGCTATGGAAGTGCCGTAAAACCCCAATAACCAACCAACCATCGTTATTGAAAGAATAACGAATGGAAACTTTTAATTGTTTACATTTTAAAAAAGGAAATTCCTAAACTCGTTCATAGAAATATGAAAACGGGATTTTCCCATAAAATTCCAAGAATAGATTACGTACATTGTTAAAACCAGACAGTAAATAAACCGCAGAAATTTATTAAAAATAAATTTTATTTCAAACATGTTATACTTAAGGAAAAAGTGTAATTTAATTTTAACATACATTCGTAGAAAGATTACAATATATTTTATAGATTTAGTATTTTCAGATAGAACTTTATATCAACGCCATTTTTAATCAACATTTTTTGAATGAAAACACGATCTTTTAAAATAGCCATTGATGGATATATATATATATATATATATATATATATATATATATATATATATATATATATATATATAATATTATTTCTACCAATAGATACAAATTCAATCGTCAATATCAACTGAAATCTCCAAATCGGAATTATTTATTACTTATTTTTATAACGTTAATTACGTTAATTTAGAAATATACTTATTTAAACTATACTATCACATGAATTGAATATACTTTAACTAATAATAAACCTTTATTATTAGTTACTAAATAACCATTATGCAGCGATTGTGAAAAACTGGCTAGTATAATAATTTGTAAACTGGAATTCACAAACTGAAAAGCTTTTGCCGAGAGACCATATTTGCGAAGATAAATGCAAATGCTAATGAAATTCTCTCTCTCTCTCTCTATATATATATATATATATATAGAGAGAGAGAGAGAGAGAGAGAGTATAGTTTATGCAATTTTTTTACTTATACTATAAACACTGTTAATAGTGTAGCCATTAATGACCTCAGTTATAGATGCGGCCCTTAACCCTTAATAGTATGACTAGTGACTTCGGAACACTTTGAGGTATAGTGCAATAAAAAACATGCCCAGCTCAAAAAATAGTTTCCCAAAACATTGGGATGATAATCCATAGACCAATAATGTTTATGAACAGTTTGACTAGTTCATAGATACAGTTATTTAATTATATATTTGAAATATTTGCTAATTTTTAAGAATCGTTCCATTATATCATTGAACTATATCTATCCATCTTGTTATATATATATATATATATATATATATATATATATATATATATATATATATATATATATATATTATCCATTCTATTCATCTATCTTATCATATTGTCCTATTATATTATTCCATTCATAAACATCCATAAACATGATTACAAATATACAATTAGAACAGAAAATTATAAAAAGGATGTGGATAAATTCTTTTATTGAAAATACAAGAGTTTGGTATGAATTATACTTTTATATTTTCTGCAACTATTTCTTTTTATATATCTGCCTTGTTCAAAAGAATTATCAGTGATTAGACCACAAGTCAATGTTTTCAAATGTATAATTCATGTACCGCCGGAGGTAGGAAGATGTGTGGTAGTTTTTTATTCTTTTATCATATTTTTTTGTAAAAAGCAAATCATAAAAAAATAATAACCGAGAACAGCGTGTAGTATAAATACAATTGATTGTATAATAAAAAAACTTTACATTCAAACCAATGGCAGAAAAACAACGCTATTTTTTTCCATTATGATGTGTATTTGCAAAACAGTACTGTTCATTTTTTTCATCCTGAACCAACGACCATGCTCTTTCACAAATTGAGCAGTTTTTCACCCCACGAACTAAAAACATTTTTTTCTGATCAGAAATGTTTAGTAAATCATTATTGATAATTTTTGATATTGTACGCTTTTCGATGTCAATTCCATCACCTTCAAAGCATTAAGGCACAAGAAAATAAATTAATTATCTTACATTTTTTTCTTTTCTTGAATACTTTACATTTTTTTCATAAAGTAAATATTATCTTGTTAGCAGATGAATGACGATATGTATGATGGATCAGTTAATTATTTAAATTGGTGTATGTAATTTAACTTATTAAACATTACTTCTTTCTGTAATTATTTTACCTACAAATTGTATATAATGTATAGATGATTCCGAGCCACACATCTATTTTGCTAACTGGGGATGACTATTGCCAACTATTTGATCCCATGCTGTTCATCCCTTACAAAATATGTGACGACAAACGAAACAAGTGTTAATGACGGATAAAAAGATAGATTATTAACAATGGATAGAGAAAGACTGTTGTAAGCATTCACAATTCTCTACTTTATTTTTTCATCAAAATAAGTATAATGCAATTATTTTCTTTCTAAAATCATTTTTGCATGCAAAATACTATTTACACACCAGTTGCATTTCGAATACGTCAAAATAAAACACTGTGCAACTTTTTCTAAATGTGTTTGTGTGCGAATAATATTTATATTCTACTTTGTAATGCATTTTCAATACAAGTATAGAAAGCATACATAGCCCCACTTCTTGGTTCACGATATATTTTTTGATACAGAACATTCACTAAACAGTGACAGCGTGTAATATAATTTTCACCGAAATGTATTTCTTTCTTCAATTTATATTTAAGACAACTGTTTTCAATAACATTAAAGGATGCTGATAAATATTATAAAACTATAAAGGTGTCATATATCCACTACATACCATTATGATTGTTCATAGTTATTAATAAACTCAACTTTTGTTATATAAAAAAATTCATTAGAATTGTATTGACGTCATCTTGTTAACGCGAATGGTATTAATATGTCTTTCTTTTATTTTTGAATAATTTATCGAGAGTAGCAACTAAAAATTTTTAAATAAAGATTTTTAAAATTTAATATTATATACTAGCATTGTTATTAAATTAAAATCTTTTTTTTATTTTCAGATATTGATTTTTTTATTCTTTTTTGCAAAGTCCATAAAATAAAACGGTCTATAAGAAATGTGCATATCTTTTTAAATATTACTGTTTGGCTTTAAAAACAATTAAACATATATATATATATATATATATATATATATATATATATATATATATATATATACATAAACAATAATTAATTCCACATTCTGAATTTACATTCATACCAAATAATAATGATATTACCATTTAATTGATGACGTGATAGATTGTTGTATGTAATGAATGACATAATCTCTGAGTAAAATTCCAGTTTTAACATATGTTTTATACATCATTTGCTATTTTTAATCAAAATATTGAAATGAATAAGAAAGTCAATGTTTATTAAAAAAAAGTAATTGTTGAGAAGTTGTTTTTCCAGTCGTTAAATAAAAAAATCATTTTTTGAAAGAACAAAAAAACTATTATTTAACATGAGATAACATTATTTAGAATGAAACAATTTATGACATAAAACAGTAATAAAAGTCTATAAAATCATAATAATGTAAAAAATACACTAATGATGAAAAAAATTAAATAAACTTTTATTAATTTTTCTTCTGGTTGACAATCACTGTAATTAACGACTTTTTTCGAAAAGGCATTGTTTAATTCTGTATAAAGTATTATAAGGAGCATAGATCTTTTGAAATCGTTTACCTCAAATATTTTAGTGCATAAATAAAGATTGCAACATCTATAATACTTTAAGAAAATCATTTCTATATAACGTTATAAAGACGTGAAATTCCATTCTTGTTTTAAGTTTACAATTTCGAGTTTAAAATCATTAATAATTAAACCCCAAAACTGGAAAATCATTCTCATTTTTCTAATCTTACATTGAAATGTTCTTATTTTTGTAACCAGTTATACATTTTAAATGCACACTAAGTCAATTCAAAAAAATAACCGTAACTGTATATGCGCTTCTAAGAATAATTACTTCTTTTTCTTTCTAACTCTAGACTGCTTAAAACCAGCGGCTACTTCAAAATCTCCGAAACTGCAATTTGCTTCGGCAGTAAATACATCCTAATAAAAATTCTTGGTACTCGGGTATGGAAAAAAAACGTTATCTTCCTCTACGTCATGTTTTTAAAAAAAATATCAAATGTAACAAAATACATATATCAGCTTTTGAATACATTAGTTTTTAATTTTAAATTCTCTACTTATGTAAAAACAAATTTTTGTGATTGTATTTTACAATTATGGTTATAGGTCCTCATTTAAAAATATATATTCATACCATAATTTTTCGTCTTGTCGACTTTTGAACTCGTGAACTTCAATTAAATGCAACTATTTAAATTAATGTACAATACAAACGTTATACTTCTAATATACTTTAAATGTTAAGTGAATTATAAGACATTAACAAAAAAATCCGAAATTCATTAAATTACTCTAGATTGAATAATTAAAAAAAAAAACTGAAAAAAGGAAAAATAAAACAGACTGAAAGAAAATACTTAGTGGTATGATACACCAACAATACTAGTAGAGTCTTTCTTTTCTAGTTCTCTTGTGCACTTGTTCTTCATTATTCTATTTGAATCCTGTAGATCATGTCGGGCCTATGCGAATCATTAAGGTCACATGTGAAGTTTCACACGAACCCTTTCATTCAATTTACATAATTCGTATAGAATAATGAACATTAATAGAATATTAACAAAACTTAAAAATAATAAAAGTTGAGATTTTTTTAAAAAAAGCGCAACATGATTTCATCCAAGAATAAATGCATTTCAGCACTAAGAACAATATGAACGTATAATATATCAAAAATACAATATAAAATTTTAATATCAGACCAAAGGCTTGAAGATAAATGTCATATAATTTTATTTTTTGTAATAAAATAAAATCACATTTGGACCAAATTTAACGATATCTCTCTCAGTGCACCACATCTCTGAGAGCAAACACAACCGGAAATGTATTATCTGAAACAATGATGATGTAAGTAAACCACACAGTCATAAACGTGTTCTTTCTTATCTTTAAAGATGATAAACAAGAGGTCAACATATAGGGCGAATGGTCCATACGTGCAGCTGACTGGGTGCCCTTATATTTCATGATCCTGATTCATAATTTATATTGTCCATTGGATGTTTCTTTATTTGTAATACATACCGTCTAATCTATTTCAGAAATAAATAAATAAAATAAAACGAATTTTATTGATAATATAATACACAGCCTCGCGATGAAGCCTTGTTTTTGGTATTGCTACGGTTCCTGTGCCGTTGCCGGTAGATAATCGAGGTCTCTTCATTGCTAGTTGTTTGAGCTCTGGAACTTTTTATTGTCTTTAAATTGTGTTGTGAATAAAAATCTCAAGAACTCAAACTATTAGCAATTAAGAGATCACGATTATCTACCGGCAACGATACAGATAGGCAAGTGTATATATATATATATATATATATATATATATATATATATATATATATATGTATATGTATATGTATATATATATATATATATATATATGTCCTACTCACTTCGCTCGTCAACCACCGGGCTCGTCGCGCTCGTCATTTTTTTAATTATAAGCATTTACAAGTAACCGAATGAAACAATAAACATATCTGGGTATCATAGAACGTCTCAAATAAATAAGTCGACATCATGGATTTATATATATATATATATATATATATATATATATATATATATATATATATATATACACATATATGACATACACAATATATACACATATATGCAGTATGCTACATAAAAATTCTCGCAGATTATTTTTTGCAACATGCTGTTTTTTAAAGTTTTTTGTGGATAATTTTGATTTTACATTATATATATATATATATATATATATATATATATATATATATATGAGAGAGAGAGAGAGGGAGGAGACAGACAAGGGACAAAGAAAAAACCAGATGTAATAAAAAAGAGAAACGTTGGAAATAGAAATATGCGGAACAAATTGCAAGAAAATAAACGGATAATATAAATTAATGAATGAGAATCGAGAAATACAAGAAAGTCAAAAAGAAACTAAAGTTTAGTTAATAAATTAAAAATAAACGAGCAAATTAATTTTTTGGATATAATATACATACTAATATTTATATATAACGTTTTATTAGCCATATGTTTCACAAATAAAAAAATGCATAGCAAACTGTTACTTATTTTTTATATTTTATTTTTTTTTGAAAAAAAGCGCTATAAATTCATTATGCTAGTGATCAATTTAATAATAATTAATATTTATTGGTATTATTTATTTATTTATTTATATATATATAAATAAATAAATGAAAATTATCCATAAAAAACTACAACGTTGCAAAAAAGAATTTATCTGTCATGTTTATATGGGCATATATAAAACGACACGTTGCGATATATCTGTGATAATAATTATATAGACATAATGAATTTCAAAAAAATGTTTATTGTTTCATTCGGTTCATGTACAAGCTTATAATTAACGAGTGAGTGAGCACAGCGATTAGGGGGCGGATCCCCCTATTATATATATATATATATATATAAATATATATATATATATACTTATATATATATATATATATATATATATATATATCCCAATGTATATAACGCAGTAGCGTGTGTAAATCCGTTTGTTTATTTAAAATTCAATAAATGCCAGCGTCTACATGATAAATATATAAAATCCAGATACATAGTACCTCTACAGCGTACAGGAAACAACTGGCAACATCGCTTCTGACTGCAAGAAACGGGCCAATGCCCTCGAACCACTCCCACTATGAAATTATATGAAAAAAGTTACTAAAACATTTCGTTGTACGAGTAATATAAAGACAGGTAGATATAAAATTTTGACAACAGGACGAGAATATATTGTTATCATTTATCAATACTAAATAAATATCAACATATATTTAATGACAAACTGTTAAAACATATTGATGTTTTATCACTGATTATACAAGTTGTGGTAAAACGACACTCACACTATCTGTCTGTTAAATGCTTTTCCGTGCACTCTAGATTTTATAGACTTATATTCCAATTCTCTTCATTATATTTTAAAAACATATGTACTTACTTGAATGAAAGTATATAATTATATAACTTGATTGTAATAATATAAGTAGTATTGGTGCAAAAATAATTGTGGTTTTTATCAGTTTAAGTTTGGCACCGATTTTTCTAGTTACCGTTTTCTTTTGTTATAGTCATGTGATATACATCATTGAAAGCAATGATATTAGCACTACAGATTTCTACTTAAGCCTATCGTTTTCATTCTTTAGTATCGTTGGATATAACCACTTAAATTAGTCATAGACAAAAAAAAAATCGTGAAATTTTGCAAAAAACAATTTTTTGTATGAATTTAAATTGAGACGTATAGCAACAGAAATTGCTCGAAATATCAAATTTGTTTTTGACGAAGAGTCAATTAGTGAACCTACAGCTCAGCACTGATTCCAAAAGTTTCATATTGGAAACGAAAACCTTGGTGATGAAGAGGGTTGTGGACGTCCTTCAGTTATAGACAATAATGATTTAGGAACCATTATTGAAGCGGACCCACGTAAAATAACTCGAGCGGTGGCAAAAGAACTCAATGTTGATCATTCAACAGTTGTTCGATATTTGAGCTTAATTGAAAAAAAATAGCTGAATAAATGGGTGCCGTATGAATTAAACGAACATTAAGCAATTCGGTGATACGAAGTCTGGTATTCGCTTCTTTTGTGTAACAAAATCATCCCGTTCTTGATTGCATTGTCACATGTGATGAAAAGTGGATTCTCTACAATAATCGTAAACGTTCATCACAGTGGCTAGACCGAGGAGAAGCACCAAAACAGTTTTCAAAACCGAAGCTTCATGTAAAAAAAGATTATGGTCACTGTTTGATGCTTAGCAAGTGGCATCATTCACTACAACTTCTTAAATCCTGGTGAAACAATAATAGCAAGAAAATATTATCAAGAAATTGAAAAAAATGCATGAGAAGTTGCATCGGTTACGGTAAGCATTAGTCAATCGAAGAGGGACGATTTTTCTTCATGACAACTCCCAACCACACGTCTCAAAAATAAATTTAAAAAAATTAAATGTACTGGGTTATGAACCTTTATCTCACCCACCTTTTTCTCCGGACCTGTCTCCGACAGATTATCATTTTTTAAAAAAATTGGGTTATTTCCTACGAAAGAAGGTTTTCAAAGATCAAGCATCAGCAAAGCGCTTTCGATGAATTCGTTAATTCCAGGACTCCCAGAATTCTATCTTATAGGAATAAACTAACTTGTTCCCCGTTGGGAGAAGTGTATGCAGGCCAAGAGTGTTTATTTTGATTAATAAATATAAATTGAACTGATATAAGCGCCCTTATACTCGAGACGTAACAACCGCAATTATTTTTGCACCAAACTAATACATTGTACATACACACATACACTCATATATGTATGTATATATATATATATATATATATATATATATATATATAATGAGACGTAAAAGAAAATTAATTAACAAAGCCATAAAATACAAATTTTATTATTGTATTCATGTGTCCGTATGTTTTATATATATATATAAAATATTAATAATCAATATTGATTTTGTAATGCAGAAAACAGGGGTGTATTGTAACATATGTAACGAAGCGTTTACAAAGGGGGTTAGTTTTATATTTATTATTGATATAGAAGATAATAAACAGAATAACAAAAAATAGATATTATCTATTAGACTTATAATGCTGTACTCCATTGTTAAATTTTGAAGATATTAGTTTTTCTCGTAATATTTGTCAGGATGAGTTGAAATTTACAATAAAAAAAACATAAAATTAAACAGTATAATAACAAATTATTTTTGCAAAAAGTTGCATAAGATATATTTTCATATAAGAATTCTTTTAATTTATTATATAAAATTCTTCCTCTCTCCTATATATATATTTATATTATAAACGACTTTTTTATAATTTTATTTTCTTGTTAATTTTCAGAAAGTAGTTTTTCTATTTTATATATATTTTATTTCCAGTGACTAATATTTAATTTAACTAATTAAAAAGTAGGATGCAAAAAATTTAATGATAATTTGACAAAAAATAAATTTAAAATAATGTTATTATTTTTATAAACAGAATTATTAATAAAAATATCTAATATAACAAAAACTAAATAATTTCCGGTAGTCTTTTTCTTTCCGTCTTTATCTGTTTCTTTTTTTTCTTTCTATTTATCATTTAGTCATAATTTTTTGTCATCGTTTCTTTCTTTTGATATTTCTTCTTATTTTTCTTTTTATGTTTATTTTTTCTTTTCTTTCATCCTTATCAACTTTCAGTTTTTTTTAATATAGCACATCATACTTTATAGATGTTAAATCTAAAATTTCTGATAAATGACTACGGTTTATTGCACCTTTTTTACTCAATAAATGATCAATTTAAATAGAAATTAAAATAAAGAATAAAAAATGTATTAGGAATGTATCAATAATCTTTTATGTTCTGCTTCCATTTCTAAATAGTTATACCTTTTTGGTTAACATCAAATGTGACCTTGATTAATAGTTTGTCTTTTTACTCCCTATTTTTTATCTTTTTTCAATCCATAACCTTTTTGTCGACAAAAACATCTTGCGTTAAATTTCAAATGATTAGATTCATCTGTGTACGATTTATTAATTAAATGAAAGCTTTATAAAGTTCAAAATTTAATCATCTTGTGTTCGAATTATTTTTTTTATTTCGTAGTTATTTATTGAACTATATTCGAAACGCTTTACAAATTAAGATCTTACTGTATAAGAATTGAATTAAATTAGTGTTTTTTTAATTATTTCGAATTTTATAACGAATACATTTTATTAACAAAGCATTATATAATAATATTTTTTGAAACTCAGAGATTTGTTGACTTTTATTTGTTTAGCAGTATAATTGTTTTGAGATAATTGTTTCTAAAATAAAAAAATTGTAAAATCGAACTTCATTACTAAATTAAAACAAAAACCATTTTATGTGTTTTGGTATTAGAAAGTATATTTAATATTCATTTCATTATTTTTAATATTTTTATTTATACAAATTTACACATATAATTAAAAACAAATTTGTGTAAACTATTATATATATATATATATATATATATATATATATATATATATATATATATATATATGTATGTCATAATAAATTAATAAAATAATATTAGTGGTGTTAAACAAGTTATAGACGAACTGCGCATTTTTGATACGCCACAGAGACACGATGAAATAGTTTAGCCACCGAACGCTGTTTAAATTTCGCTAATAGTCCAGTTATTTATTTCTACTCTAGTTGATCTGCTGTGCATTAAGGATTACCGCACGCTACCAATAATATATTTAGGTATAAAGCGGTGAAATTAAATAAAGAGAGTGTATTACTATCTAATGAAAGTTAACCCATAGCGTCCCTCTAACATTTTCAAGGTCAATATCTACAAATAGAGTCATCAAACGCCATTTTGTATATATGCGATTGTTATCACACCATAGAGACCTAACCTTACCAAAACCGGTTTCTGCTAGATTGAGTACAAGGTTATTGCACTTGGTAACAGCATAAATAAATAATGTGAATGCGTTTTTTTATTCCTACTATACAGAGATGTAATATTTTGAGTCATACATAAAACAGTTCTGAGGCTGTTGAGCTAATTGTATTTTTTACATTACTGCTGTCAATACTTGATTGGTACTTCGTATAAAAAATTGTCGTTCATTGATTTTATCGACAATATTTGTCTGACATACTACAAACGCTGCCACTGCGCACAAATGTAACGCGTGCGCAACAGTCGGATTTTGTCCGCACGCGCAGCTTTTTCTAGTTATGTAAATTATCCCCCTCTCCCCCACTAAGTCCGTGGATCACATGACCGACAGTCCCGTAGATCTGAGTTCTTTTGGTGAGACTATACGTATCGACCGTTACGAGCGACGTTGCATGACTCAGTACAACGATGCAGGCAATACATTAAGGTCATACAGCGTTGCCGATAATATTACAATGTTCTAGCGTGTGTACACTCAGTAAAAAAAGAAAGAAAAAAAAACAAATTCAATTTCGTATAATACGTTTTTCCCATGACGGGATTTTTTTTGCCTGCATCGTTTTTGACTTAATTGTATTAAACAGTCTATACATTGTATTGTCGCAGTCAATGAATGTCATCTATCCTGAGTACTCAAGTAATATTATATTATTTATTTAATTTTAACAATTATCAACGTAACAATAAATGAAATAGGAATATTATGTTCTTAAATATCAACTCTGACATTCGCACCCACAAGGTACACGATACGCACGAATATTACAGTGGTGTCGTTACGATTTTTATACTGCTGTTCTATTAGAATGAATGTTAAAGCATTAGAATATAACTAGAAATATGCATTTTTAATTAATTCATAGTTTCGTTTTTTAAAGAAAATATTTTTTTTAAATTATATATATATATATATATATATATATATATATATATATATATATCGTACTGTATTTACTGAGAATTTATATTGTGAAGAAAACTACAGGGAACTCATACATTTCTTCATAATTTATTTGATATTTATTCACTTTATTGCATAGTTTTCTTTATAGTTTTAGTTGTTTTAATACTTTTGGCGTCATAAAAATTAAAAGAACATTTACATATTAACTCATTAATTAACAAGTTTATAATCAAATCATATTACATAATTTTCCTTTATTGTAGTATTGCCGTCTTTAGTATGGCTAAGAAATAGTTGTAAAAATAATAAAAATATTACTAATAATAGATTCTTACAAAAAAGTCAAATAATTGTGATTATATTAATAGGTGTTTGTAAAGATTATATATATATATATAAAATGTTTTGAAAATTTCGTTTTAAAAATTCCAAATAGAAGATGAAGAGAAATACAAATATTTTTTCTATATATTTATTGCCTTTAAAATGTAAACAAGTAAAACAAAGACAGTAATGTAAAACTTAATGTTTACGTATAATTAACTATCCTTATTAAAAGTATGTTGAACATTTTAATTATTATAACGATAGATAGACCAATTAAACATCATTTAATCTGTTAGAGTAGCTACAAAATACAGGGATACCTGGGGAAAATACACTTTTATGTTTATGAGAAAGATGGTGATTTGAATTTTTTCAATCATATTTTACTTTGTCATAGGTAAACCATTTGTATCTGTAACATCAATTATTCAGTTTTTTTGATGATATTACACAATGATTATAGTAAAAAAAAGGATTAAAAAGTACTTAATAATGAAAACTTATAAAATTATTTTTTACTATTAATGTTTTCATATATATTATATATATATATAAACACATATGTACACATGTGTGTGTGTATGTATGTATTGAGACATCCTTTCACACTCTAAATGGGATAGATAAACCGTACAGTATATTTTCCTCTTACTTGGTCTTCTGTTCGGAAAAAGTATATAAACTTGTATACAATATTGTTAGTTTATATATATATATATATATATATATATATATATATATATATATATATATATATATATATATATATATATATATCAACTAAAAGTACGTGTATGTCTGAACTATGGCTGAATCAATGACACATGGATGTCGCCTAGCCCAACTGTTTGTCTTCAACAAAACTGAAAAAGGATGACTTGAGATAACGATAGTATTAGGGGCAAGAACTGCACGAGATCATTTTAGATGAATACACGTTATGTCTCAAGTATGACTTTTTCTATTATCGGCGTGTTTTATTCTAAATTTAATGTTTTTTTTTTGTTTATTTTTGTAAATAACAAACATAAGACATGCTATGCTATTGGCTATAAAGAAAGGTATAAAAAAGGCGGGAAAGTAAATTTTCATGAATATGTAGAAATTATTTCGTGAAGTATCTCTCAGTTTTTATTTGATAGTTTTATATTTTCATTTATTATTTTTAGATTTCCCTCCGATTCAAATAGCTGCAAATTGTGGATTCTTGCTTTAAAACGAAAGGATTTTAAAGTAAGAGAATATGCTACAATTTATTCCAAACAATTTACTAGTAATTGTTATGAAGTGTTGATGGAACAAAGGACGTTTTAAAAAAATGCCGTGCCTGATTTATTCATTTTTCTATCAGCTACACAGAAGACTGTAAAAAAACAAAAGTTACCTTTTCGTTTGTAAGTATAATTTAGCTAACGATAATTTTTTTTTAATATCTAAATGTTAAAATGTTCAAGCTGTAACTAAGAGTAGGGAAGAAATACAATATATGAAATAAATTAAAATTAATATTGAAAATATTAGTTTTTTTTATTTCGTTTTAACTGTTTTATATATAATTTAAAGACATATAAAATAACAGAACCACCTTTCCCCTTCATTGTTGTTATATTATTCTCTCTATAATTATAACGGCAAAATGCTAGTACAGGACGTTTACAGTACTGAGATTTCTATGTATCTTTCGTCTCAGATCTAAACAGTACACGACACTACTTGTACACGACAGATAAATAATATATTCACTAACGATAATATACACTGGCGTATCCCTTTATTATTTTCGTCAAGTAACTGCAAGCGGCAACTGTGTAAGAATAGAAATAAAAAAAGTATCCACAATGTCATAAGGAGCACATTCCGTTGTGGCGTATGTTAAAACGAACTTATGGAAAAGATAAATAAGATATATTATTGCATGTTACAGTACGTTATGAAACTTACAGTTGCGCGGCGAGTACGGGGAAAGGCGGATACTTGCTGCCCAAAAAAATCTATTCCAACACTGTTGCCAGTTTTCTTGTAAATATTGGAAACGTGGTGAATTATTTATGAATGTGTTGAAAAGCTTGATAAATATTCGATACAGAATATGTATTATTTATGGGCAAATTAATATAACAGATTTCTTTGATTAAAAATTGTAACTGAAATATTTTTGCAAAAAAAGTACAAATTATGCCTACTTTTGTATTATACAGCAAGTAATATTTATGTTAAAATATTCGCCTCAAATGTATTTTCAAAATATAAACAAAAGTATTATTTACATCTGATACATTAACAACAATTAAAAGACCTTGAAATTATCATTAGTCTCTAACCGGGGTGCTATGACGTCACATATTTAATGGCGTGTATTGTTTTATAATACAGTTTACTCGATGTTGATTGGTTGTCAACTATGAGTGGCGGCCATTTTATTTTACATGACTCACGGTTGGTGGAAATGAGGTCGGGCAAAATAGGCCCTTGGAGAGAGATTTCAATGGGTCATTTACTAACTACAATCCTGCCTATACTTAAAGCTTTTTTAAATGCGATTATTCAACCACCAACAAAATAGTGTTTTCGTAAATATTGTAACTATATTGTCAAAAAAAGGATTTGTTTACATCGAGTTCGTGTTAAAGTGTGTCACAAGTATTTGTAGTTTTTGACTGAATACACAATTTAACCAACTTACGACACTATCATGGCGCTGTCTACTATTCCCGGCAAAGAGCTATGATCTAGCGGTAATTTTCAATATTGATCCGTAAATGAAAACATATATATGTATTAAAACATACTAACATTTGTGTCAAATTGTTTCAAAATCATGTTTTTGTTTTTTAAGTCATCGACGTTGAATGGTTATGTAGTGCATTGAATCAACAGCAATGAATTAACAATGTTGCAACGCTGATTTACTGCTGTCATTATTTGTGAATTTATATGTAGCAGGGTTATTAGAATGTCTACTCAACCTCAGCCAGTTGTTAAACAAGAGCGTCACGATGAAGCTGAAATCAGAGAGTTGGCCAATAAAATTGTGGAAGCGAACAAGGCGAAAATGGCTGCGGCGAATGCGAGACCGGTTACGAATAACATGCAGCCCGGACAGGTGAATAACATTTTGGGTTTTCTTACGAGGAAAGGTGCCGCACAACCGATCCAGAGACCCGTAACGACTGAAGATAAAAAAGACGAAGACATAGGAAAATTCGGTTGGATCATGTTAGGTAAAACGCACATACCTTACATATTCCGACAGGGTGAAAAGTACTGCTCGGTGAAAATGGTAGAGCAGAAGGTATTGAATAGATATCTCAACTACTTACATCAGGATATATATAGCTGTACGTGTATACGAAGTTATTTCATTACCGAAGCAGAGTGTAGACTTCTCACGGAAATAAATTCGAGACATTGTGATCATCAATTCGGTCGTGATGTGTTTACTGTGCGGGATCTTGTTGTGAGAGTGAGCGATGCGATAGAGTTTTATAATTTCTTAGATGTTTGTTATTCGAAACTTATGCACGGTGGCTGTACACCGAAAGACCGATGCGGTTTCATACGAATTAATAAAGAGTCGGTTGTTCCTTATACAGTGCGTGGAGATAGCAAATTTGTTCCTTTATTTTATTTTGAAGGTGAGACGGATAATTTAAAACTTAAAGCGGAGGAGTTAGAGGGTTGGGACCTAGCGTATTTAAAGTTCTGTTGTAAAGTTCAGGGTATACGTAATGAATTATTTGCAAACGAAACATGTGCGGTTATAAGTTTAAACGATATAAAAAGTTATTTTCCTCCTGGTACTGGATTCGAAGACTATTGGCCGAGTAAAGTGGTAGATTCGCAATTATTAGTAGCAAGTAAAGGAGGTGGTCAAAATGGGATGTGGACAAGACAGCCTCCGGCACCACCACCGATCGCACCCAAGCCACCGATGCAGCCGAGAAGGTCACCGGCACCAGCGACGCAGGCGTCTGCTTCATTAGGCATAACACCTGCTACCATGCAAGCAGTCTGTAACGGATGGGCTGGCTTGGTAGGTGGACAACCTACATTCCAGCAGTTAGGAAATAATCAAGCAAATCAGATTATTAGACAAATGTCGCATGTTGCTGTATCACTTGGTATGCAGATGGGGAACAACGCGAGTACACAATCACAGGCAAGCCGGGGCAATCAACGAGCACATCCGTATTACACTCAAAACTCTCTACCAATGACAATGAGTTCAACACAAGCTCCTCCTCCACTTGTTAGAGCAACTGTTGCACCGCATTCATTAGGGTAAGATGTATATGTCATTTAAATACAATTTTTTAGTTTTAATCATATTTTTTGTATTAGCAATGACACTTTTATTATTCAGTTGAATGGATATTATGTTAATGTCAAGTGCAAAGTATACTTTTTATAATACATCGCTTATGGTTTGAAAATAAGGTAATTATGTATATGTGCGAGAATAAATTTAAAAAAAATTTAATCAGATTTAAATAGGATGTTTATTATCTATTTGATAGAAATTTCTAATAAGTTAAAAATCAGTCGATCAACATGATAAGTAGTTTAATATTTTTTGTATCTACGGCATCTATGCTATAGTTAAAAATATTTATATATATATATATACATACATACATACATACATACATACATACATAAATAAATAATTTTTTCAAGAAATTATTAGTGTATGTATATATGCATCTTTGTGTGTCGGTGTCTGTGTGTATGTTTGTGTGCATATATATATATATATATATAAATATATATATATATATATATTGTAGGTGTTTATGAATTACTGGTTAGATAGGTCAAAAATAACATTTCTCAACACATTTTTTTCAGTTGAAACTGATATTAATTTTTTATATCATATCTCCCTCTCTCTCTCTCCCCCTATATATATATATATATATATATACACACACACACACACACATACACTCTCTCACATACATAAATATACATGCATATGTATGGATCATCATCATCATCAACCTTAGTAAATCCACTGCTGAATAAAGGACTCTTCCATGATTTTCAATTTTGTACTATTGAATGCCTCACTTTTCCACTGATTCCCAATAAAATGTTTAATTTCCTTATCTCACCTGTTCATTGGTCTCTTTCTTGGTCTAAATAAATATATATGTATATATATATATATATGTGTGTATATATATATATGTGTATATATATATGTGTATATATATATATGTGTATATATATATATATGTATATATATATGTATATATATGTATATATATGTATATATATGTATATATATATATATAAATGTATATATGTGTATATATACGAGGTCAGACAATTAAGTAATGCGACAAAATTCAAAAATCGAGTATATTTAAAAATTAAGGTACATCGCTGCGATCCCCTTCAAAGTAGTCCCCTCCCACATCTATACACTTATTCCAGCGAGTTTTCCAGTTTTCGTAACAATTCTGGAACACTTCTTGTGGGACCTCTTCGAGTACCCTCGTCATAGATTCTTGGATATCTTCAACGGAGTCAAAATGTCGACCTTTGACGAATTTTTTCATATGGAGGAATAGGAAAAAGTCGCAGGGTGACATGTCCGGTGAATAGGGCGGTTGTGGTAACGTTGCGATGCCTTTAGACGCCAAAAACTGAGAGACACTGAACGCACTGTGACAGGGAGCATTGTCGTGATGCAGAACCCAAGTCTTCGCGATCTCTGGACGCACTCTGAGCACCCTTTTTCGTAATTTTTCGAGCACATTGCGGTAGAATACTTGATTTACGGTTTGTCCAGGTGGTACAAACTCTTTGTGAACCACCCCTTTGCTGTCGAAGAAGCAAATCAACATGGTTTTCACTTTGGACTTACTCATTCTCGCCTTCTTTGGCCTTGGTGCTCCAGGGGACAGCCACTGTTGGCTTTGTCGTTTAGTTTCGGGGTCATATTGAAAGAACCAACTTTCATCACCAGTAATAACTCGATCGAGAAGAGTAGGATCACTTTCAACCTGCTCGAGACAATCTTGAGCGATGTTCATTCGGTGGGCTTCGTGACATGCACTACTCGCGCGTTGTTACAAAACACTAAATAGCTGGCGAAGAAATGATCGTACGAGGGTGGTCAAGGTCTCAATCGAGAGAGTAGGGATCTGCTATTACGGTGGCGGAGTTACAGGTTCGCAGTGTTACCACAGGCCGAGAAAAAAAATCGGTCGCATTACTTAATTGTCTGACCTCGTATACGTATATGTATGTATATATATATATATATATATATATATATATATATATATATATATATATATATATATATATATATATATATATTTTGTGAGATTTTAAATAAATTTGTATATGCTTAGGATTTGTTATTTTATATGTTGCTATTAACATTCAGTTAGTAATTTTAATTAAGAATTACTGTCTTTAGGTGCGTTTTGGTAATGAAATAATAGACAATTAGAAACCATTGAATATAATTAAATAATTTATTGTTCATAGTTATCCATCCTATGGGAAGGATGACTGGTGAGTCGAATGTGAATAGAAAAATTAGCGCATGTTTTCTTGTGTTTGTCTATTGTAGAAATGGTATTGATAAAACATTTCGATTTGGCTTGATGATCCATTTCTGCATTGTTTGTGTTTATTTACAATAATATTCGTTTTTGTTTAACATTTTTACCAAATTATTCTAATATTTTCAAGTAGATTTGTGATTAGTTATGGTTGCGTTATTTCAATGTTAATTTGCTTTAATGTAGTCAGGAAGTCAGGTAATATTTACTTTTGAAATTTTTAATATTTAATAATTAAAAATAAATATAAATAAGCTAAATATTGATATATTTGAAACTATAAGTTTTGATTTTTTTTTATTAAACAGTTTGGCTTATAAAGTAACTTGTAGGATTAAGACCTATAGGACCTTAATAGTAGAACATTTTATCTTTTATGTACCCAAAAATATATAAATAATTAAAGAAAAGGAAAAAGTAGTAAGTGTTTTCTTACTTAAGAAAAACAAATATGACTGACGCAGGTGTCTGCCATGGACATTGAGAATGTTGTCGCTTAAGTCTGCCATGAGACTCTAAGTATTGAAAAGAAATTAAATAAATTATGTTGAAATCATTCTACAAATGCATGTTAAAATTGATTATTTTGTTTAAAATACAGTAATACAGTTTCATTAAAACTTATTTTCAACAAGAAAAGTTTCTGAGGTTTATTTACTGTCTGTTAGGTTTTTAAACTATATATGTGTATGTATGTATGTATATATGTATGTATGTACATTTGTATATATATATATATATATATATATATATATATATATATGTATATATATATGTGTATATATGTATATATGTATATATGTATATATGTATATATGTATATATGTATATATATATATATATATATATATATATATATATATATATATATATATGTATATATAAATTGGTTGTCATGTGTTTTTTTTTGTTAGTGTATAACATCGAATTTTTTAATTTTACCATCTTTTAGTCCTAATTTCAGTCTCGTTGTGTGTACTTATTTTTTTCTAGCTTATTTTATAACTAGGGAAGTAAAAAATAATCATTTTCAAAATGATAAAAATGTAAAAGAGTGAAGAATATATTCCTCATTGCATATTCTATAAATTTTAAATTTTGCAGAAAACAACACTTGTAAAAAGAGTTCAAATATATGATATAATGAACGTAAGGAAAAACTGAAGGTTGCTCTCTAAATTTATAATGGGTAATTTTAACGTATCAGACGAATAACATTTCGGACGATCAGTAAAAGTAAATTTGTAAAACAAAATTCTGTTTGAATTAAATACATATGTAACATTTTAACAAATTACATAATAATTAAATACAACTTAACAGTAATTAATTAATTACTGTTAAGATATTTCATCAATTAGTCGTGAGCTAATTTAATGAGTGACTCTGTTAAACGTCTATTCCATCTCTATAAAAAGAAACCATTTTTAAATTAATTTGTGACTGGGGATCACAAATTAGGATTATATAGTAATCTAAAACTGAAAAGACAATAGCTGGATGTTTGTTATTTATGCCCAAAAATAAAGTACAACCGAAAAAAATGTGCACTTTAGGAATATCCAAAGTGTAGTGTATTTTTAGCTCTTAGATTAAGATGTAATTTGTTACATCCAAGATTTATTATAAATATTTAGAAGTTTAAAAGAAATATTCATTAAAAAAGAGTAGATCGTAATTAATAGAAAGTGTTTCCACATGATATTGTGCGATCACAAGTTACCGGCGAATCATTAAAGAGTTTGAATTTTGGTGGGAACTTTCAATGTAGTAACCATATTTCCTATACCTTATGTACTTTTATTTTGTATTAATCAAAAATTAGGATATTTTTTTGTTGATTAGTAAAACTAGTAAAAATGACATGACTTACAGAACTATTATATATATATATATATATATATATATATATATATATGTGTATATGTATGTATGTGTATATATATATGTATGTATGTGTATATATATATGTATGTATGTGAATATATATACGTATATATATATATATGTATATGTATGTATATATATATATATGTATGTATTAATGAATGTATTTATGTATTTGTCTTTCAAAATAATATTTATTATAGTTTAGTTAACAAATAAAATAGAAAAGAATTATGTGAATAAATATATTGTATTTTAGTATCATTGATAATTTTTTTTATATGTGTGCAGTAAGGTCTTAGTTTGAAATGTTTTGGTTTTCATTTATTTTTCTCTGCACATTTCCTTAAATTTGTCTAATAATTATTAAAAACTTTATTGCCTTGCTGTTTTATTAAAAAGTGTGTTTAAAAGTGTGCAATATCTTTGCATGTTGTTTAATATTTTGTTTGCGGAAAATTAAAAAAAATCTGTCAGATATGTTAAATTAAGTTGAAAAATATTTTTTCACCAATTATGGAAAATTTGTTTTCATATTTGACATATCTGTATAACTTTGATACTTTTTTTGTCTCATGTTGTTTAGTGATATTATTTTTGTTGAAATATTTATGAAGTACTATTCAGAAACATGAAAATAAAAACATTATGTTACTTGTTGTAGGACGGGTACTTATACATCTTCAAGTCTACCACAACAAAATGTTGCACAATCTTTTATGATGGGTCTGGCAGAACATGGATTAATGCCACCCCCAGGATCAGCAGCTAGTTATTCTACAGCTGTTCAGCAGTCAAGGGTGACTCCACAACAGGTTGCACAAGCGCAAGCAGGTCGTACAGTGCCACAAGTTGTTCGATCTGTTCCACAGCAACAACAACAACCAGTGAGAACTGTACAGCCTCAAACACAACCTACTATAACACGGTCTCGTCAAGAACAACCATCTCAGCAGCCTCCTCCGTTGATACCAGTGAACGGCAGTACACCGAACAACAACGCACGGTATGGGCCAGCGCCTACATACATGTCTTCAATGAACGAAGTTATTGACCTATCTTCCCCTCCCAGGTAGACAGATCAGCTTCAGTTTGTTTTTCTTTTATTTGCTTACCGAATCGATGAAAAATTAAAGTAATATTTTATTGTTATTTAAGGAACTTTTTTTTTTTACCTTTTTCATGATTTTGTTAAATTTGTTTATAGGTTGAATACTTAACAATTTAATTTTAGCTGATTTGACTGCTAAATAGATGTGTAAATATATTCGTACTCCTTTGCAATCCTTGAACTTACCTTGCTACAATGATTTTCAATTTTAGTTTTAATTGAATTATTGTTTTTAAGTCATTTTCCATATTTAAATGTTATTAAAATCATGCCATTTCTATTATAAATGAAATAAAGTTTTAATTATAAAAATACATAGAGGTATTTTTGAATTTAGCGACTTAATTAATCTAAATTTAAATATTTTTTTACCTTTGTAACAATTAATATTTTCGTTATGTTCCTGTATTGAATTTTTTTCTTATGTATTTTTATAATTTATTATTTTTATATTTAGTATAATTAAAGTGAAGACTGTCATTAACAGGCTGCAATTGCTACAATGTGAATTAAACTTCATTGCTTTTCATTTTCTTCTGCATTACATAATTTAAAAACAATTTTATTGCATTATTTTCTTAACAAACGTTTTTTGTCAGGGTTTTGTTTTCAATGATGTTAAGTGTTTATTAATTCACTCAAATTTATTTTATTAAGTTCTATTACAACATTTAAAATGTGCCATGTTATTACACTTTCCATTTATAGCAGTCATTATTTGATGAGTTAAAATTAAGTTAAAAATAAGTCTGAAAAGTTATTGTATTTGATATTTAACTACCAAAGAAATTAAACATTAATGTTAATTTGCTTCATTTAGGTCTTTTCTATTAATAAGTAACACCATAAATAATAATTTTATATCAGTGTATTTTGATAACTATATGTATTGTAAAATTTATTGCGTTATTTAAGAAGTTGTTATATTTGAAAACCATTGGGTATATTTGTGTCACATGTTTTTTTTCTATACATTTTTTGAAATTTCTGATAACATTTGTTTCAATATTTTATAATAAACTTCATTATAAAATTTTTGTTTGTGAGTTATTGAATTATAAATTGAAGATTTAAGTGCCTTTCAATTCTTTTATATAAAAAGAGAGCATGTTTTAAAAGGATGTTTTCAGGTATATATGTAGCTTTGTTGAAAGATCCATTATACATACTTCCAGTGCATGTTGCATGTTTTTACAAATTAATATATTAGATCATGTCAGTATTAGAATTATTTTGCTAACTGCATGTCTTTTTTGTATTACTTTATTTTGTAATAATTCATATTAATATTTAATCTTTTTAATACTAAGCACTTGTATCTTTCTCTTTTATAAATACCATTTTAATACTTCTTTTTGAATGTTGTTTGAGTATGTGTGATTACTTATAAAGTACAGTTTGTGTGTGTGGCTGGATTATATATATATATATATATATATAAACTTATCCACTAAAAATAAAAATTCCATGATATCGAGTTATTTGTTTGGAACGAGGTTTTTATGGTACCTAAATATGTTTATCTCTCTTCTCTCTCTCTCTCTCTCTCTCTCTCTATATATATATATATATATATATATATATATATATATAATCAAAATTATCCTAAAAAAATAAAAAAAATTCCATGAGGTCAAGTTATATTTATTTGGGACAAGGTTTCTATGATACCCAAATATACTTACTGTTTCATTCGGTAACCTGTACATGCTTATAATTGACAAATGGGCGAGTACAGTGAGATTGGTGGTTGACAAGTAAATCGAGCAGGAGCCAGACCCTCTAGTATATATATATACATTGATATATATATATATATATATATATATATATATATATGTATGTATACACACACAAACACATATATAAACATGTGATGTATAAATGTTTAATATTTTTATAGTACCTTAAATCAAAAATTATACATTGTGAATATTTTGTTATTAACATTAAAATATAGCACAGGTTAGAAATTTTTAACAACTATCAATGATAGCAATTTTTTTTAATATGTTTACATTTATTTATCAATTAAATGAAACTGTTGCGATTAATATTCATTGTTTACAACTATGAATTGATTTAGAGGAATTAATTTTTTACATTTTCATGGCACTGTGATATATATATATATATATATATATATATATATATATATAAAATAAGTTAAAAGTTTGTTTTTCAATAAGTAGTTTTTAATGTAGTTTTTTTTACTTTTTTTATTTTATTATGTATAAATTCTTTCTTTTTAATAAATAATATTTATTATTGAACATTAGATAATAATAATTGAATAATTCTATAATTTGAATACTATGATATATATTATTAGAAGATATAAAAAATAAATTTTAATATGTATACATAATATAATTTCGGTTGTATGTGCGTGTGCGTTTGTGCATGTATGTATATATGCATATATGAATGCGTGTTTGTGTATATATATATATATTGTATGTGTGTGTGTGCACACGTGCATATAAGTAAATATTACATTGTGCGAATTTAAACTTATTAAAATGAAATACAAGTAACATGTAATTTATATTTGTATTTTGTAGTTTCTGATATTTATAAAATCAGTGATTATTATATATATCCTGATTTCAGTATTAGAAAATGTTTAAAATTATTTTGATTTTTGCATGTTTTTATTTTTTAAATCTATATTGAATTGTTCCTATATTTAACTGTATATAAAATGAGTTTTATTTAACATGACACTTAATTTTCATTATAATTAAATTTGTCACATGGTATTCAGCTGTGTTATAATATATCTATCTATCTATATGTGTCTATATATATATATATATATAATGTGATATTTATATTAATTTTTGAATTAAAATGAATTTATTGCATTTTTGTGTCAAAACGATATTATAGTGAATTTTAAACTTTTATCTTTTTTAAAAATTTATTAAGTATGTCATAGATTTTTTGAATTTTAGATCACCTGCACAACGACCTAATACTATGGGTAATGGTAATACAAGACCGATGGATGCTGAAAAAAAATTAACAATTATTCCTGACACACCTGCAACCGGCCTACATACACCTTTCAAAGTTTCTAAGGCGTTAGTTGAAGGAATAATGGTTCCTTGTATTAATATGAAACCGTATGTTTACACAAACTTACTAGTGACATTACCAGATCTTGTAGATTATCTATTTCCTAAACATTCTGTTAGTTCTATCAGACATGTATTAGAACTACTTGGTTTGACACTCTTTAAAGGAAATAGGTAAGTAATGTTAAAAGCGTATTTTGTTCTTTCTATAAATATTTGCAGGCTTTAAATGAACAATATAACAATTTATTAATGTTTAGATTAAAAAAAATTTTTTTCAGGCAACAGATGCATATTCTACAGGAATCTGGCAAATGTCAATCAATCAATGAGACATTACCTTTAGTTGAAATTCGTCATGTAATGCAGTTCATGCCACAAATAAAGTACATGTGTAAAAATAATGATGATTCACGTACCCAAGCTGCAAAAAGGCAGCGTACCAGCTAGGAATGGGCAAGCGGGGCCTGGCCATCCCTGCAGCCACAACTGGGGCCTCCCGTCACCCCTTTGTGGAATCCGTATATGCCTTGCGCCTCCACCGTGATGGATAGCCAAAGGTGGGCCATGTAACAAATATAACAAAAACGAGATTTAAGAATGAAATATGAAAACGATTTCGTGTTATCAAGCGAATTCTTTTTTTTAAGCTTGACGCTTATTTTTCGATAGGTGTTTTCAGGCACTATTTCTAAGACTTGAAGCTATGAAAAATAGCTTCATTGCATTTGTGCATTAAGTCTTTATGTTAAAGATGTTTTTTTTTGCATTGTTAACTGGACGTGTAAAAATATAGTGATCGTATTATAAGATATACATAAATATTGTTTTTTTGAATATAGTTTTTATAATTTTTTCTTTTTCTAAAGTAAATTGTAAATACTTATGTATAAGTTTCGAATTCCAGACTGGTAAATTTCAATGAAAAATAAAGTAAATAAACCTTATACATCTTTGTTTTTCGACTATATTAACAAAATAAAATAAAGTATTAACAGCATTCTAGTTTTTATTTTGCAGTGCCAAGTGTTTTTTTTTATCTATTTTTTACTATATGTAGGTAATATAGAATGAGTCTAAGAACATTACTTATATTTATATATAAATTCAATAAAAAAACATTTTTTTCTAATTAAGGATTACATTTTCTAAATTGTGTTTAATTTCTCAGATCATTGAAATTAGCTGTATTTTTTCATTCATTATAATTAATCTAAATGAACCATTATAAATACTAGCAGATCTAAAATTTATTTTAAAAGTGAAATGAATTATTTAGCAGTTTTTACTTCTTAATTTCTTCATTTACATTTGTTTTACATTAATAATGATATATTGTTTTCTTGGAAAAGTTTTGTAGTATTTGTATTTATTTTTATTGTTTAATAGAAGTTTATTAAAATTAGTAAAATTAGAAAAGAATCTCTAGGTGTTTAAAAAGAAAACAACAGTTTATTATTTTATGTAAACATTTGTATGAATTGTAAATAAAGGTATATAGAGAAATTGAAGTATTGGTCAATGAGTTAGAAATATGAAAAATAATAGTTTAATATTATTCATAACTTATACAGTGATTTAATCAGTTTATGGAAATATATATCTGTCAGTAAATGATGCTGAGTATTTAATATAATGACAAATGTTTTTTTCCCTACAACATTAAAATTTTTACTTAACTATAAACATTGTTTAAGAATATGTCTTATAGTCACATGTTATTTTGATATTTTATTTACAAAATGATTATTTTTATTTTAGGAAATTATACCAAATATTAGACCAGGATTTTAAAGTTATAATTTTGTTATTTTCTTGATTATATAAACAATTTGTTTTCTTTGATCTTCAAACAAGAGTAGAAGTTAATTATATTTTTACATAAGTGAGACAAATTATTGTTATGGTTTCGATTTGTATTTGGTTTTTGCAAAAAATATTTGCAATAATGAATTAAATTGATGTTTATTCTTATTTATATTTATCTGTAAGAAAACATACTCGTAAAAATTCTTCCTATTTTGTTGTTTTTCTTTCAGAAATTTGTAAAATCTATATTGCAAATAGAGGGATATATGTATGAGCACAAATGAACATACATATGTATATATATATATATATATATGTATGTATATTTATATATAACATACAGACATACAAAAGAAAATATTCTGTAAATTACAACATGGCATAATATTTTTGTTTATAAATTTCTTTTCTTTGTAGATTAATTTCTGTATGAAATATGTAAACAATCCATAATTAAAAAATGGTATACTTATATT
The DNA here is from genome assembly GCA_034766995.1 of Acanthacorydalis orientalis. NCBI lineage: Eukaryota > Metazoa > Arthropoda > Insecta > Megaloptera > Corydalidae > Acanthacorydalis > Acanthacorydalis orientalis. The sequence goes on along the minus strand of CM068318.1, from coordinate 13,689,674 downwards.
AAAATCAAAATACAAATCAAATTACAATTAACTTCTATAATTATATCAAATCTTTTTAATGCATTTCAGTAAGTACTATTGAAAGTAATTATTAATAATATCTTGTTTGAAAGTAAGAAAATTAATTAAACAATGTAGGCATGTAAATATTTTGGTTTATTTTTGACAAAATTCTATTTTATCTAAACTTGGGTAATATTAAACTTATAAAAACATGTACTTAATATGGAATATGCACAAAAGTTAAAATTATCTTATACATATAAATTTTTAATTTGCAACCCAAATATCTATAGTGTTGAACATGTGTAATCTAGTTAAATATCTGTATTTCTGTTATAAAGTAATCTAATATTTTTTTCAAATGTTTTATTTGCAGTGAAATAAAACAAATATTAAAAGAACTGCTTGTATTTATGGGTCCATTTTTTTTGTTAAATAAGTTTTTCAGAAGACACTGAAGCACAGCAAAAGTAACTTTGATGTATGATTAAACATACGATTTTACTTATATAGTGAATGTAATAATAATAATCAAATATTTTTAAACTATTGGTGAAATAATATGAAAAATACACTTATATTAATTGTATTTTTGTATGACAGTATTTAAAATCAATTTATAAGTTGGTTTTTCTTCAATGGATTATTTTACTTAATAAAAGTAAGATTTCAAAAGTGTATAATGTATTATACTTTTGGAATTTTTATCATGCATCAATAATGTAATACTAGAAATATATTAGTCAGTTATTTTAAAGTTAATGTAATTTGAGTTTGTGTATATATGCATATGTGTATATATATCTATATATATATATATATTTGTATGTACGTATATCTCATAAGATCTGATTAGTTATGAATCTGTTTAATATATTTTAATTTGTTAACGAGAAAGTAAATTCCATTAATATGTGAATTAAAACTATTAGAAAAAGAACATACTGCGTATCAATTGTATTTATTTTAGCAGCTTTTAATCATAAATATTTCATGATCATTTCAGGTTCGTGTTACATTGGAAGTAAAAGTATATATTTATTTATTATTTTTTACATTTGATGGGGAGAAAGAGTTCATTTTATATTTATTACTTGCCAGTGTAAATGCAGTATTTAATATGTATTTATTAGGGAAAATGTATTTTACATTCATTAATTAAATTCAGTTGTATAGTATGTTGAATATATCAACTTATTACTATATAACTTTATATGTATGTATATATAGCCTGTGTTAATCAATGCATTCAGATATCAATAAACGTATATTTTATAAATGTGTGTATTTTGTTTTTTTTTTTTAGGTAATTCATGTATGTGTTACATAATTACAAATGTTCTTTTAAGACAATTTGAAAATATTTTTATTTATTTGAAGAATATTTGTCATATATGTATATAAATGTGTTTTTTCATATTGAATTGAAAGAAATATTTTTTATTCTATTATTTTCTTTTCATTATCTATTGTTTTCCAGTCTACCATAAAAATAATCTAACATTAAAAAAATAATGTACTTTTTATTACAGTTGCCTCTAAACCCCAAATATCTCCCTCGTCAAGTTCAACGGTATTTTATAAATTTTCCTTTTGAATAAAGAGAAATATGAGTATTTCATATACTGTTTATTTCTGTATAAAATTTTCATAACCGATTTATATTTTTTCACATATTTAAGTCTTCCAGAATATTATTGAAAGGTAATTATATTTCTGATTTAAAATTTACATTAAATATTTTGAAACACATTGAACATTAAAAAATTATTTATTTTATCAATTTCTTTTTGAAAAATGGTTTTTACATTTTAAAAATAATACGAATTAAAAAAATAATGCTGTAATCGTGAAAAAAAATTTGATTTGAATCAAAAAATTGTAATTCTGAATATAAAATAAAATAGATTCTCATACTTCATTAGCTTTTGATCTCATTTTAAATTAGATATCGGCATTTAATTTATTTTGCAGGTCGAACGAACATGTGGAAAGTTTCCGCGAGCCGGATATGTTCAGGATTTCTAATTTGTGAAAGTTTCGGCGTGGGCATGTTTATAATAAGAAAATTTCTATTATATTTTTTTTAAGTGTCCAGTAAAAATTATTAATTTGGAAATAAACTTTTTAAATTTATTTTCATTTCATAAGCACTCTCTTTTGAGTAGAGTACCGACGATCTAAAATTGACGGTCTAACAAGTAAGCGTGACTCACTGGTTGCTGTTTGTTGATCAATTTCAGATCATTTAATCTAATACTTTTTAAGTTCATTTAAAATAATTGTGATTAAATTTTTTCATAGACTAGGGGGCTTCGCTCTATGCTCGCTTCGCTCATCAACCCTCGGGCTCTCTGCGCTCGCCCGTTTCTCAAGTATAAGCATGTACTTGCAGCCGAATTAAACAATAAACATATTTTTTAAATCTCATTATGTCTACTCGTATATAATTATTATCAGGTATATAGCAACTTAATCGTTATATGTATATATATATATATATATATATATATATATATATATATATATATATATATATATATATATATATATATATATATATATATATATATATATATATATATATATATATATATATATATATATATATATATCTGTGTGTGTGTATGGTGTGTGTCTATATAAACATGGCAGTAGATTATTATATATATATATATATACATATTTTTCTTTTCTTTTAACTTTATAATAAGTACTTAACATTTATTAAACTTAGCCTTAATTTAATATATTTTCAAATTATGATCCAAATTAGAGGTATTTGTATCATCATTACTATTTTTTATAAGAGGGAATAAAAGTATTAAGTTGATCGACTTCTTTCTTGTTAAAAATTCTTAAGGCGAAATAATAATGAAAAGAACAAAAAGTTATTGATAAATACGTCAAGAGTTCGTATCGGAGTTTTTCTGACACGTCATCTTTTATAAAGTTATTGTTTTGAATAGTTAATGAATTTAGATTTAGACAGACTTCTAACATGATTAATTAAAAATGATTAATTGTTATCCATGACATAGACGAAATAAAAATTAATATTTTTTCATTAGTATTAATTATAAGAGTTTCATCAAATGTGATTATATTATAGAATTTATTCAAGTATGTATTAGACAGAAAAAATATTTTTCTTGCAAAATCAGATCGTAAATTAAAAAAAATGATTTGACCAGTATAAGAAATTATTCAACGTTTTTTTTTTTTTGATATTTCGTAAAAGAAAATAAATATTTTAACAAATGACAATAAAATTATTCATGATATATGTCGTTATTATTTATCTTTGTTATTGTTTATTGAAATAGTGCTGTTTTTACTAATTAAATTTCTATTTAAATTTATGTCTATTAATATATAAGACGTCTAATAAAATGATAAATGATACGGTTTTAAACGTTACAGTTTTGAAAATTTTTAATAAGAAAAATTAATCACAGTTTGATTTACAATGAAAACCGTAAATTGGACTATTGCGTGTAACTTTTGAAGGTAAAGGTTAATTGAATTTAAAAAACAATACTTTTATATATATATATATATATATATATATATATATATATAAATTTATAGATATATGTGTATTTTTATATTGTAAGTTTATGTTGCTAAAATGGATGACTGAAGACAATTAGCTTGTCGTTAAAATAAATAACGTAATATCGAAGGTTTAAGTAAATATCATGAATACATCTTTTATGTTATTTATTTTTTTATGTGTATATTTTAATAATATTTTATATTATTTCGTTTTCACTTATTTTTAGTTTAAAGTTTAATTGAAATAACTAAGTACATACATAAATAATTCACTAAATACTAGTTTTACATATGCATTCTAATTTTTGTATATTTATGACAGTGAGTTTATATCTTTTTTGTTATCTATTATATATCGTATATATATATATATATATATATATATATATATATATATATATATATATATGATACATTTTCAGTATTATACAAGTTCATTTTCATAATGAATATTACATTAATATTATTATTATTTACAATAGTTATTCTAATATTGATTATATATTATTTTTAATTTCTATATACTGAGAAATAAGTTACCGTAATCTGAAATGTTTCATGTAAAAGTTATAAGCAAGCATACGAAATATTTTAATAAAGGCAAATTGTTAAAGACACTCAATCAGCAGGTTGTTGGGAAACTCTCGACCATTTAAAGAAGAAAGGTAATGTTTTGGAGAAGACACTTAGCGGGCGTTCTTGGATATTCATAGATAATGAAATATGCTCCATTCAAAATTGGCCTAATAGGAATCCGTTTTATATTGTCAATGTTTTTTCAATCATCTTTGGTGATTCCTTAGGATATATATATATATATATATATATATATATATATATATATATTTATATATCCTACTGTTTTAATTAAATAGAACTCCGCGATAAAAATATGAGAGAATTTCGTATATTTAATAAAAAATTATAAAAAGAATAGAAATAATAAGAGTTCTAAATGGTAAATAGAACTGGTATTCTTCTAAATCGTTGGAAACACTGGAAAAAAGCTGTTCTACTTGTCGAATGATAAGGTTTAATTTTTAATCTTTTATAAAATATTTGAATACTTTGGGTTATGAAGTCGTTATTTGCGTTTCTATACATAAAATATTATATATATATATATATATATATATATATATATATATATATAATATTACATGTATAGATAATTATAATTGTAACTAAAAAAAATGTATGGCGAATAAAATTATTTATAATTTTTAAATAAACTATTAGTTATTCATCATAATTGCCATAAAATATTTGTTGAGAATATTGATTACAATGATTTAAGTTGTCAACGAATCTTTAAACCCCAATTAACCAACTAATCAACTAACCAGAATTTCAATATAATGGTAAGACATAAAAAAACATTTTTGTATGTGTTTTTTAAATAGTGTTTTTATGTAATATGTAAGAATTTATAAATTAATGTATTAATTTTAAATCTTTTATTTATTAATTAAAATTGTAGAAATGAAAATAAGTATGTCGAATCTTTGTGGTTGATTTTTTTTATGTTTTAAATATGTCAATATTTTTATTGATTCGTATACTAAATAATTTAATATTTCTTTCAGTTTTAAGAAACATTTCATTCTATGCACGTAATTGTAAAAATCTGTAAAAAGATTTTGGTTTCATTTTCTCAATGATAATAAATCTTTAAAAGTAATAAAAACATGTTACTTTTAGTTTTCTTATTAAAATATTAATTTTTACGATATCAGCTGTCAATAAAAATCAACTACTTTCCTTTTCAATAAAAATATACTTTCAACCCTTCTTCGATGCCACCCTCATTTTCCACACTATGTATGCTTTTTGCATATAGATAGTAGACTCTCACCCCTTATATCATTCAGTTCTTTCTTTCCCTCGTCCTCGTTCCATCATGTTATTCACAGGCATATATGCACATGTAAACACAGTACATACACATGCATGTATATATATATATATATATATATATATATAAATATATATGTATATATGTATGTATATGTACATTAACTATTAAGCTGACATAACAATTTTAGATTATTAAATATAATATATTGAAATATAAACCTTAAAAATTAAAAAAAATAGAGAATGATATTAATTTTTAATACGGTGTTAAAAAAATGATTTTTTGTAGTTATAAGTTAAATTTTTATTTATAAAATTCTTATTGAAAAATAGATTATAACTATTTTTTAAAAAGAATCAACAACGTGTTGATTGTTGATAATAAACGTTTTTTATATAGACTATTTCAAATTTAAAAAATGTATCAGTAGTAAAATATACTTATATAGAATATTTACAGAATGGACATCTAAGAAAATCTTGTAAATTTGTTGTTCTGTGACTATAAACGAAATATATGTTATCATCTCTTCCTAGTTAGGTGGCCAACATATTAGGTTCGTAATTGATGTGTCATGGGTTTGGAATTCGACATGTATTATATATTATTTTCTCATATATTTAACTGCCCAGTTTTGTAAAATAATTTAAAAAGAAAAAAGTTTCGTATTTAAAGTTTGGAATTTAAAGCAGAAAAAATTAAATAATATTAAAGTATTGTTGAAAATACAATGTCAATCTGACAAAACGACTCAGGTTTGTAATTCAGGTCTAAAATAAAAAAAAATATGAATATTTGTTTCTTATAAATGTTATTTTATATATATATATATATATATATATATATATATATATATATATATATATATATATATATATGCTCGTATCATATACGTTTGGTGTGCATGTGTGAACAACGAGTGTATAATACAAATACAAGTTCAAGACACAGCTGATGCGCGTGCCGGCTGCGCAATACAATCAACGTGCAGTCAACTGTCATTTGATCAGTCGAGCTTTCGGCGTATTGACGCGTTGTTGTGTCTATTATCTGAACAACGCATTAGGAATATACATAAAAGAAACATTCGTTTTAATCAATTTTGTCAAATATGGAACGCATGTTGAAACGTGTTGGTTTATCGCGTCGCACAACCGATTCAAATAACAAATCTAACGAAGCGAATGGTGGTGGTGGTGCTGCGTCAGCAACCCCAAACAGTAGTGATTCGAAATCGCGACGTAGGCGTCGTAGCAAATCGCGTCGTCGTCTCGGAGATGTAACTGTCGGCGACGCTTCCCACGGCCGGGAAGTTGTGACGACGAAAACCTCACGAAGTGTTTTTAATATCGATTGGACAGAATATGTGAAAGAGTGTAAACCGTCGTGTAGACCTCGTGCTATCACTAGGAGGTTGTGTCGTGGCAGGAGGAGCGAGGATAATGAGTTGTACAGATCGAATAGTTTCAAATTTGAACGGTTCGTGAGAGGCAGAGACGATGGCGGGCAGACTATTGCTACACTGGAGAAACAGGTTCGTGAAAAAAAATTTTTACCGATTCAATAACATATCATTGACACATCCATTTCCTCGAGATATCCTTTGATTTCCTCACCATTGAAACATTCTTTCAAAATATAAGGTAATTTTCAATTAATAAACCATCTGGATCAAATGAAGATTTGTAAATGTGCGAAACAGCAATGAAGTACACAGTTTATTTTCAGACACATTCAGCTATAAAATAGCATTTGAAAACTGTCAGTATACGATGAGTATTTGAAATCTGTCCAGATTGAATACACCTTTTATATTTCAAGCAATAGACAGCTCTATTTTCTATCAATAAAATAAGAATGTTCGATCCTACAAAGCTGGATGCACATTTTTATGTATAAATAAAAAAACGCAAGGTTAAGGAAGATTTATGATTTTAACAAACTGTTACATATTTACCTTTTTTCAGTCAGTAACATTTAAATTAATTTATAATAAGTAGATAATAGCATTTTAGATAATAGACTTGTTAATTGTCGACAATACGTGTAATTGAATTCAAAGAAAATGTTTAATGTATTTTTAAACAGCAATTCTTACATTAAATAATTACACTTTTACAGTAATTGCGTTAGTTGTCAGTAAAAGTATTTTCAAGTCTGAAGGTCTAGGTTAGATCTTTTTTAGACTCTATATATTCAGTTATGCAATTATTTTTTGTTAATGTATTAACTAAAGAAGATATAGATAACTTGAAAAGAGATATACACTTATTTTAGTCTCAAAACATTAATAAATATTAAAGTTTCTCTCTCTCTCTCTCTCTCTATATATATATATATATATACATATATATATATATATATATATATAAATTTAATCTTATA
>CM068318.1:13609370-13676870 GCA_034766995.1 Acanthacorydalis orientalis | reverse complement strand
AACTAAGACTCTTTCGCTTCCTCTCTCTATGTATATATATATATATATATATATATATTATCAAAGTATATTTAATTTTTTGTATAAATAATTTAAACTAGAAATGAATTCTAAAAATGTACTGATAGTAATCCTTAGTTAATAGAATTGATTATCACTAGCATCTTCAATTCTTTTTATTAAAGTAGAGTGAAGTAGTACAGAATATTTGAAATTTTGTTAAAATACAAAGTTTGTCGTGGCATTATAATAACTGATGATAAATGCATGAAGACAATCCGAATGTAAAACTCATTTAGAGAGGAAAAAAGTACGTATGAGCGAGTATAAGCACAAATCGTCGAAGACTATTTTCTTGAAGCTCGGAAAAATCTCGTCTTACGTCAGATAAAAAAAAACATAGATGACAATCTTATCACTATAAAGATGTTCTGTGTATCATGTGAGGTTAACAGGTTCTTGTATATAAGATGAAAAACGTGCCAGAGTACAGAATGAAAAACGATCTATATTTTGCGAATGCTAAGAGAAAAATAAGAACATCATGTTGTAATTATGGTAATTTCGTTCAGAAAGATTGTTACATTCTAGAAAGAGACTAAGAATCGGAATGAATAATAAAATTGTTTGAATTTAAGTTTTTAATGATGTTTTATATGAAGTGTTCAGTGAAATAGTTTATAATTCAGAAGTTTATAATTCGGAATAAAAATACTTAATAAGTAACTGCTGTTTTTTTGGAAGGTGAACAGAAAAAAATAGTTTTAAGCAGGATTTAAAAAAATATTCAAATTAATATATTTTTAATTAAAAAAAATTGATTGTTTAAATTATTTTATATTTAATACTAATTCAAAAATATTGCTTTATTTGAGACAACCATTTTATTAAATGTGATAAATCTTTTAATTCCAGATTCGCATTTATAACCTCATGTCTATCATACAAATTACATATTATACAAATTACTTTTGATATTTGTATTTTGATTGTGTAATATAATTGAAAATATTAAAAAAATATTTTTTTTAATAATTTATTATCTTTCATATGCTGTAATTTTCTCGAATTTCAACTTCAACAAATGATTTAATTTTATTTCATAGTCAACAATTTAATTTTTTAACTATAATTTTTTTATGGTCATTGTTCTTTTTGAAAATCAGGTAGTATATATACATGTATATATATATAAATTGAATTTTTAATAACATCAGAAAGTAATATTTCAGATTTTCTAAAAACAATAAGCTTAAATATTAATTATTTGTGAAATACTGTTAGAAATAGCTTTAAACTTATTTTTATTAAGTACAATATTTTTGTGTTAGTTTTTTTATCGTTGTTTTTTTATCGTATTTCATCTACGATCAGACGTTATAATATTTATTTTTTATATTTTTCTAAAGAAATAATATTAGAATATTACAATTAAAATTAATTTTTTATTAAATTTAAAAATCTTACAATTGTTACAGATATTTTCAGATAAATATAGAGTATATAATATGACTAAATATTCAATTTATTGATTGGGTAATTGTCGAGATACATAACTGTTATATTTTTAGAATTTAACATTGGTCTAGATTGAATAAACTATTAATATTAATAGAGCAGAAAATCGTTTATTTAATGAAAAGCAATGCTGGTCATAAGTGAAACCATAAGTCATTAATTCGGTGGCATATAGTGTTGAAATAATATCTTTTTAACTTGACGAGGGTTTGATTTATTTACATGAAATTAAATTTATGATACTATTTATTATTAATAACACAAACATTACTGTACTGCATTAAAAATATTAATAGTAATCAAGAAGAAAAACAATTATTTTAAAGTTTGAATAGTTTAACTAATATTTGTATTAAATTTAAGAGAATACAAAAAAATGATTATATTATTAATACACAATATTTATATAAAATGGTAATGGAAAATGATTAAATTTTCACTTCAAATATTATTATTACTACAACGAATAAATAATTAATACATTATACAAAATATCTTAGGTTAAATTTCAATAAAAATATTTCTTAGAAAAAATTATATTAAAAAATAATAAATTTAATGTATAACGATATAAAATAAAAGTAGATGTTTTTATATATTATGAAAATAATTTATGTAGGTAATTAAATATATTTCATTTATTTAAAAGTTTTATTTGCAAACTTATCTCATAACTATTTCATATTAAAAAAAGATAATATCCATATTTAAAAAAAATTAATTCAAATTTTCTATTTAAAAACAAACAGTGCTTTTAAACGAACCTAAACTTCAAATAGAATCTAATATTTCAAACACTTGCGTTATGTATATACAAATATCAAAATTTTCATCAGACAATATATGATTACTTCTGTGAATGTGTCTCGTGTGTGCCTTTTGTGGCACGCTTGAGACACATTCACAAAACTGAAATGGTAAACCGTTGATAAAGGTAAACTAAAACACATTTTAAAACCTATCAATACAATGTACAATAAAAATATAAATTTTATTTATCAATTTTATATATATATATATATATATATATATATATATATATATATATATATATATAATATTTCAGGTGTTAGTAATATTTTTGCGTTATGTAATCATAAAATATATAAAACAGCAATACCACTCATTTGAGATGAACCTGGATTCATAAATAATAATCGTGTTTATTCATTTTCATTCTTAATTCTATGTATTTCTTTCTATTTTCATCTAACCTCACTATTAATAATGCTAAATGAATTATGTTCTAATTATTTTATAAGGACAGTGAGGATAGAAAAGGCATGTATATTCGTTGACTTCCTCTCACCTATATGTATAATTTAGTATTAGATAAAAATAAGCTTTGTTATAAAAAGTAAAAGTGATGGAAACACCAGGTATAATATAATATATTTTTGTCAGTTATATTTTTTCGATAAGAAACATTGAACCATTAATAAATATAACAATATTAATAGAATATTGTTCGCAAAAAGAAAATATAAATGATTTTTTTTCATAATTATTAAGTGAAAAAACGCTTTAATAAACGGATTTTATTTACTGTAAACAAAACGCTGTTGCTACAAATTATCACGATTCTTTTTATTTACATTCTCTGTATGGAATTAATTTCAAATAAATATATATATATATAGTAGGGAGCTTTGCCCCCGGCTTGCTGCGCTTGCCAACTATTCAAATATTCAAGGAAATATCTTATTTATTTTAAAATTATGGTGCAGTGCATATTCATAAAGCAAAGAATATGACAAGAATGTTGCAATTACAACTTAGAGATTCTTTTTTAAATATTGTGAAATCTCTTTTCTTCAGAAAAGCTAAAAATTTAACATCTTCGGTGAAAAAATATATTTTTTTAATAAATATTCATAATGATACAAATTGGAGATTCAGTATATAGACAATTTTTTTTTAAATTATATTTTATAAAAGATTTGAGTGTATTGGAGTTATTTTTAAAACAAAAAGTTAAAATTTAAAATTAAGATTTTTGAATCAAGTTTTTTTTTAATAGAGTAGTCAAATAAATCGAACGCAATAGATGTATACATAAGCAGACTTAATTAGAATATGAGTAGATGAAATGAATAAATATCAGGAGAAAAAATGTATATAAAATGGAACTGTTTGATGAAAAACTGAATTATTCATCAGCTTTTTTTAAACGCTATTAATGAAAACTCGATTAACATTTGAAAAGCATGTTATATAAAAATATAATTAAAAATTGATAGATATCGAATAAAATAATGCATCAAGGTCATATGGAAGTGAGTTAAAATTTTCAAATTAATCGAACGCGTGGTAATGAATTCCGTTCTCTTTTATTTTGGAAATGATTGATCAGTCATGTAAAAAGTTTCATAAAAGTATCTATGTATGTAAATTTATTTTTACATATTCATATTTGCATCATTTTTCAAGTAAGAGTTTTACTACATGCTTAAGTTAGTCACTTATAAAAAAAATATATATAATAAATATTTTCATTTTAATTGCTTGTTTTGTTTTATAAAATTTAATCAGACTTGTAAAATGTATCCACAATATTGTTCTAAAACATTGCTTTTTGAATTTCTTATATATGTATATATATATATATATATATATATATATATATATATATATATATATAATATATGTATATATAAATTAAAAAAACGAAAATATTATTTTTTTACAATATTTTTGGTAGTAGAGATTGTTATATGTTTGAAGTTAATTTTCTAAGAGAAATCCTCCTATTATAGAAGATTAATATTTTAACGAAACTTGATGTTTAATATTCAATGTTTAATGTGTTACACGCTTAATATTCGGATATATGTGAATAAACAGTTTTATCTATTGGTTATGTACTCTGTTTCAATTTGACTTAGTATCGAGAAACCTTATTTTTTGAATCAGATCCAAATCAAGTTTTAAATACATATATTTTAACAACACATGCATTTTATTATTTTTTTAAAAAAAAACTGATTAATAAAATGTCTACATATTTCATTGTTTCAAGTTAGAAATTTTAAATAGTTTAATCAGTTTAAAAAGTTATACGTTTCTATTAAAATATTTTAGTTTTTAGTTGTGAGTATAAAATTCAGAACATGCTTTTAAATAATATTTCATTAAAGGTTTTTCACAGATAATTTATTGTTTTCCATTACTAGTTGTAACGCATAAATTACTGTCTTGTTTATTAAGGTGCTCGAAAATATGATAGCAAGGATATGTATATATATATATATATATATATATATATATATATATATTATACAGAGAGAGAGAGAGAAAAGGAGAACAGAATTAATTATTGAAGTACTTCTTCCTCTTTATAAAATATATCATTTGTTGATATTGAAATCTGTTAAATTACAAAAGCTTTTCATCATGTCAGAACCATTTAAACGATTTAAAAAAATGTATTATAATGAGAATCGTATTTAAATTATATATAAATAAATAAATGAATATAATTTCAAGTCACTGATTTAAAGTATTTGCTTTCAAACTTTTTTATTAGTGATTCAGTATTGAGAATTTACAGAATACGATGCTAGCATATAGCAACTAAGCATATAGCAACTACAACCGAGCCCACATACAGGTTGATCCTGGTATCACTGATATGTATATATTCGTATATTATATAACATTTTTATTTAAAATCAAATATCACTAAATTTCCATATTATTGACAAAAAATGTAGATAGATATTAACAAACGATTACAATAATATCGAATGTTATTTTAAAATACAAAATTTGACTTTAATTGTAAAGCAAAATAAAAAAAAACAATTCAATTGAATGTTGATATATAATTTAAATAATGTAAATTGTACAAAAAAATATTCATAAATTTTAATGTAATAGAAAAACTAAAAAAGTATAAAATTTAAGTTTAATATTTTGTAACAGGTAATTTATGAAATTAAATTTTTTTAAGGCATTTTTATCAGCTTGCATTAGAAAGATGTTATGTTCGATATAAAAGATGACTATCCCTTTAAATTTGGGCATTAATTAAGACTTCTTTATGCTCATGGAATATTTCTTATGCATACAATTACATTAAAATAATAAAATCATTCAATGGATGTATTTTCATTTATATATATATATATATATTATTTTCGCGAGAGTTCTTTATAAAAAATCATTAAATTCTTATCATTTTTACTTCAGTGTTCTTTTATGGATCAATCAACGCAAATGGAATATTTACAAGTTATTTTTTTACGGATGATATGGAAACCAATTTTGAAAAATAATTAAAATTTTTCTTGTGCTTTTGAAAATCTAGAAAGTATTTGTCAATTTCTTCTAATACACATTGAATGATTTGATAGTTTTAACTATGATTATATATTATCACTTCTGTTGTTTCATTTAAAAGAATCATTTAATTATTATACAATTAAATAAATTCTTATTTATAGTTGTTTTTGAAGTAATATTATTTTTAATTTTGAAACCTTTCTATTTTTAAATAAATAAAAAAGATTCATCTCATTAATTTACTGAGTCATATTACACTTTAAAATAAAATATCAATAATATTAAGTGAAATATTAATAATATTTCACTTTCTCAATGCTTATGTGCCCAATAGGCTAGGCTGCTTAGATACACACTGTCCGGGTATGGTTTTGTTATTTTTTGAAAAATGTTATCAAGAAACTGAAAATTTACTTAATAGAAAATATACATAAAAGTGCTGCACATTCCAAGGAAATTGGTGGTTATTTTAGTTATTACACTTTTGTTATGATTTTATAAAACATTAACAAATATTTTTTCAAATCTATACACAATTTTTAAAAAATTCATCAGTTAGTTATTTAGAAAAGAAGTTACAAATGAATCTAGAAATATTTTTTTTTTAAAAAATTGAAATTTAGATATCAATTAATGAAGTTATAAGTTATAACTTGGTATTTCGTATTTCTTTATAAGTTAAACTTTTTGTAGGAAGATAATTTGCAAATTAATAGCAAAAATGGTTTAAATTATGAAATAAAAACAATATATATATATATATATATATATATATATATACACACACACATTAATGAGAGCAAATGTAATAAATTTTTATATTTATAATTGCTTGCGAAGAGAAACTGTATTCAAATCCGAACCTCTATTTTCTCTTTCAAAAATTAACATTACCAATTTTGGACCTCGAATACATATCGATATGGGAACCATTCATATGAACTCATTAAACTTGTATGGCAAATCCATAAAATGATTTTGTTATAAAACGATAATACTGAACATCAACTAAAACTGTGAAACCATTATAGCATCGGTGTACTATTTATATTTTTCGTACAATGTTTCATTCCCTCTTCTTCTCGCATGTACATATATATATGATCATATTTCCGGCGTTTTAACAATAACAGAGTATCGATATTAATAAGGAAATGCATTTAATATTTATCACATAAAACAGACATTCTATTTCGTTTTATTAATGGCGGCTTACAATGTACAGGCAGACAATAGACAGCTGTTGCTCAATTCACTGTATGCATAAAGTTATGCTGTTTTCACCCCTATCTACCATCTTGATAAAGAACTTGTTTTTTCCACCTTTCGTACACATACACACACACCCATATATATATATATATATATATATATATATATATATATAATGTTCATTTATCAATGAATGTAATATGTATACACGCAATGTTACACTTTATTTTATATTATAGAATTACTTGTGTTTTTATTTTGATTGTTTTATATACAGAATCAAATAATTAGACAAACGAAAAAGTACTCTTACATAGTTATATATATATATATATATATATATATATATTTATATATATAATACATATATACTTATATACATATATATATATACACATACATACATATGTCTGTATGTGTGTGTGAGTATACTGATGTATACAAAATAAGAAAAAAAAACAATAATTAAAATATAAAATCAGTCTTATGTGTTTCGTTTTGATGTGAACAGTAATTATTTAAATCTATCTCAATATTGAAATCAATTTCCTGTTTGTTGACTAGCTAACAAATATCTTTATAAAAGCGTTTTTCCTGATCTAATTAAAAAAAAAATAATGCGATATCTTCAATAAGCGAGAACGTTTATTCAGATTCGGTCTTTTATTTTGATATGAATGAAACAGTATGAAATTAATGTAAAAGATGAATCTGTGTCAGAAAAAAAAATGCTACTGTAATCTAATTTTTATTATTTTTGTTTACATTTAAAAACTGTATCAGAACAATTAAAAAGGTATTTTAATTTCATATACATATATATATATATATATATATATATATATATATATATATATATATATATATATATATATATAAATGTATGCATATCGGAGAATGCAAGTTGATGTATGCTATGTGTTTTGCATAAAAATTGCTTAATTAACTTTGAATTTCATACCCCACTCAAATTATTTATTATGGTCTTCATGCATACATATATATATATATATATATATATATATATATATATATATAATTTATTTTATTAATTTTGACGTTTATTTTCAATCGATAATAATTGGTTGATCTTTGGACTCATTCGATAATAAGAAATGTAGGATTGTATAAAATGATATACAATTATGTACCAAATATTATCTTTTTATGTTTAGATAGTTATTAATTACAGTTAGTGTTCTATATGATTGATTTTTATTTTGTGTTACTATATGCTGTTATTATGTGCTGTTATTTTTTGCTTACTTATTATTCATTCTGTCTGAGTAGTTAAATACTAGTTAAAGTTTAAGTGTAATGTTTTTATATGTATAATATTTTGTAAAAAAAGTATTTAAAAAAAGATGTACTATTGAAACAATTTGTTTCCAATAGAACATCTGTTGAATTTAAAAAACAAAAAAAATCTTACTCAATGTGCTAGTTTTGAGATGGATACGATGATTATTTGAATGAAATTCAAAGAATCATTTGCTCGTAATTGCCTTAAAATATTCATTTATCTAGTTTTTTTTTGTTACCGATTGAAAATTGTGTAAGATTAACATTGCACATTTGTTCAGTAAATCTTAAGTATGGGGTAAACACAATCCCTGATGTAATTAACGTTTTCTCTTCAGAATTTTCCACATTTACCTGTTTTCAAACAAAACACTGTAGTTATAATAAGTACACTTTTTTAGCGTTTAATCATTTCACAATAACTTTTTATTATCTACTGTCTTTCAAACAAAATTTGTATTATAAATAATAAATTATAGAATCTTACAGTAAGGTTATTTTTCATCTTAATACATGCTTAAAAATCTATGAAATATAAATTGCTGCAGTCTTTATTTCATGATCTATAAATATAATTGTAAAACCAATGATTGTATTATGATTTGTTATTTTTTTACATCAATTTTCATGAGAAAAAATCTGTTTTTATTTCTAATCTACTTTGTTTTAAAATGATCGGTGTAATCAAACCTTTTAACGTTTTTTGAAATATTTTATTTGTTATTAATAGTATAAAAATATTGAAAGATTGTATTTAAATGATTAATTGATATTTTTTTACTAATTTCATTTATTATATTTATCTCCATAAATATAAAATAGAATAACAATTTTAGATCTAAGTATTGTCAGTGAATTTTAAGACCAAAAATTCAACGATAATCCTTAGATCTCATATTATTATTATATTTAATCACTGGAGACTAATATAATATTAATTTCGGCAAATTTAAAGTAATATAAGAAAGTAGATTTCATGAAAAACCTGTATGCTTTATTTAAAAATATATTAGTTATATAAAGTAATTATTAGTGGAATTATATCTTCTCCTTTATAGTGGTATTATTTTTTGAAATAAATATTTATTAGAATGTCTTTAAAATAAAAAGTTTTTGATATGAGAAAGTTGGTTATCGATTTTATAATTTTGTCTATTTCTAGAATGTATCATTTTACTTTATTTTTGTTCTGATATTCCTGTAAGATATATATATATATATATATATATATATTAATATATATATATAAGTACATACACAGTAGAGGTGTGGTGGTTTAACCACTCTATGCTTTGAGATATCTAGTACTTTGACATAGTTTAATTTGATTTTTGCTTTGTACTTTGAATGTTGCAACCAGTACTTTCAGATCATACAGAAATTTTTTTTTAATCATCAATTTGTACTACAAATCGTAAAAATGTATCGTATTCTCATATATATATATATATATATATATATATATATATATATATATATATATATATATATATATATGTATAGTAGGTGTAAAAATTAATTCTGTGCCTTGAAATAGAGTCAATCATATCTCTGTTTTAAATTAAAATATTTGATCGTCGTTTTAAGACTTTCAAGTGCGAATCTTAACATTTAAAAACAGTATATATCTTAGCCAAGTAGTTGGCATAACCTCACAAAACAGTAGTGAACATGATGGCATCCAAAAAACAGAAAATTAAACATTAAATACTTTTTAGATTTCAGTTGAAAAAAATGGTGCCGAAGATGCAAGAATGATTTGTTTAGCTCTGGAGGAGATTTTGTGACACATAAAACACACAAAAAATGTTAAAACAGTGATGACTTCATCGACTGAAAGTCGCCATCTTTTTTTCGATAAGGGATTCGTCAGTTACTTGAGAGATGGAGCAAATTTATATAAAATAATAGGAGATATTTTGAAGATTGAATTTATTCTATTTTTCCGTAAACATTCATTTTCTATAAAAGAAGCAACGAATTAATTTGTAGATTTAATATATTTGACAAAATGAGTGCAAAAATCAACAGTTATTTATGATTTTGTCGTTGTGTTTATTTCCACTTGATTTATCTTTCAATACATTGAAAATATATGAAAAAGCAAAACTAACCTGTTCATCAAAACAAATCATTAATTAATAATTAAACAAGATATGATTTTGTATTTTTCTAGTTTTTAATTTTTTTAATTTTGTAATACTGGTGTAATTAATTGAGTTTATATGTGCATCATGAAATTGAATATGCATTGTTGTGTGTATATATGTATGTATACATACATTTTCACGTTAACACTTGAAAAGATTGCAATGAAAAAAATATTTTACAGTTTTTTATTACCGTTATTTAAAGGGCCGTAAATACTCGTATGTTTACTAGATGCGTTTGTCAGATAAAAACGTCCGCTTTTTGTAAAGTGAGTTTTATATGTACATTTTTATTTTATTTGCAATTTGTTTTTAGGGACGAAATATATAATGTTTGTAGAGAGTGTAATAGCGTTTTAGTTGTTTTATTAGCCATTTGTGTTATATACATTTTTCATAAAATAATCAACAGAGTAGACTGTTGACGTTTCATCGTCAGTAATCTTAGGAATGTATAATTACAACCATAGTCTTGTGCACACATGTAGAGGCATCTACCGGTAGTATTATTCATTCGACCGGGTTGTATACTATCTCGTAATCGATTTTTGTTGCCTCACGACGGCACTCGTTCGAGATACCGCTACTTCGATTACAACGTATGCTTTTACGTAACCCTTTTTGTTTTTTTCCCTTCGTCGCAATACTGACACAGTTCTAGAGATACGCGTCTACTTGAAGATTTTATCTCGGAAGGTTCCTTTTTACGGTCCGCTTATGTGGACTCGGAGAATGGTGATAGAGGATTGTATAAAAGAAAGAATCGTCCACTTGAGCCGTCATTCGATGGGAAAAAGACGACGGAAGCTTTTTATATTTATATTTTCGGGTCGGATTTTCTAAAAACGAAATGATTATTGCTGTTGCGGTGATCAATCTTTAGATTTGGGTCGGGTCTGTGACATCAAAAAGACAATAAAATAATTGCACGAGTTTCGTTAACTCAATACCACTTTATAGTTTATTTGAAGACAGACGGTTAAGTCAAACAATTAACCCGTAAATAAATCTTACTTCCTTTAAAGATTATAAGTGTATATATATATATATTTGTGGGTGTATACATACAGTTATATTTACACAAGTTTCATCTCTTTTATTTTGAAAGAAATGGTTTTGATTCTTTGTATGATTTTGATTTTAAGATTCTATTTTATTAGTGAGGAAAATGGGCAATTATATATTTTTAAAGCAACAATTTATTAAATGCAAACAATCGTTGATAATTTCTCTACAGCAGTCATTTTTTATAATTGCCTCGTATATAGATAACAAGAACCAAAAAGTATGTAGAATAGAAAATACAGAAAAATTAATGTGATATAAACATCTAAAATATTTATCGATTATTTATTGAAAGTTTTTATTATTATATTATTTATTTAATTAAAAACTTGCCAGTTTCTCCCGTACAGCGTACGGGTTCAGCGATTGCATGTGTACTGATGAGCCCCTGTAGTGTACGGGGAGAGGGTGAGATTGTGGGTGTAAAGTTTAAACACGATTTGTTTTGTTTTTTTTATTTTTATAAATTGAATTGTTTTTAATTTTATATAAATAAAAATAAATGAGAAAATTTTATTTTTTACTCTCATTTGTTGAAAAAAAAATAAATTGGGAAGTGGTTAAACAATCTCAATTCTCTAATTATGAGTATTAATCTTTCTTTTCAATTTTAATTATAATAGACCATTTTGAAAACACTTAACGTGTTTTTAAGATGGATTTTATATACAATTCTTCCTTTTTATTGATATTAGGGCGCAGATTACATCGAAAGATTTTTCCTGTGACACAATCATAAATAGTTATTCTTAATTTTTAAAGTTTATCTTTTTTATTAGTTTTTGTACATTTTTTTTATAAAGAAACGGTTTGAAATATATTATTGTTTGAAATCGTTTATATTTATTATAAAAAATGTTGCAAGAAATGTTGGAGTACAATGAATATTGATTGTTGTATATGAAATGCTTAATGCTTACAAGAATGACACGAAATGTAAATTGATCTGAAAATTAAAATTTCCGTTTTAAGTTTACATTTGAGCATAGTTTTTTTTGTAATTGATATTTATAAAATAAATGTATCTGATATATATATATATATATATATATATATATATATATATATACATAGTTTTATTATATTTGAGGTATTTTAAACCTATTTTCTAATGTTATTATTTTAAACATTTTTAAAACAGTTCTACAAGTTGAATATCATACTTTTTTGTAATAAAATTACAAAAAAGTATGATTTTATTACATTATTACATTATTATTGATTTATTGAAAATCGTAGATTAATTACTAAAATTGAAAATAATTTTCAATTATTAAATAAATGAAAAAAATCTACACGAAGAAAATTAAAAAAATCTAGTTTTATTACACAGATATCAATAAAAAAATTTTTCTTGTTATATTGTTAAAGTCTCGTATACGGCATTGTCCCTAATTTGATGTACGGTAATGTTGTACGTGCTGAAGAATCTCATAACTTAGCATTAAATATCCCATGGGAGCAGTAAGATCCCTATTAACCCGTTTGCATCTATAAGCTTATTATACGTTATATGTTCATAAACCAATCACGGTCATCACAGACTCTAAGTTTGTGAATACTACTTGTAAATATTCATAGGATTAGAAAAAGGTATCAGTTTATAATTAAGATGTTTAAAATACCTATTCGATTTTCATTGTGAAAGATATGTTTCTATTAATAACTATAATGAAATATTATATTAAATATCACAGAGTTAATATTAGATATTTATATGTAAAAAATATTTTTTTCAAAGAAACAAATCAATTGATGTTATTGTGAAAAAATTCAGAACGGAAATGCTATTCATATTCAGAAATGTAAAAGAAGTTAAAAATAGATATTAATATGAACAGAAGGAATGATTTCACTTATAACATAAATTTAAAACAAACATTGTATTCATAAAAATATATTTCAGTTTTAATTTGCTAATAAACATGACAGTTTAATAGCCGTATTTTAATTTACAAGACTAAATAAACATTATATCATTTTTTTTAAAAGCAGACATATTTTAACTTCGAAATTATTGAAATTAAAAATTAAATATTCACAGTATAAAGTCTGATTAAAAAATCTTGCAATATATAATACGAAGTTTATTTTATTTTCAAATTATTTTTACAAATTATTAACAAAGAATTAAAACGGATTCTGCTATTTTCCTTTTTCTTCTTAAATACAAGAGAGAAGCTGTTCCATTTTTTTGCATTCTTGTATTATGTTAATTACTTATTTTAGAGATTTATGTTTCAATATTAGTTTATAAATCTTTCAGTACTAGGAGGTTCTTTTTTGTACACTATTCATTTTGAGAAATTCCGTTATCAATAATACGAAGATAAAAAGTATGTAGATTTAGCTGAACATAAGTTATTCTTGTAGTTAAGTGTAAATGGATTCGTTTCCAAAATATTACAAAGTCAATAAGATTGCAGTATTATTATTCTTTCCATTTTAAAAGCATATGTAAAATTTGAAATTCTGATCCTCTATTATTTGAGAGAAATTAGATTTGGTGTTTTCAATATTTTTACACGATATTATGAGAAAACCACATTTCCGAACATAATATCTAAGAGATATTAGGTTGATGAGAAAATAATTAAGATTTTTGTTTCCTGAATTCTAATCTTAATTTTTTTTCATTGAAAGTGTCATTTAATCGTATTCATGTTAATATCATTTTTAAGTGGATTTTTTGGCCTGTGTTTTGGTAACATCGATTTTGGTTTTATTATTAATTTTGCTTCAAATTCAGCTATTGAATTAAAGAGGGAAAAGAAGCAAATAAGAGCATTTTTTATATGAGTTCAAAATGATGGTAAAACAGCAGAATCCTGCTCATAAACTAAACGATATTTTTGGTGTGGGTACTGTTAAGGAACGAACGGTGCAATAGTGGTTCCAAAAATTTCATGCTAGGGACGAAAGCTTTGAAGATGAAGGTCATGGGCGTCATTCTTCAATTCATAACGACCAACCGAAGGCGTTATTTGAATTAGAACCATGTATAACAATTCGAGAACTTGCACAAAAGTTAGACGTTGGTCATTCAACAGTTCTGGATCATTTAAATCAGCTAAGAAAATCAAAAAAGAGAAAAATGCATATGAATTTGACGGCCATAAATCGCAATTATTTTCCTATCAACATAATATTTAAAAATTGAGAATTTTCAAATTCTTTGAATGTTTATGAATATAAAAAAGTTTATATAATATTTTATTGATTTCATAGACCGTTTAAAATAAATGTATTATAATTTATCAAAATTTGCTTGTGGGAGAAGAATCAAAATTGATCAATAATTAGAAACAATTTGTGGATTGTGGAGTAAGAAATAATTCATCTATGAGAGTAGTTTTTTAAAATATTTGTGAACGATTAAACTAAAGGGTTATTAATACCATTAAGTTTTTCAATAGTTAACAAGGAAGGTCGATTAGTATCTTTCTTATTAAGCACGCTTCCAGTCTTGTGAAGTCGCGCAATTAAACGTGACATTCTAGAATTATTGAGTACTGAAGACTTAGAAAATTGTTCATCGAGTCAGCTTAAAAAGTTCAAAATGATTAGGAAGTTAACGACGTTTAAATATGAATATATGTTTAGTTTGGAAAATGTTCATTGCTTGTAATTTAAAAATACATACTGCTAAAAGAACTGATAGCGTGATAATGTTTATTCAAATATTGTTCTATATGTCAGGGAGTGTACGTTTGATAACATTAGAATTGGTATTTAAGTCCGTAAAAGTGACACAAATAATAAGTATTTACATATCGTTATCTGAATTTCTGATCACCTGGTGCGTTTTTTTGCCCAATAATAATTATTGTGAATTTTAAAATCAATACTAATTTTATTAGTTATAATAATAATATGTCTATATAAAAGATGTATAACGAAAATAAATGAATTTTCATATAAAATTATTATTTAGCTGGTAAATAAGTTCTGCTTTATATGAACATAATGTTAAATTATTTTACATAGTCGAACTTAACATAAAATCATTGATATAGAACTGTACATAAGAGGTTGAGCATTATTTCTATCAAAGCCTGTAAAAGAAACCTTCATGATTGATAAAAATATTAGTTTATTTTTTAAATCAAGCTTTTCAATTATTTTCAAACATTCATCTATATAATCTAAAAAGAGTAATACAAAATTTTGATTTGTCTCCAATGAAAGGAATTCCGATTAAAATGTCCTTCCGATAGTGTCAGAGTGACAGATTTCTTTTCAGAAATTTGTGTTACTTACAGAAGCTTTATTTATCGTTTAATTAAATTGCTTTACGTTCTATTTGTCGACATTTGCTGTCTGAAATAAATGTAGTTGTCGGATTTTCGCGTTCGTGATAATTGATACTAATCTTTGATTTTCTAATTTTCTTGTACAAAATGTTGACGTTTCAGTTTAAATTTCTAAATAATTTATTTCGTTATCACTTTATTAATATGTTAATATTTTTTTATATATCTATTAGAAACGGTTGGATATATTATTATATAAAATTCATATTTCAGTAAAACTCAGTTGTAATTATACATATCTGTATCTGTTTGAATATGTTTTTCGATTTTAAATCATTACTCACAAACGAGATATTTTATTAGTATTGCATTTGTAGTTAAAATATAATAAATTAATTCATGAATAATTTTCAGAGTCCACCCTAAGTGATTTAATACAATATCTGATTTTTTTAATACTTATTTATTTGACAAGTATATATATATATATATATATATATATATATATATATAATTAAATTTATGAATCGTGCGCTCTAATTTAATGATATATAAAAAAGTTTTTCTTCAAAGAGCTTTGAAGCTGCAGTACTTTCCTTGATCTTAATTCAAAGGAAATAAAACGAATGAATATGTAAGAACGTTAAAAAAATGTTAATTATATATCAGTTTGAATACATTTTGAATGATTTCCTCTACAAATATAAGTACGATTTATTACGATTTTGTATGTTATTAAAAAAGTTCTGAAATCCAGTGACAATGTAATTTTTATTGATTTTTTTCATCGAAAACAATCTTAATTTAAGTAAGTTTTAGGTAAATTTATTTATAAAAGTCGAATGTGTTATATGTTTATTCTTTTATCAGATATTTTCAAATTCTATTTTTAGTTCTGATATATATATATATATATAATAAGTTTTCAAGTATTTAGTTTATAACAATTATTTTTTTTGATTATAATTTATTTTTTAGAAACATTAGTAGCTTATGTATAAAGAGACAGGGTTTAGTGTTTCTGCACTTTCTTCAAATAATTATTTCATTAGTAAGTTTTCATGGTTAAGAGGTTTTTAATGTTTAAATATAAAAGAAAGTCGAAGTGAAAACTTTCATTATTTAAATGTACTATAAATATCTTTAGATTAAATAATGAAAGAATTAAAAAAAACAATTCGTTTTGATTTTCTGTTAAATATTTTTTTATGAAAAATATTGATTTGAAGCTAACAATACAGTTTTTCACGGTAACTAAATACTGGTTACTTTCATTACACACATCACACACTCTTTTGGATTAAAAATGTTCTGTAAATGATTATTAATCATTTTTGATTAATATTTATGTATTCTATAGCGATTCCATCACCGTGACAGTGTTAAGACACAGAAAAAGAATAAGGTAAAAAATAATAAGATAAAAAACCGTAATTATTTACAGTAGTAACAGTTGAAAATGATTTATAATCATTTATTAAATGTTCTTGATTCATATTTTTTTGTTTTTAAGGAGAGAGAAAAATTTGCCCCACAAAATACATTTCGGATTACTGATTTTAATGCGATTATTCATTCAAGTCTTCCAATTTGTTTTAATATCTGTATTGTGATTATTTCGTTTGAATCATTGCGGTCATTTGAACTTACGACCGGTTTCAAATTTAACAATCTTTAGGAAGATTTCTGACTCAAATCTTTTAATTCGTGTTTATAAACGATTTAAAGATGAGGAAAGTTAAAAATAGTTGTAGAAAGGACAGATTTAAACATGCCTTGAACGATTGAAAGTGACAACAAATAAAAACAATGGATACGTAAGAAGAAAAAAATAGGTTAATAGAAAAATAATTGCCGTTTATGATCTTCAAATTCATATAAACTTTTCTTCATTAGCTGATTTAAATGATCCAGAACTGCTAAATAACTAATCCCTAATTTTTATGCAAGCTCTCTAATTGTTGTCCGTGGTTCTGATTCAATTAACGCCTTCAGCTGGTCGTTCTGAACTGAAGAAGAATGCACGCGATTTTCTTTATCTTCAAGTCTTTCGTCCCCAGCATGAAATTTTTGAGACCACTATTGCACCGTACGTTCCTTAACAGTACCCACACCAAAACCTTCGTTTAGTTTACGAGCAGTTTCTACTACTTGATCACCCGTTTTGAAATCGTTCAAAAAATGATCTTATTAGCTTCATTTCCATCTTTAATTTAATACCCCAATTTGAAGCAAAATTGACAACAAAACCAAAGTAGATGTGATCAAAATACAGACCGACATATGCACTTCAAAATGATATTAACATGAACACAATTAAATTACACTTTTATTAAAAAAAAATTAAGGTTACAATTCAGAAAGCAAAAATTGCAATTATTTTCTACCAATCTAATATAAAGAACTAAATTTGGGGATACAATTTTTTGCCTTTAAGTATGAAATTAATGAAGGTGGTCGTATTTTTTTACATTTGATACGTTTCCTGTAAAATTGTACTAAAATCATATTTTAAAATTAATAATTTTTTGAATTTGTGTATTATTCAAGAATTGACAAATTAGTTAGAAATTTAAATAAAATTACATGCTCGCAATTAAGCTTTAATACACTAATACTTTATTCCACGTTGAATAATTTAATTATAAAATTCAATGATATAATGTGATGGAGAAGTAAATATTTAAGTTATAATACCCTGAAAAAATCATATGGAATGTAATATTCGCATGTGATAAAATTTTGTAGGCGCGGTTAAATTTTTTTGAGTAGGGTCTCTAAATGTGTAGAGCCGAACAAGACTCAAGAGAATAACATTATCAATGAATATACTGCGAATAAAAACAACAATAAAAGTAATCCATTTATGACCATATAGTTAAGCTTATAATATTTTATGGTCAACGTAAAAAAAAGTAAACTGGAAGTAATAAATAATAAACGTGCGAAGATTATGCTGAAGACATGACGTACGAGCGAGATACTGATACATTTTCGGAACGGAAATCAATATATATGCTCTTTGTCAGATGTTATAAAGAACTTAATTCATTGATAGAGTTATCGTGTGGATATACGAAATGTAATTACATGTTGACACGCAAGTAATTGGCAACATTGACGCACAATCACGACGAATCACTACAATGGGCGTGGCGTGACCTTAGTGCCCTAATTGCCAATTAAACCGACTCCGCCAATTATGAATGATATCAACGCGTTCTTCAGTGACCTTACGTATACACCATTAAATCTTTACGTTTCAATTAATATTGATTACCTCAAATAGTCATTTGAAACAAAGACAGATAAATTACTGACAATTGATTGTAAAATTAATTTGATTTGATAGTTATTGTCATCGAATAATTCATAGTTAACAGGTTTTACGCTTTCAGTAGTAGATCCGGTGAGATTATACGTTTTATCTTTAATTGAATTATAGATGAGACTTTTAATCATTTTTGAACATTCAAATGAAAATAAACTATAGCTGCTTCTTTTCAAAGGTATAATTATATTAGTTTTTGGAATGAAATTATTTTTTTTATTATAAATAATACTACATAAATACATACATACATACATACATATATATATATATACAATAAATATGAAATAATTCACATAAGTAAATAATTGTAGATTAAAAAAAAATAAATAACTGATAAAAATTAAATTTTTTTATAAGTAGATTGTTTTTAATTATTCAAAAGAGAAAAATGAAAATTATTGAAGAATTTAAAAAAATATATAATGATTTCGTAGAAATTTAACTAACTAGTGATATCTGTACAAATGGAAGTAACAAGTGATCAATATAACATCGCATGGTGTTTGTTCATGATATAAGGGGTATAATCGTATGAAAAGTTATTCGAATTTATTTAGTATCTCACCTATAATGCACGCCATTAATGTAATGATCAGCTCAGATCAGTAAATGTTATGTTTTGCTCTGATCACCGACTTACAAAGGGATTAATCCAGTTATGTAAAGTCAGATTATAAATTATCATGTATTTTTGAGAAATATACAAATTAGATACATAAAAATGTTAATATTTTTTCAATGAACGATAAAAACACTTAAAGTTATAATTGTTTTTTTTTCTAATACCTGTGATTATATTGTTGCATTGTTCTGATCTATTTTGTCTTTTTAAATCACTTAAAATTATCTCTTCTACTATTAGCTTCAGTACGTATGGCATCTTTAGGTATTTAAGATAATTTGTAATCTGAATTTAACTTAAGATGGTACACAGGATGAAACCAGCAGAATATAGGCTCAAATGATCACTAAGGGCGAAGACCAATAGGACAATTTCTCTCTCTCTCTGTCTCTCTGTCCCCCTCTCTATATAATTATTGTTTTTTTTTAAATAATATGCCCTATTGGCATTTTTTTATTCAGTCTGTTTAGGAGTTTGTTTATGATTTCAACCACTAAGACATTATATTTCGCTGTTGTTTTTAGTGTTGATTTTTTATTTAGTTTTTAGTTCTGAATTTTTATCTGTGTTCTTTGCATCGATTATCGGTATTTTTTTACGAATCTTAATTCACGCTGATAGCTGATAATATACTGTAAATTTGATTAATAGTTTCAAATAAATAATCTAGTTTTTAAACAAATTATTTAAAAAAAATAATAGACAATGATATTAGGTGTGTAAATTAATTCGGTGCTTTTTTTCATAGAAAATAAATGTTTACTAAAAAATGGAATACATTTCAAGCCTCAAAATTCTCTTATTATTTTATATAACTTTGCTCTGTCTGTCAGGCAACTGACGAATCCCTTGTCAAAAAAAGATAGCGGTTTTCAGTCAACGAAGTTGTAATGCATTTGGTGATCTCTTCCACTGATTTAGCATTTTTTACATATATGCGTCACAAGATCTTTTTTCCAAAACTGAACAAATAATTTTAGCGGCTTCTAGAGCATTTTCTTCAACTGAAATGCGAAAAATATATAATGCCTGATATTCTGATTTTCGGACGTCGTCATGTTCACTACTGTTTTGTAAGGTTATGATAATTGCTTGGCTAATATGTATATTGTTTTTTAATGTTAAAGTTGGAACTTCAAAATCTTAAAACGGCGAGAAACTATTTTAATTAAATAGAGTTGACTGATTCAATTGAAAGGAACCGAATTAATTTTTATATCTAAAATTTGTGTAGTAAATATATATAAACGTATTTACATACACAACACATTTACGAATACTTAAATAAATTACTTTATACGATTAAATAAATTACTTACGAGATGTAAAATATTAAAAATAGTTATTTATAAATCTTTTCATCATTTTTGATTTTCTATTAAAATTTTTTGTTATTTTAGTGGTCAATTGTTAAATATTTTAAATATTTTTAAATTATAAATTTGTAATAAAAAATAATAGTCCTAAATTGAATGAGATTTAGAGAAAGTTATTTTCAATATCAATTAAAATGTAATCTTAATAAAAATCGATTGTTAAACCAACGCATTGTACGAAGCTCTAAAGAACATAATCTGATTATGTTCTTTATTTACTTATTGACAATATAAAACAATAATTGCATTATCATTTTGACATAAAAATAAATAATACAGTAATAAGGTGTTTTACATAATGTTTCTATTTTTTCTCTTATATTCTTTTTTCATGTATTAATTAAAAAAATGTATAAAAAATTAATGCAAGCAGACCTTGAAACAACATTTCGTGTTTATTTCAAGTTTCAACGTTCATTCTAAAATTCAAGTAAATATTAAATGATGTTTATAAGTTATATTTATTTTAGCAGAAGCGTACATTTTTTGAAAATTTCTCGTAAATTGGCTTATTTGGAAGGGTTGAACTCATATGGGATCTATTAGGAGGGTAAAGTGTTAATATATTTTCTTTATAAAAGTAAATATATATGTAATAAACTCACCAGAAAATATACGAGGCTATATATATATATATATATACACACACACATATATATATATATATGTACGAGTATGTATGTATATATGATATACAGAAGAAAATGAGCTTTATATATCCACCATGAAAATGAAACAAGAGAATACATTTTTCACTGTTGTTCACAATATGATCCCTTCAGGAAAAACTAATAATTTTTTTATACTTATATTCAACAAACATAATTATACATTAAAGTTATTAATAAAGTATTTATTTGTATTTTATTGGAATCGGTAACTTCTAGTAACTTATACATATTCACACGCATACATCCACATGTGTATATATATATATATATATTTATATTAATGTTATTTTTTTATTAGTAATAATGTTAAAATATTAGTATTTTAAATTTATCATATAATTTATAGTGTTTTTTAGTTAACTATTTTGAAGACAGTAAACAATTTGAATCAATAGAAAGTAAAATATGGAACTGCTAAAATAGAAAATATGTTAAAATTTTTTTTGACTAATGATTTTCTTTCACCATATAACTCAAATATTTTTTTTTCGCTTGGAAAAAATTAAATAAATTATTATTGATCATTTTTGACTGTTGTTTATGAGCATGTAGATGGATGGCAATGCCATTATCTGCATAACAATCTAGTATAGAGTATTTCTTAAACATTTAAATTATGTTTGAAAAATCTGGTAAGTTTGCAATTAAAATTAAATCATTTTCCATATTGAACGGTATTGGTGATTTTATAGGTAAAAGTCTTCAATAATTGATTGAATAGAAGAATCTTTAAAAATAAAGAATCTATTAATTGCTGCTACAGGATTTTCGGACTTGAACAAGTCAAGTATATTGTCAATTATTTTTATTTGAATTCATAAGAAACTGTTAAGTGTAATATAAAATAAAAAACCCACATTCGAATTATAAAATAAACACTTTCCATTCATTTCATTCATTTCTTCATCCTTTAAACTTAACTGTGCATATAATAACAAGTTTTTAAACAAGAAAATGCTTTTGTCTTCCAATAAAAATATTTAAATAACCGGTCGATTCTGTAAAAAAAAACAGTTTCATATTTTTTCATATTCGTTTTGTTCGAAATAATTAAAATAATTTATAAAAATACACAAATATAGATTGAATTCGCTATAAAAGATTCCAAAAAAATATTGGAAACAAAAATCATAATCGAGAAAGTACAGTTCATGATTGATATTTAGATAAGTTATTATTAATAATTTATCTAGTTTCAAATTATTTCATTTTTGTCAATAAAAAATATTTTCTAAATATTTTTTCCTTTATCTTATTATAATTTATAATACATTCGAAAATCGATTTTTGTCGAAGAATGTTTTTTTTTAATGTGCGATGCTTGCAGTTTCAAAGTTTAGTACAGTTTTCAGAAAAGAGTTTATATCTCATATATATATATATATATATATATATATATATATATATATATGTATGTATACATGTATGTATGGATACGTACATTATTATTTAAAATATTTTCCATGTTTACCTCTAAAACTTTACGATAAGTTTGCTGTATAAAGTAAAATAGTTTGCATGACATTCTTTTTTATAGTCTGCTGGAATTTAGTTAAACAAAACATGATTTTCGAGTTAATATAAATGAGAAATGTAAGCTACATAAAACTTTTAGGTTGGTAGAAAAATAAGTGCTGTTTTCGTTTTCTGAATTCTAACCTTAATATATTCATATTTTTTTTATTAAGAGTAAATTAAATTACTATTAAAAAAATAAAATATTTAACACATGTTAGAATTCCTATTCTTTAGTTTAGAAAACATTTGTATAATTAAAATGTTTTAAAATATACCCTAAGTTCCGTCGATTAATTTTACAAAATTAATCAGATATTTTAACCATTAATCAAAAATATTTAATTATGACTACATGAACTAAAAATCCGGATTTATTAATGAAGATACACGTTCTTTTTTTCTAAAAAAAGGACGATTGTCTGTCCGATAGACGAAGTCCAGCTTGTTATTCAAACATCGTTTTGGTAGCCGCTCTTTATAAAACTTTGAGCTTTCTGGCAAAATTTCCATTTCATTCGCACGCACATTAATATTTCCGACACGTACACAAACGAAACGTTACGTTTCGTTTCCGGTTCTTTTCATTGTTATAACTATGATGTGTTTGCAGGTCCGGATTGGAAGTTATTAGATTAATTGATATTATCACAACACTTAAATAGTTCGCGTGACGATATTCCTTTATGCCAACATTGCTATGTCATTACGATTTAAAATACGTTTGTGTTCTCGACGCTTACAGATCTTATCTGTACATAATTTATTATTTAATTTTGTGTACTGAAATTCTATTAAATAAATCGTCATGTTAAATTGTAAATATGTTTGTTGACATTCTTAATCAATTTATTCACATGATAACACACTTTTTGATATATTTTATTTAAATTGGTTATTGATCTTTTATTATTATCCTTTTTAATGATTATAGATGTAATTATGGAAGGAGTAAATTAGCTTATACGGTTCAATTAAATTACTTATAGTTTATAACTGGAAACCGTAGTATATTTAGATTAGAAATTAATTATGGTTATCTAGCAGACGCTTTAATTGATCATAATTGTGAAATGACTGTGATACAGTGGTTAGAACGCTAGTTTCATAATTAATATATGGTGCTTTTGAGTTCAAGCCTTGAACTGTTTTCTTACTAGTGAGGTACTTATTTATATCAAGTATTGACATTTACTATGTACTTATTAATTGATTAACTTTTATTCAATGTATATTTTTTGTTGAAGTATTAAGATTATTTTGTGTGATGAGAATTGTTTTAAGTTGTAATTTATGTTGTACTTTGATTAGATGTACAGTTTTAATACAATGTAACTGGTTTTTCAAATTAAATTTTAAACAAAATTAAAACTAATTTAAACTCAACCAGCGCTTCGTTTGGGTATTTCTATATTAGAAGTGATTTGTACAAGCAACTAAATTCCTAGTATGCAACTTGTGTATACTTTAAATGAAAAAAAAATTAAAAGAAATGTAAGCATGTTTGGGGTACAAAAGAAATAAAAAGAGAATAAAATATTAAATAAAAGATAAATTATACATACATAATTTAAAGAATTCAATAATTAAATTCAAACTTTAATTTAATCATTTACTTGAATTAGAAATATAATCTTTTAAAAAACGATTAAATCTTTATAAACTATGTTTTTAGTTCAATGTATTAACATTTTTTTAACCGTATAACATTTACCTATAATGTTTTTATTAAAAATATTTTTTGTTCAGTTATTTTATTTTTTTTTATTACTATTTTATATTTTATGTAAATTGTTTTTTTTTCTATTTGGAACAAATAAATTTTTTTCGTAGAAAAATACAATGTAAATATAAAGAAATACAAAATATTTCCTTTGAGATGTTTGGAACACGTTTTAAAATTATAATATATGTACATATGGAAAAAGTGTTTGATATTCAACAATTCAAGGTTCAATTGTGCTTTCACGCACGTATCCTCGTCGAATGTTGGGACTATATATATATATATATATATATATATATATATATATATATATATATATATATATATATGTAGGTATGAATGTATATATGTGGGTGTGCGTGTAGAAGATTAAAGAAGAGGTAATCATATAACAATTTAGTATAGTGAAATATATGGCTTAATCTGTCTCTGGGGCAAACAGACATCGTGTGTTGTCTATTCTACAGAAACATATATGAGGATATTAAGTTATGATATTGTAACAGTCGACATTTTTTTATTATATATTTTTTATGTTTTTTTTTCTATCTATATTATGTTTAAATATTGATTTTAATGTATATATCCGTATATATATATATATATAAATTTATATATATATATGTATATGTATGTGTATATATATATATATTAATTAAATAATTAATTTTGAGAAAATTAAATAATTATGGTTCATAAATGAGATTTTCTTTATAAATAATAAAAAAAATATTAAATAAATATAATAGTTTTCAAAAAAATAGAACATATTAGAATATAAAGTTATTGTAAAATATATAAAAAAATAATAATTTGAGAAAAGTATCAAAAATGAAATAATTAGAAAATTTTTTCACTTAAAGAAAATATATTCTCTCTGGATATATATATATATATATATATAACCTAAACATTGATAATAAGTCAAAAAATTAATTTTAATATGATTTTTAAATAATGTATAATTTTGAATATATTTAAATATTAGCAATAAATAAATTTCGTACAACTAGTTTAATAAAACTTAGTAAACTTTCATCAGTTGTTTGATCGATTAATTCATTCCGTGGGTATTTTGAATGATGAGTTCAGTTTCAGTAATAGCCGGTAAACTATTGAAGACGGTCTTGTCAGCTATAATGAAGATATAGTTAATTAATGAAGCATGATACTGAAAATCAAATATCACGTTTCAATTAATTTAGTTTGAAATTCGATAATTTCAGATGGTTGTTTTGTTCTATTTGTCAAATTTTGTAATAAAAACATCGACGTTTTTTTAATTCCGTGGATTTATTTTTAAATAAAATAAAGTACTTTATTATATCATAAAGGATATTTGAATATTTTTTGAAAAGCTATTGAATAGATTTTTGTTTTATTAATGGATTGTTTTCGCATTAATTAACTTATTTCTATATATGTTTTTTTATTAATTATTATTCAATGTTAAAATAATTGAAATTTAATTTCTCTAATGAATCATAATATTTTATTCTTGATTTTGCATAATAATTGTGCATTTAAAATCTATTTTCATAATTTAATTGAGATTTATTAATTATTAAGCATTTTTATTAACTATTTTTCTCTGTCAATATTATTTTATACTTACAAAATGCACGATTGAAAATAAGAAAAGAACACTAAAATGATAAAGTTTTATACTATGTACACGTTGTAGAATAGAAAAAAAGCTGATGCAAAAAGTATACGCGGTTCCTCCTTTCTCATTCTGCATAAAGTGCAGACCTTATTCTCTGCGACTTTTATTTGTTCGGACATCTCAACGATGTTGTATAGAAGCAACAAGATGAAAGTTTATTTCACGACGATGAAAAGGCATTGTTTTCACGTTGGTACATATTTATGAAACGTAATGGAGACTGTGCTGAAGAAAATATATATATATATATATATATATGTATACATACGTACACACACATACACACACATGTGTTTTTGTCCCTTTAGATATGCTTCCCCTAATAATTACCTTTTTGTTGTAAACAATTGGCGAAGAGATATATCAGAAATTGTTTTTAAAAAAAATTATTTTGAAAATCGTTTGCATATACAGTTGCCTCTATTTCTTTCCCTCTTTCTCTCTCTCTCTCTATATATATATATATATATATATATATATATATATATATATATATATATATATATATATTGATATTTTATCGTTGAATTAGTCACAAAATCTATGCTAAATAAAAAAAATTATGAAGAAATATAAAATAATATTGTGCATAAATGTAATATAATTTTTCTTTATAAAGGTTTTAAAAAATATTATCATTTTTACTTATTTGTTCGAAATATTAATTTCAAATAGAAGTTGATTGTAGCAGAGATTTAAATGAACTAATAATCTCTATATTTGGATTTTAATTAAAACTTGGAAAATATAGTTTTCGACACAAATTTTTCAAATTGAAGATTTTTTTGAGTCATATCGATGTTGATTAAATTTCAATAAAACATTACACTGAATCATAAGTATCTCTAAATAATAATGAAAAATATTTTATTTAAAATAGTGATTCATTATTTATAATGTTTGCATTAATTTAATTTGAAGATGTTGATACGTTATTTCTTTTATTCCGATCAAATTCGATACTTATGTTTATTGTCAGGTATGATTTTATTAAAGGACAAAAATTAGTTATTACCATCCAGTTAAAAGATAAGGATAAATTATAAATGTCTTGATTTTTATCAAATTTTAGATATTTGACTCTAAATTTTTCATTTAATAAGCTCTGCATGAAATGAAATGAAAAATACAGAGAAATGGATGATTTTAATAACTTTATTTTTTGTTTATATATATAACTTAAAAGATATGTCAAATCATTAAGAAAAAAATGAAGAATTATAATCACAAATAAGATCGATATAAATTTGTATAAATAAGTATACAAACAAACTATTTAAATTGAAATATTAAGATGATCGAGCTCACTGAATGTTCAGTGTTTTTGATACAAAAAAGCATTTTAACAAATTTCAAAATCTCAATATAAAGTAAATATAAAAATTAAAAAGAGAGTATTTTCATTCTATTAAATCTGAACGTTCATTTTTGTTCTTGTGTTATGAGTGTGAGAATGAGTATTCAGTGAGGACTCGGTTGAATACAACCAGTATTTATAAAATATCATCATTAGAGTGTATTTTATATATTTTTATGCACAAAAAGAATATTTTATGAACCTTTTTCATGTTTTATTTATGAACAAATCTACTGAAATATATGGGATTTGATATAATAATAAGGTTTTAAAATACACACACACACACATATATAATATATACAATCTGTATATATATATATATATATATATATATATATATATATATATATAAATACATATTATATATACAAATTTATATTAAAACCAATTTCAATTATTGATCGTACGTGAAAATTAATTTCATTTATAACTGATAACAATTGTTTATTGAAAAAATTTGATTACGTTTTTCAAATTAAATATATATATATATATACATATATACATATATATATATATATATATATATATATATATGTATATTATATTATAATTATTAGTAAATTCACTAACAAATATAAATTTTCTAATTAACTTTATATTTTCATATAGTTTGAATTTATGTTTATTCATTGTTTTCAGACATTCTAAATTCGTTCTGTGTTCCATGTCGTATTTTGTTCATTTGTTTAACAAGTCTGAAATAGCAGTTGTACATTTTTACTATCTGCTATTTATTTATTGATTCATTTTACTGCTATGTATTTGTTCTATTGATCTGCACTCACGGGAATGTTGCATACTCTAAACAATGTTGCAGTTTTTTTAGTTGCTGCTTTGTATACTTCAACTTTGAATTGATGTATTTGTTGTTTGATTTTTGAGATTTTCCATGTTTAAATATTTTTTATTTTTATATTTAGTTTATACATAATGATTTCATCATGTGTATGTGTTTAATTATTCAATATAATTTAAAGCTATGAGTTTAATTTATCTGAAATATATCGTACATAAATATTACTATTAATAATACTTTCTCTCCCTGTACTGAAATTATTAAGACACATAATATATATATATATATATATATATATATATATATATATATAATTTAATGAGAATATTTTTATGTACTGATTTTCTAAAAATATTCAGTAAAATAGATACAAAAATATTTATATAGGCATGTCTCATGGATCAATGAGAGTTTCAATTAGCCATTAAATATTTAATCAGAATGTTGAATATTAATAAGATTTAAGTAAACATTAAAGATTAAATTTTCTGGTTATGTGGGTGTTTGTGTAGGTCGTTTATTGAGAATATAATAAATAACTGTTTTATAATTTTGACATCTGTCAAGTTGTTTATACTTTCAAGCACAGAAAAGAATTTTATTGTAAACCGATAAACTGATTGATTTCTGAGTCATCTATATATCTATCTATATATATATATATATATATATATATATATATATATATAATCAATCTTTCAATTCTATTGTTTAAAATAAAAGTAATTAATAAAATATTAGAATTCTATAACAAACATATTGTTTAATAATTAATTATTGTAGTTTTAAAAATAGACGATTTTATTAATATTACATTCAGTTTATAAAATAAATTTTAATAATAACAGTAACATATACTTGCTGGGATAGTAGACCTGAAGAAGGGGCTCCTGTTGGGAATAGTTTTTAATTATGGTATATTCCCTGTTTCAATCTACTGCTGAAAGCTTATGTTGAAGAATATATTGATATTACAAGGTATAAGTCTACAGTATATACCAGCTTGAGAACATTTATTTAATGAAGAAATCTTCTAACCACTTTTTATAATTTTAAATTCGCGATTTGAATAGCTTTCGTACATAATTTGTTATTTAATTAAAAAAAGTTTAATTCGACTGCTTTGTCAATATATAATCTTGACCTTATTATAAATATAATTTTTGTTTTATTATTCATTCCATCGAAACTATTTGATTATTTCTCTAATTTTAAATTGATGATAGCTAGAGATCATTTTTAGTTGATATCTGTTAAAGATCTATTGTTCATTATTTTTACAAATATAATTAGAATAGAAGAAATATAATTTTATTACCAACACTTAACAAATATAATTCATATATTAATTGATAATGTAACATTTTTTTTATAATAGAACATTTGAAATGTTAATTGATTTAAAAACAAATTAAACAGATTTATGTTCAGGTCACATGAAGTAAGAATTAAAGACAAGGCTTAAAGCGAATTAAAGTATTATTATTGGATTTCTACAAAGTATTTTGTATAGTGTTGTTGAAATAAAACAGTTTTTCTTGTTTAAAAGAAGTGACATATTTTATAAGGATTTTATACAAGTGTTATTATATTTGATATATCCAGTAAAGTATTAAATTCGTAATGTTTTGTGGATTCTCATTATATAAATTAGAAATAATTTCAATTATTACAATTTTAATGATCGCCAGTTGATAAAATATCACTAATTTGATGTTCTCGCATTAATTTATAGAAATATAATTTAAGAACAAAACTGTTTATTAATAAGGGAAGTTTTTTTTAGAGTAGTATTTAAATATTTTTATAAAATTAAGATTAAATCTACAAGTATTTTTTTTTTAAATCTCGAATAAGTTGAAATTTCCTATTTTGTTATAATATGCAGACATTTGTTACATAAGTTACATTTTTAATATTTAATTCGGTTAAATTTTTTTTATTCTCCACAAAATGTATTTATTTATTTGTTAGAAAATATTTCACTAATATTCTTTTATAATTGAAGTTGCATTGTTCAAGCCCTTTGAAGCCGGGTGTGAATCTAGGAATCAATTAATGTTTTTCAAAGAAACTATGGTATCAGAGGTTTACTTTTGGATGATAAATTTTAAGATTACTAATCTCTTTGTAATGAGACTAAATTTATAACTCTTTCTTTCATTAAAAAAAATACGGTCGTCCAAAACTCAGAAAAATCGTGTTTTTTTCATTCGAAAACGTATAAAAATTGTGAACTTAAGAATTGTTGTTTAATATTTTTTCCAACGGTTCGTCATTGGAAGAAAGCGTATAAAAAAAGTCGAGACTCTACGTCCAGGTATAAGTTGTGACCGATATGAAACCATTTTGTACACACTTGGTTATTTCAAAATTTTTCACACTCAAAACAGTAAGGCTATTTCTGAAAATTTTCAATTGTAATCAATTTTTCTGCTTCCAATTTATGTTTCCAATCAAGAGATTTATATTTCCTCGAATATTATCAACACTTTTTCACGATATATCAGATAAATGTGAAATTTTTAATGGCTAATCTGAATTAACATATTTTTATTTGTAGCCGACAAATTTGAAATTTTATTTTGTTTACAATAAAATAATGTTCAATTAATCGAAAAATATTTGTTAAAAAATTTAAGCACCCTTTCCCCCTTAAGGGTTAATTTGATATGCACGTTTATTAATGTAAATACCAAATTTAAAATGCTTTTTCTTTCTTAATATCGATTATACGAATATATAGAGATATTTAAAATCAGAAACGTCGATATTGAAATAAATGGCGGTGCTTTAATCCTTTATATTTTTATTCCATATTTTTTTTCAGCCCGGCTTGTATCAAAAGATGTGTCAGTCTACTATTCTATCATTCGTACTAAATCTACATGATCTGGTCCTGTGCTCATCCACACAAATAGCTATAGTATATATTTCACAGTATTTTCTGTAGTATAGTGACCGATTAAATTAAGCTCGTGGGTGAAAAAACGAACGTTTCTCGAAATCACCCTGAAACGATCGCGTCATTGTAGTCGTAAAACCATTATTCGGTATATAACGGTATTATAAAGTCGTTTAAATGCTTTTTTGTTATTCGATGATTTGGTAGAGTATGTAAACAGTTACATTTACATTTTATGTATTCGATAAGGGCTGTTTTCGAAGGTACGGCGTGTACACGTATAATTATTTGTATACTGTAATGTCTGGATTTCGTCAATTTAATTTATTATTTGTGTTTTTAGATTATTTATTTTTCATTTGAAATTAAATCCAGTTTTTATGATATCGGCAGCGAAAATTTCCGACGCCAATTATGTTAAACTTTTATTAAAATTCAACGTTTGGCCTCTATTTGCATATTGTTAAATAAGAGATGTATAATTTTTGTGTTACAGATCACAATGCGAATCGGGATTTGTTATTAATTTTGTTTGATGAATCGACCGAATTTTTTCACTAATAAAAAATTACAATTAAAAGAGGCGAATGCGATTTTTATTATATTGTGAAATAAAAATTGAAAATCAGTACAATGGCGAAATTTTTTATCTTCGAAATGAATCGTTTTTTTAAAAATAAAACATGTTTCGTCCTCGCAGTTTATTCGGTACAGATAAACGACAGTCCAATAAATTTATAGATTCAGTATCATATGTTTGGTGGATAGTGTTCGGAGAATCAAACTCATTTTTTCAGGAAAATACTTTTTCAAATAATGAAAAATGATTTATGTGATAAGATTGACATTTTTGTTTCAATAATATCTACAATCACTGCATTCGTATGATGATTTGATAATAAAATGGATATTTGATCTTTGTGCGAATAAAAAATTGAATCTGTTGTCTATTGTTACCAGCGTTTTTATATAAAAAGAAATGCTTATACTCATGTCATAATAATTATAAAAGTAATTAATATAGAATGAATATTATAGTCTAAAAATCCTATATAGAAGATTAAAAGAAATGAAAATATATTTTTTCAATTATCTATCTCGTTTAAAATGTAAACGAGTAAAACAAAGATGCAAATACTAAATAAAATGTCTAAGAATAATTAACTATCCTTGTTAGAAGTTTGTTGAGAAGTTAAGTCGGTGCATACAAGATAGATGGGGACAAATTAAATATCCTCTAATGTGTTAAAGTAGTTACAATATATAGAATACCAGATAATGAATACATTTTGTCTTGATTAGTGAGACAAAAATGTGACATTACTTTAAAAGTTATATCTCACTTTTTGTCTTAAGTAAACAATTTGTATCTCGAACGCAGCATTTATTCATTTTTTTGCCTATAAAAATACTTAAAAACAAATTACATTAGAAAAGATAGAACTATATTTAATAATGAAATCTATAAAACTGTCCTTTACACTTAATTTATATATTTAAACAAACCTTTTTAAATATTTAGACTTAATACATTTAGACAATTCTTTACACTTTTAATAAGATAGACAAATTGTAAAGTATATTCTAGTCTTACTTAATTGTATATACAGATTAAGTAATATGAAATTTTATGCGGTATTAGCACTTCATGTTTGTTTTTATGGTAATAATTATTCAACGAAAAACTATAAATGATATAGAAGCAAAAGTTATAAAAAATTATATTTTTTGTAAAAAAAGTAGTTTTTTAAACATTTTTCATTAAAATAACGTAGGTATCTAAGAAATATTATATTTTTAGTATTTAAAAAATGTGCTTATAATTAGAAATCAACTAAAATTAATGAAAACAATGAACTTTTTACAATGTGTTTCCTTAAACTACCTTTTCTATAATTATTAAAAGATAAAAAAATGTTTCATTTCTGTGATTTTATTTATTAAGTAAAATTGTTTTTTTTCGATTCTTTCTTTTTATTTACAATGTTTAGTTTCTATTCGAATATGATTCTTAGATAGTTTATAATTAAATTTGATGTCAAAAAGTCTAATATTAGAGCACTTATAAAGAAAATTAACAAAAAATAATTATATATATTTTTTTAATCTTCAACTCAACATTTTTTCATGAACAACTTCGGAAAATTCAAAATTTAATTATAAGGAAGTTGTATACATTTCAAAAAATAAAAACTTATATTTTACTTTAAACTAACAGAATAGAAAAGAAATTTATCCTGAAAATATATGGTGTTTAATATCATTGTTGAATATTTTTTTATTTTCACGATTACCATATTACTTTTTTTGCTGTTCGATAAATTTCAGTATGTTTTTACATAACAACCAATACTATTCTTGTCTCATATATATCTTCTTTGAACACACCTTTTAGTCACTTTAAATATTGCTCTCTATTTTTCGCTATTTTGTTGAATAATTCAATAACGGTTTTCTCCTGCAACCCGTGTCATTGGATTACTAAACTTTACGTATATTTATTTACAGTGGATTTAAAAATGCAAAGCTCTTACCGCATGCATATCAATATACTTACATACACACATATGAATATATATATATATATATATATATATATATATATATATATATATATATATATATATATATTAGTACATTTATAAATATGAGGGGCACTCTGAAAGAAAATAAATAAGTGTCTGAACGAAAAATATACTGCTATAAAAGTTTACATATATTTTTCGATGTCATCACATTCTACATGTATGCATTTCCCCTCATAGATATTCAAACTTTTGTATTTGAATATTATAATTTTTTAAGGTTAATTGAAAATTCATCGTATATATTTATCGTTATGTTATTATTGTTAATTAAAAATCTACCTTTCAGGTTGTTTTTTGTAAGTTAAACAGAAAGAAAATTATGATACCGAGTTCAATAAAGATTATTCAATAGTTGTAGGAAAACTAAAATAGTTTTATTAAAATAGTTTAAACACATCTGTGAGAATATTAGGTTGGTTCTAGAAGAATGAAATGTCTGTTTCAAACTCAGATATTTTTTTCTATCAGTTCCTAGTTGATATTTGTTATGAAATAAAATCGCTTTTTAATTTATTTATGTACTATGGAAATAATACTTGCCCATACATTTGATAATAACAAGTTACTATTTGTAAAAATAGAATTTATAGATAAATGTCAATGTAATGTAAGACACAAAAGCGTAACCAATCATTTTATTATTATCTATTAATATAGAAAATGAAAAACATACGAAATAATTTTTCATATTTGATGAAGTTCTTATTTTCTTGAAATCAAATAAAAGATTACTCATCAAAATTAAAAAAATGTAACAATTTTAAAAATTGAAATATAATTGTTATTAAATTATAAAAGAGAATGAAAATCAGAGAATAGAATTAGTACATATATATATATTTTTTTTATGAGAATTACATATTTGAAAAGATATTAAACGATAGCTTGTGGATGAAAATGACATTTTAAACAAAAAGGACAAAAAAATCTGAAATTCTCTGAAAATGAAATCAGTTTAAAAATAATTAAATATAAATACCTTAAGCATGTAGAATTAAATTTAAGCACGTTGTTATTCATAAGCTTGAAACGGTTTCGTGCCTCATCATTTTTTTCTCAGAAAAATAATTAAAACGTATATTAGTTCATTGAACATTAAGCAGTGAAATGTTTGTAGCAAATGCTTGGTCAGTTTTAATTAAAGCACGTAACAAAAAAAAATTAAACATTAATACGATATTAAAAACAAATCTATTTATTTATCGTTTAACTTACACGATTTTATCCTTTTTCTATATGATCCATTTAAGTACTCAACACGAATATAAACGAAAATATTATATACATATATATATATATATATATATATATATATATATATATATATGTATATATATATTAAATTATTGTTCAATTTTCATACATGTAAAATAGTCCGTATGTGCCTTATTTTTTATATAAATTCATTTTTATTCGAGTACGTGAATATCTGATACCAACAAAAAATTTGACACGAAAAATTAACGCAGTAATTACTTTATATTTTTCGTCGACGTTTCATAAAACATGTTAGTTATGTTCAGTCGAATTGTATTGTGTTATTAAATTAAATATTTTTTGCTTTTTTTTGTAGGGTAGTACAAAATTAGTTCCGTTACTTGATTCGCCTGGAAAAAGATATAAAAAAATATCTTATTTTTTTCATTTTTTAATTTCAAAGAAGTTATTTCTTATTTTTATAGAATTATTTTTATAATTTCTGTTTTAAGTGTTTATGAATTGATGTTTGCTTACTAAAACTGAAATATTTTTTCTAATGAATTATTTGTATAATAATGAATTTATTAATAATGAATTAATAATGTATTAATAATGAACCAATCACTAGACTAAGGTACATAAAAATCTATAAACCAGATTTTTCTGCATCTTAGCACTCTGAGAACGACGATACCCTCATCGAAATACTACTGAACAGCCATGAAAAATAATCAATAATTATTTATGTATCATTTTTGATCTGAACAAAAAAGTTTTTATTGGTTTTTAAGCTGAGAAAATAATTCATTTACTAGTTCTATTAATTCATTAATTTCTCTATATAGAATGTCTATACTCTTTAAGAATGAAATGAATTTAATGTTTTCTTTTGTATCTCTATTTTTATTTGATTTACATTTTTTTTTTGGAATGTA
Source organism: Acanthacorydalis orientalis (assembly GCA_034766995.1). NCBI lineage: Eukaryota > Metazoa > Arthropoda > Insecta > Megaloptera > Corydalidae > Acanthacorydalis > Acanthacorydalis orientalis. The sequence continues at coordinate 13,640,389 of CM068318.1, read as the reverse complement.
ATCTCTTTATAAATAAAAGTTGGTCCTCCTCTGGGATGATAACTTTTATTCGCGTTCTGACCGTCTAATAAGTTTTGTTTCTAATTACTTCATCTTCGTTCTGATTGGCTAATTTCTTAAATAACGTTTTTTAAGTATCTTCAGCGAGAGAGAGTGAACAGAGGGTTTCCCCTCGAGGCCCTGCAAGCGGAGCGAATAGAGTGCCGAGCATGCTGATCTATATAAAAATAATTTTATTTTATTTGTCAAAACAGACATTTTTTATTTAAAAATAATTTAGTAAGACAATCAAACCTGTATGTATAAAAAAATATTTCTATAAAATTTAAAAACAAATTAATACTTTCAAAACTATATAATTTATAAAATAAATTCTGTTTTCTCGTTCAATCTAATTCTTATAAACAAAAAACTGAAGCATGAAACTCGAACGAAAATATTCTGCAAACATTTATTTAAAAACCAATCAGCTTCGAGATACGTGCCAGTCTTGTTTGAAAGTAAGATAATATTGCAGCATAGTTCTTTATACAGTTGTTTGTTTACTATTAAAATGTCAATATGAAATATGATGGGAACGTGTTTCGATAGAGTTATCCGATATGCCTTTTTTCTATTCTTTTTTGAACAAGTTTGCGAATTTAAAATTTATCGATATCTGTAAATTATTAAGATAGTCTTGTAACCAGAAGAAATACGTACGAATAGATAAAAAACGTTTATAAGATATAATATTTTATTAAGTTATTATTACAGGATATAAACATTGTTTCATATAATTGAGTTCAAAGTTTATTCATTCAGTATAAAAATATTGAATTTTTTTACAAGTACACAAAACTGGTATAAAAATTATTTTAGCATAAAAAATCTGTTTAACATAAACACGATCATAATGAATATTAATTACTTGATTTAATTACGAGTGGAAATAAAAAATGATTATGTACTTAAGTAAATATTTAACAAGTGTACTTTTTAATGTGTCAGCAATACAAAATATATTAAAACATTAATAAAATGACTAATTAATTGTGTATTTTTTAATGTAATGTTTTCAGTTATTTTTACTCTTTTTGTGAAGTTATTTCGTGAAATCTATATATATATATATATATATATATCGAATATATATATATATATATATATATATATATATATATATATATGATTACAGAAAAAGTTTTAACTAATTCAGAACTGAGTTAGTTTTTAGTTAGAAATTTCTATCACATTTTCACAAACTATGGTATTGGGATTAAAGCACATGCTCGTTCGTAGTTAATCTGATAACTTTAATCGCCTTTCAATAGTGCTTTTAATGCTTGTGAATCGCCCGTTTATAGATAAGAGTATAGAAATTTTATTGAAGCAACTGGTAGATTTCCTATTAAGATTTTGTTAACATAATGTAAATGTGTTAGCATAGTTCATTATAAATATTGGTATAAGTTCGAATGTAAACTTTAAATGTAAATATTTAACACGGATATATATTATTTTTATTCAATAGAAAAAAAAACTCAACTATTTTCGAAGCTTCTATAACTAAAATAAATTATTTATGTAAATGTAAAACGTAGTGAGTTGGTAATAACTTCAACTTTGCTATTAACTGAATACATTATTTTTAGTTCCTGCTTTTTATTTGTTTTGGAATTTATGTTTTAAATGATTATGATTTGATGTTTGCTTACTAAAACTTAAATACTTTTTGTACTAGTTCTATGAATTCATTAATTTCTTTCTATAGATAGTCTATACTCTTTACAAAAATGAATTTAATGTTTTCGTTTGTATCTATATTTTTATTTGATTTAATATTTTTCGATCTGTTTAATATTTCGTCCGATTTTTTTCATTATTGTAAAATAAATAAATCTATTAAATATGAATATGATTCTGATAGGAAAATTCTTCCAAAGGAAATTTTTAGAAACATTAAAAATTCTTTTTGAAACACATTCTTCGAAAAAATAATTTATATATAAAAGCATTTATTTATCATATTATCATGTTAGTAATATAGGTCAATCTTGATCAGATGATTACTCAATAAAATCTGATTAGGTTTGCTTAGGTCTTTTTATGTGTGGTTAGTTTTGTTCAGGTTTGGCCAGTTCTGGTCAGTTCAGAGTAAATTAAGGAGTTATTGGAGCTAAGGGTTTAACTTATTTTCATTTCATCTCTCAAAATAATTCAAAAATTTAAGGATACAATTAACACTTATAATTAGTTGTTTCTAATTTTACTTATTAAGAACTGTGTTTATGAAGAATTTTATTTTTAAAAATGTATTTTTGAATAATTAACTTTTTAGCAACCAATTATAATAATGTTAAAATAAATATTTTAACAAAATTCTATAGTTTTATATTTATATATATATATATATATATTTAATTAATTATTTAAAATTTTATAAATGTGTTTTAATATTAAGTAACGTTCATATTATTTTTTTAATTAAAATAGTGTTTTTTTACATTCACAAGTCTAATATAAGATGCTAAATATGAAAAGCATGTTTATAGAAAACTGTAGCCCTTCTGCACTAATTGGGTTAATTTCAATATAATTATAATTTCACAATATACTTCGTTGCGGCAATGTGAATAAAGTTTTAGTTTGAAATACATAATAATAAAAGATTATAGGAAAAAATGTGGTAAGTGTTGTCGATAAGAAAAATTTTCATTTTCAGTATAAAAAGGATATTTCTTTAACGGAATTTAAATGAAATCGAAGAAAAAAAGACTCTATTTGACTTTTACCTATGTACATATATATATATATATATATATATATATATATATATATATATACACAACAAAAATATGTTCTTGAATTTGTACAAAGAGATAAAATGAAAAATATCTGAGCAATAAATTAAAGAACGACAAAATCTAAGGCATGAAAAGATTAAAATGACAATGGAACAGTTGTATGGGAAATATGACGAATGGTAGATAAGAAAATATTTGATTGGTGACTTAAAAATAAAAAAAGATCAAATAAAAACAAAAATGGAGATAAAATTAAAAAAAAAATATAGGAGTAATATAAGGCATATAATTTATTTATTATTTCACATAAAATAGTGCACACTTTATTTGTTATACATACATACATATATATATATATATATATATATATATATACACACTACATTAAAACGTTAATTTATCTAAATAATTTCTTTGTTTCCTTCTTATTTTCTTTCGTTTTAAATTTCTTTATATGCAAATATTGTTCTCGAATACATTTTATTTTCTCTAATAGATTTTTTCTAGTATACTCAATTTTTAAATATAGTTATTACAAGATAGTAATTTTTCTTACCTGTACCAATTAGTATTTTGTGGTTATTTTTAAAAAATGCTTTTATATCGAAAAAATGTCAGTGTAATAAATACTTATTAGATTTAATGAAAGGATTTATTCTTTTTTCTATAAAATTAACATTTTACAGTTTCTAACTAGCCCATATAATGTCAATTGTATATATATATATATATATTTGTAAGATAAATCAAGATATATTTTAATCAAATTATTAGAAACAAATATTGATTTAATGTAATAAATATTTATAATATTCTATGTTATTTTCGATAGACAACTGTGCGTGACATCTGAAAGGCATAGGTCGTTATTCTACAAATGTGATAATTAGTTTCGAGAAAATTAGTCTTAGAGTTTGTTTATAAATTAATTGAGATATAAAAATAGTTAGTGATATATATATATATATATATATATATATATATATATATATATATATATGTAGTAAAATTAATTATATAACTGTGTTTTATTCAGTTTATTGGATGTAACATTTACCTAACACGAAATATTTGTAAAATAAACAATAAAGAAGGTAATTATTTTAATATTATTTTATGGAATCAGCCAGTTTAAATAAACAAGTTTATAAAAGAAAACGTTAGAGATTACTTTATATAAATTATTCATAACACACACATACACACACACACACACACACATATATATATATATATATATATATCATTATACGACAAAGTAGAAATATTATTGTTTTGTAAAATGGTTTTTAACTTCAATGTAATCAAAACATAAATATATATATATATATATATATATATATATATATATATATATATATATATATATATTATGAGAAAAGCATGCAAGGCATCTTGTATTTTGTTCAGGAATTATAGCAGTGGCCAAACTGGATATGACTAATTTTCTTTTCTTGCCACAGTAAACTGACAAGCTTTATTTTTTGTCTCTTGTAAATTCTTTTAAACGTGACACATCTACTCTTTAATTTAATCACGGATTATATATATATATATATATATATAAATAAATTTATATACATTTATTTCATGTACTATATATGAATGTAAAGTAGGTAAAATATAAAATGAAATTATAAATCGATAAAAAATACATATTTATCAATGTCTTTCACCTTTTCCTTCATATATTGAAAATTGTTTGGATATGTTATATTCTTGCATCAATCAAAATCTGACATTTTAAATATATTTTTTCTGTTCAATATGTCCTCTAAAAATATTCACTAAATACGTAATACTTGAGAATCAATTATCTTTTAAGTCGTACGAAAAATATTTTCAAAACGTTGAATCTTTCGAAAAGATTTTACATAATACTAAAGGCGTATGAAGTTTTGTGAAGTTTATAATATATTAAATTTCGCTTTTATAATTTTATAGAAATGTAGTATTAAGTTACAGAGTTCGTGAAAAATTCAGATTACAAATACCTTTGTTCCAATATATTTTCGTTAACATGCCTTACTTCAATATTTTTCATTTAATTATATTAAAACTTTCTATACGACTGATATTTTGTGTACCTTTCATTAAATTCACAAACATTTATTATGTTAACACTTAAAGTATTTTATTAACAAAATAAATGTAATATGATAAAATATTTATTAACAGACTTGAAAGTCAGTCATATATATATATATACATATATATTATTTTATAAAAATAAACAACAACCTTCACTAATTATTAATAAAATAGATTAAGAAAAGACCAGAAAATATGATTTTAAAATGAAAAAAAATTTAGTGACATTAAAAAAAAATCAAATTTTTCTTACATACAGACTTCACAGATAATGAAATTTATCTTATTTAATCAATAGAAAAAATATAATGAACTTGATTCAACATTATCTGATGTTAGACAGACAAAATGAAAAATAACAACCAGTATAATTATATGAAAATACAAGAAATTCCACAAGAAAAAGCATCTTAAAAGGAATAGTACCGCGTTTTCTTTGATTAACAAAGTATTTGTTAAAAAGAAATATATTTGATTATATATATATATATATATATATATATATATATATATATATATATATATATATATGTGTGTGTGTGTGTGTACACGCTTAGAAATTCACATGCATATATTAAGATGGCTAATATTTGGTGTAAATGATAATAGATAAAATGAAACTCTTACAGTAATACTTTTATTATAAATTTAATGAATAATTTCCTTCTTTTTGCATAATTATATTCCAACGTTCAACCAACTTTTGTATTTCGTTCATATATCATTTTGTTATATACCAGATATTATAAAAAAATAGGATATAAAAAACATACAAAAAATATGATAACTTCATTACACGAAAGCATGTTTAGAGATAATTATAAAAATATATTTTACTGAAAAAAAATCTTGATATGTTTGAATGTATTGATCAGTAGTTATAAAATAGTAAGATGGAAGACAACTTCTAAGCTTTCAAACTATTTTCGATATAAATTATTTTTCAATACACATTTAGTCCCGATATATCCGTTTGATGTTTAAACACATTTAATTGATTTATGTACTGCGTCGTTTGTATAAATCACAATTGTAATGAACTGAAAACAAATTAATTTATTAATATTGAATTCTGTATCGATTCGATTCATTGTAATTTCAATCAATATCCAAAAATAAAGTTTACTAATTTAAATAATTAGATTCGTTTTTAAATGAAACATTATTTTAAAATGTGTTTGAGTTTATTCGTGTTATATTTTTGGTTTTTATAAACAAATGATCATTTAAATTGCATAACAATTTTTTTAAAACAATATTCGAAAATAAATCAGTCGACAGGAGAATGTTAAAACTCGTTTGCATATGTTACCATATATAATTATTAAGGAATTGTTTTTTTTAAAAAAAATATTTAAAAAATAAATTTATTGTTAATTGTTTGTTTTTATACCTGTGTGATTCCGTTGAGGAATTGTCCTGATGGTTTCCGTTTTGAGTTTTTGTCTCATACGACCAGTTTTAATATACCAGTTTAAAATAGATATTTTGAATAACGTTTGCTTCGTAAATAAATGACATTTTTGTATATAGATTTTGCCCCATCTATCCATTCTATTATTATGTAATAACAAAAAAGTTAGACAATGTGGAAATAAGATATATTTTTTTTCAGAAGATTCATTTATCTTTTTATATATTTAAATTATTGTTAGATAAAGAAAATCTCCATTAAATAATACAAAAAAATATATAGGACTTCTATATTTTCCACACAATATTGAATTGTGTACATATCACCGAAAAATATGAATAGAGAATAAAAATATATCAATCATTGCTTGAATCCGTGTAAATGAATTTATAAATATTTAATTTGAGTATAATTTTTTGTAAGAATAACAACACTGTCGACTTTTTGTAAATAAGACATATTTTTATGTAAATATAAATAATAAAATTGAAATGAATAAATTACAAATCTGAAATATATTTTAAAATTATGTTGAATTATTAAGTTTTTCTTTTACTATGGCATGCTTTACAAAAAACAAGAAATAAAAATAAGAACTGAAAGAAAAATAGGTCAGAGTCCAAATTTTTGACATACAAATTAATATAGTCCGTAGTTTTAGAGCGTTAGGAAAATTATATATATATATATATATATGTATATATACATATGTATATATATATATATATATATATATATATATATATATGGGTGTTGAAAGAGAACTTGTTTGCTAAACAAATGTTTATTTTGATTGTTGAATTGTTGACTTTAAGCTGGGACAGGAAAGAGTAACAAGCAGTATTAATTAAACGTATAGTTAATTAAATTCATAGTCTTGATGTAGGTTAGGTTTCCTTTACTGTTGAGTAAATAACAGATTTTTCTTTTCATTATCATGAAAAGGTTAGTTTTTGAATAAGAACAAAATTCAAAGTTATATTACAATCTTTTTGTTCTTCAAAAATTTGATAAAATAAAATATAATTCAGGATATTTCTACACAGTTGATCATTTAAAATAGTTTGGATAATCAATGATTATTTATTTATTTTTATTTCCCATTACGAAAACGTACGTTTTCAATTAAAAAATATATTAAAAAGTGGTCGTTTCAAAATTCGAAGTGGAAAAAGTTAGAAAATATTTTTTAGTCTCACATATCAAAAATTGTTTATTATTAAAATTTTGAAGAAGAGTTTATTATTCATTTTGTTTTTTACTATGTTCATGACGATACCATTATAATTCAACTTGTGAAAACTTTCTATGCTTCCATACTGATAGATGGTTTTCCTGCCATCAAAATGTACATAAGAGGAAATACACATGTAGAATAAACAAGATTTTAATATTTTCACAAACAAAAATATGTGAGGATATACGTGAAAGTCAATTTAGTCAAAATACCTAAGCTAGAAATCGGATTTACTTTTATATTTATCTGAATTAAGTAATTGATTTTTATTTATTTCAGAAGAAATAGATTTTTAAGATGTTTGAATATTTAAAGAAATTTTTATTAGAAAGTTATAAAAAATAATTTCTGAAATTAAAATAACTTAAAACTGTGAAATATTGTGTGTTAAATTAGATTATTTTTAATTAATTTCCTTATAAATAATTATAAGGAAGTGTATTAACTTCATTAAAATGTAAAATATTTTATTAAAATGTTTTCATTGGTTTGTTTTAATAATTTTTGGTTTTTTAATCTTTGATACAAAAAACTTTTTATTTTCATCCATAGTAGTGAGTAACGTAGCAGTATTTTCTGCTCTATATTAAATAAACATATTATAAAATTTAATGTTCGATTTTTAAAAATCATAATATTGATTTATTTTTTATAAATGAAATTATAGATCGTGCTGTGGAAAACACATGTGATTTATTTATGTAAAGGAATCGTCACTATATTTAAAATGATTTTATGAATGGTTTTTGTTTAGAGATTTTAAATTGTGGACGAAAATTTTAATTTAAAGAATTAAAAAAATATTGTAGAGTTTATCAGTGATTAAAAAATGTTGCCTCAAAACGGTCGTGGATGAATGGTAACCAACTCGATGTAATTAATTTTAAAATTTAATTTCAACCGTCCTACGTTTAGTATAAATCATTCACCTATCGTTAGAGCACATATAAGTTCCGAATTCCATAAAAAGAATCCATATTAACACCCTTGTCGGAAGCTCATAGAATTTCAACAATAAAAGACGATTTATACACTCCGCATAATATACATTTTGTGCGAACGAAGTGGTGTTCTACAACCAATTGAATTTTCATTCTGAGGAAGATCGTGTCCACACACCGTTTTCTAGATACATTGTATAAAAAAATGTTTCAGATCGTCAGAAATCGATGCCGTCCACTAGGTTGACCCTTAAGGTGTATATGTTTGTGTGTTCAGGCGCAGAATGCTGCGAGTGTAGCAGATATTTTTGCTTGCACTACACTCGGGGTCAGAGAGACGCCGGGCAATTACTATGAATCATCTTGATATTGCGTCTGCGTCCATTACCATATTTTAAGCGTTGGGCTAGAGATGCCAACTCTAACTATGTATGATGTGTTGTGTGTCTATGCTGTGTACTTATTGCTTGAATGACGTCATCTTTAATATGTTGATTCGATTATCGCTATAATCGAATAAACTCCTTAATTGAAAATGGTATGTGTGAAGTGAAGATATACAAACAGTTTATTTTAATACCATTGTCGTCGTTCATTCCATCTATGTACATTTGGAGGTTTACACTTTTACGCTCATATAAAATATCACCTTTTTTATAATAGAGTTTGTATAAAATTCGTATAAGAGTAAAATTTAATAGACATAAAATGTAGAGCAATTTGAAGTATATTACTTAATGCAGACGAGAGTTTTATGATAACAAGTAATTTTAAAACTTTTCATAGAAAATATCGCAAAAATGTTTAGATCAAATGTAACGAGATAGACAAATTTCACTGAGATTCATTTTTGAAAGTCGTGGTAAGAGTAATGGCTGCAGGTATTCGACAACCTGTTTATATTGTCATTTGTGGAGGTACCTGCTTTTAGTGTGTTAGTTTTATTACAGCACAGTAATAACTGTTTTATGACATTGTTAAATGCAGAAATTTAGTGCATTTTATGAGATTAAAATATTTTCATTTATTACTCATCATGTTGTACTCTTTAACTTTTTATTTAGTTTAATTTTAAAAAAGAGTTAAACGATATAAAAAATATATTGAATTTCGAAAAGGATTTTATCTACTATTTATATAATTAAATATGTAATTCGTGTGAATTTAACTATATATATTTTTTAAGAAGATTGTGTTCATGAAACAAAAATATGTAATTCAATTTGTATAATTTTTCAGAAGTAAATGTTTCAATAAAATGATAGTATAAGTCTTAAAGTAAAAATCCAATAATCATAAAAGGACGGTAAGAAAAAAAACAAACGAGATATGTTGCAGGATTTTAGAAAGTTAATAAATAAATCAATAAGAAAGTGCTTTTGATTATACGGTGCTTTGAATCTCCACTGTACAACGGTATGAAACTATGCAGTTCAAAAAAAGATTATGCAAATATTAAACATGAAATGTTTCATTTTCTGTTTAAATATTTTATAGCAATGTATAAGTTTAAGCATATTAGAGAATATATATATATATATATATATATATATATAATTATAACTTATTGCATGCCAATTTAAGAATGTTTGTAAGAGTAACTTGGAACTCTGTTGGTTAACTTGCGTTATATGGCCCTATTAACATCTATGAACATTTCTCTACTTTGTTATTCAACAATATTTGTCTATAGTTTTGCTACATAAACCTTGAGATGTTGTATTTGGAACTTAAATCATGTATGGTCTAACAGCATCGGAACTTCAAGACGATATTACTTATAGATCTGGAATATAGTGAATGTATAATATGTAGAGGAAAATCAAACCATTCATTTATGAAATAAATTTATGTCGTCGTTTGTCTTAAACATCTAAATTATTACAATAAGAATTGCCAATAATAAAAGTATAATAAAAGCTGAAAGTAGTATTATATTTTTTTTTACAAAATTAAAATATGGTAAACAGCGAAAAAGATAAAATTTTAGAAGAGAATAACAAAAATATTGCTCAATATGTTTCTTTAGAATACAAAAAATAAGAGATATAAATGAACTTAGTTCGTGATATTAAAATGGTTATGAACCAAACAAGGTTACTATTATAGAACAAGAATGAAAGGATAAGTAACTATTCAGATGAAGTAGGAAACAGCGACGATAATTATGACGATAAACTGTTATATGTGGTAATTATACACAATAATCGATAATTGTATATAATGACTTCTTATATGATAAAATATAGTAAATGTTTCATTAAATCATCAGAATTACTTAAATTTACTGATCAGTTATTAAAAATATTCATATTTTTGACAAATTATTGTAGAAAATATGGATTAACCTATTTATGCTAGATGTTATATACACTCTAGAGATTATATTTTTCAATTGAGGTGAGAGATTAAGGAAGAGTAGGTCATCATATATTAAGACATTTGTGGACCACGTGCTTAATATTTTTGTCGTGTAGACTTTTCATACTCTACAGTAATGTGGGTAGACCAGATATAATGGAATATAGGTATGCGTTTATTTTTTTAAATATGTTATTGAATAATGAATAATATATAGAAAAGAATAAGCACACATAAGTAAGGGTACCTCAGAACTGGCTTTAATAGGTAAAGGAATGTCAGGATAAATCAAGATTGATCAAAATAAATTACGAGAAGCCTGTGTCGGTTCTGTCTATCCTATCTTAATAGGATAGACTAGGATAAGATAAATTCTAACAGATCAGGTCAGATTGATCCTGGTCATGTTAATTGGAATAATATGTCGACATTCTTGCAAAAAATACAGAATAATGCAATGCCATCCATAAGTGTATATACAGAGATTACATTTTTTTAATTATAGTGATATATTAGGTCAGGTCATATCACATTCTATTTGTAATTATTTTCTAACTATATATATATATATTTTCTAAAATGCAATAGACTTAGTGCATTCTACTTTTATATTTTTTATAGCAACGAAATAATCAATCACTGTACAAAACAACTAGTAATTATATAGATTATATGATACAATTTAGGCATCTACACGAAAGTATTAAAAAACATATTATCTCCCATTTAGTACTATAGTCCAATTGTATTTTGGTATTTAATTGAACTAAAATATTAAAGAAAAAATAACATGTCTTTTCTTAACACCTGTGCCTCCTTTTAGTACTCCCATGTGGAAGCCTAAATTGAATCACCTATATTTAAAATCAAGAATTTCTTAGAATATCATAAAATTTGTTCATTACACGTAATTATTGGTTATTATACACAATTACGCAAATTTGCATGTACATATATATATATATATATATATATATATATATATATATAGTATATATATATATGTAGTATATATATATATATGTAGTATATATATATATAGTATATATATATATATATATAGTATATATACAGAATATATATTTGTATATATATATATATATATATATATATAGTATATATATGTATATATATGTATGTATATATATATGTATATATATATATACATATATATGTATATATATATATATATATATATATATATATATATATATATATATATATATAAGTATATTAAACGTTTGTAGCATTATTACATTAATTAATATTAACAATTTTTGTACTATTTACTCTTTATTCAGTTTCATTGGTAATTAATTATTGTATAGAACAGTTATAAAATATAAAATTTCAATTTTCATGTATTTACATGAGAGAAACAAGGATAAACGATGCTTGTTAATGTTTAACACAAAACGTCTCATACACAAATATCAACGTTAGTTGGGTTATACAAGTTTTGTCCAATTGCGTGATGCGCATGCCTTCACTTTCCTTAGACGTCCAGTGTCAGTTGTCTAATCAGTGTATGTGAATATTCTAGTGCATTAAAATTAATTTTTATCACACGGTATAATACGAAAATAGACAATTAAAGTAGTGAAATTTAGAACTGTATCCGCGAATATATAATTACTTATGTTATTTTATCCGATCGTGTTTTTGTATTAGTTTTATTGATGATATTTGTGGACCACGTGGTGAATATTTTTGTAGTACAGACTTTACACACTCTGCAGTAATGTGGATAGACCAGACATAATGGACTACAGGTTTGCTTTTAATTTTTTTAAATACCAGGAGCTCTGCTCTCTACTCGCTATGTTCGTCGACAACTTGAGGGACTCCACCCCCGCTATGCGTATATTTGTTCAATATCGTTATATGTATACATACATATATATATATATATATATATATATATATGAATGTGTGTGAGTTAGTATGTCTATATAATTATTATCGCTATATTTTACCTATAATTCATGCACTACTAGGATTATTAAGAAAAAGAGTCAACCTATTCTTACTAAAATGGCTCAAAATATAACTTTCAATGGTGTTTTCTTGCATGAAGTTAGCAATTTTTCTGTTTCACGAACATTCATGTAATACTTTTTTTAAAATATACGAAACATTCGGCATAAAGTTGAGTAGAAAAATACCTTAAGAATTCAAATGGTTGAAAAACTTTACTGGATAGTCGTTTGAGAGTTCTTGTAAAAAAACATGTTTTCAAATAATATTTTTTTATAATGTCAAAGAAATAAGAATGTTCAGAAATAGAATTAAAAAGAAAACATTGTTTAAGAGAAAAAAGTTCTATAATTGATAATAAATATTCATTATATTAGAGAATATAAGCTACACATAAATTTATTATATTGAATTAATATTATTAAATAAACTATATATATATATATATATATGTATATATATATATATATATATATATATGATAAAAAAATGATGTAGACCGTACCATTCGTAAATTCGACTGTTGTTTTCACAGAACTGTCTTTATTAAGGTTTAATATATGAATGTGTATGTTTGTTGATGGTTGTTGTTCAGAGTTTCAAATTATACGTGCTTTTATTTACACTGACATAGAGCAAATAAAATGTGTTGAATTAATTAATAAATTAGTTTAAGAATACATACGTATTATATATATATATATATATATATATATATATATGTATCTATATATATATATATATATTTGTATATATATATATGTATATATATATATATATATGTAGGGAATAATATTGGTTGAGTGTGATGTTTTGTTTAAAAAAAAAGAAAAAAACTGAATATTTATCAAGTAAAAGGAAACAATTTATATAAAAGATGTAAATTGTAACTTTTATTTTTATTTGTATCTTTTTAAATTAATATTAAATTAATGTTTAGAAAATACGTCTTTTGGATAGGTCTTTGTGTGATAAATAATTTGAAATTCGTAATATTAAAGTTTCAGGTTGTAGATGTTCTACAATATGATATTACAGGGACTTCCTTAGCCCAATGGTATTTCATAATTATGAGGTGTACAGTTTCGAAAGTAATGAAACAGTTAAACTTCTAGACCACTGAGATATATTTGTCTCATGATAAATTTACGAACGGATAATTGTCACTGTGATACGTGTATCTCAGGTAATTGGATCGTAAATTAATTTTAGATAAATGGTTAAATGGACTTAGTATTGATGAATCTCTCTTCGGTTTCTCTTTGTATAGCATCAAATTTCTGTTCTTATCAAATTAGCACTGAAAACGTGTATTTGTGCTGTTCAGGCGTTGTTTAAAATATAAGCACGTTTGTTTGTGTGTTATGAAAAAAAGAGTCGAAGAAAAAGATATTAATTTATTTATTAATTGGTTTTTTTCATTATTCATTGATTCCTTCATTCGTTTAATTTAATATAAGAATGAGATAAATCCATTCTGGGTAAATAAATGTATGGCTTTTATTAAACATTAAACATAAAAATAAAGCAGAGCAATTAACTATAAAGAGTAATTGTGGGGATGATAATACCAACGAAACTATATTTTTTATGCAATGCTGACGAAAATTTGTTAATTTCTTACACAAATATATCTAATATAGAGAAAGTAGTATTGAAATAATAAACTAAATTGGAAAGAATTGCATATTAATGTATAATGTTTGAAAATAAATGAAAAATTAATAAACAATCATAATTTTCAAATATTGAAAATACAGGTTAATAAAGAGAATGAATGGAATAAATGAAAATATAGTTAGGTAGTATAATTATATTTAACGAATGAATATTTAATACATTTTTAATACAATATTGATTGTCAATGTTAATTTAACAAAATGTAATCATGATATGTGATTAAAGTATTATTTTTTGGAAAAAGATTGATGATAGAATCATCGAAATTTATTAATAAATTTAAATACTTTGTAATTTTTTAATTAAATGCTTCATATTTGAATCAGTAATATATATATATATATATATATATATATATATATGTGTGTGTGTGTATGTATGTAAAAATTAAGAAGGGGAATAAGTGTGAAAATTTGATGAAATATATTAAAAGGTCAAAGCAGAACTGGTGGTGAATTGTAATAATCTCTAATGGGAACAGAGTAAGTGAATGATCAAATGATTATTCTTATAGCTATCTGGTTACTTCTTACTCGTTCGTTTCTTGGTTATATTTATAAGAATGTTTCTTGAAAAGTGTTGAAAAGTTTCTGATTAATATTAACAAATGGCTTCTTGTGAGTTGCCGTGAAAAAATCGTTTATGCGGGAAAATCAAGTACATTGAAAGAATTTAAATACGAGTTTAAGAGTATTCTATTTTGTTATTCTGTTGAAGAAAGAAATACGAACACGATTTTAGCCTACCGAACTCATCATGTTCATTAATATTGATGAAACGTTTTATTTAAATTTGCTTTACACTTCAAGTAAACAGAATATGGCAAAATAATTTCTAGAGTAAATAGTTTTCATGCTGATTTATTTTAATATTTTAATATTATAATATATATATATATATATATATATATATACGGTCATAAGTAATATAGAAATTAATCTATTAAGGAAATGCGGGTTCTTGCGATAAATAAATGAAAAAATCAAGTTAAAAGATTGCCCATAGAGATTTTTAAAAAATTGGGAACTTATTAGATGAAAATAGGGTAATCAATTAAGCCACAATTCCAAAAACATATTTTGCCAATGATGCTATTTTTCTTCAAATGTTATTTCCAATTAATCATTTGTTCCTTGATTATATTAATTCGAAGACAATTTCAAACACCTCAGTATTAATAAAGAGAACTTCATTTTTATTTATCAGATTTGATTGTTCGTTTAATATTCCGAATCCGTACTTAAATCCTTATTACAATTCTTTGAATTCATATCAAATAAAATTTTCAACCATTCATCATTTCGAAACTGATCAGATATATCTGACTCATACACACTTTAAAAAGTTTATTTCTTTCCCTTATCTGTAATTCTGGTGTCTTGTTCAGTTATTTCGTTCGATATCTACTCTTGTGATACGAATATTTATCTCTTCATGCCTCGCTGAGCAACGTTGTTGTTCTCATTTTTAGTTTAGTAACCACCATATGTATCCATAAGTCATGACTGACAATACGTGTTCGCGTGTGATTTTTTTTGTTCGAGACAATGTTTGAGGCATTAATAGATGAATTTTTTTTATCCCTTTTTCTACAGCATTATGTTCATTCCTATTCAATTTCTTATCTAGTTGTAGACATTTATTCATGTACGTGAAAGTATTTTTGAATAGACCGTACTTTATTTGTAATCATATTATATATATATATATATATATAATATGTGTACATGTTGGATGACACTTTTATATATCTTCAAAAAGTTTTTTTTTTAGAGTAGGTAAATAATTTGTGGTAAACTATTTAAACGAAAAGTAATTTTAAAATGTTTTGATCGAAAATTGTAATTTAATAAAATATTAAAATTATATATATATATATATATATATATATATATATATATATATACATATATTAGAGTGGTAGGAAAATAATTGCGTTTTTTGTTTTCTGAATTCTAATCTTATTTTTTTCAATGAAAGTTATTTAGTCATGTTCATGTTAATATCATTTTAAAGTGCATTTTTCAGTCTGTATTTTGGTAACATCGACTTTGGTTTTATTATTAATTTTGCTTCAAATCAGGCTATTGAATTAAAAATGGAAAAGAAGCAAATAAGTGTAATTTTTTGTATGAGTTCAAAACGGGTGGTAAAGCAGCAGAAACTGCTTGTAAACTAAACGATGCTTTTAATGTGGGTACTGTTAAGGAATGTACGGTGCAATGGTGGTTCCAAAAATCTCATGCTGAGGATGAGAGCGTTGAAGACGAAGAAGGTCGCAGGTGTCCTTCTTCAGTTCATAACGACCAACTGAAGGCGTTAGTTGAATCAGAACTTTGCACAACAATTCGAGAGCTTGCACAAAAGTTAGGCATTACTCATCCAAGAGTTCTGGACCACTTAAAACCACTGAAATTAAAAAATGTATATGAATTTGAAGGTCATAAACCGCAATTATTTTTCTACCAACTTAACATATATATATATATATATTTGTACGTTGAATGACATTTTTATATTTCGTTAAATAAATAATTGTTTTTTTGAGTGTGTAAATCATTTATGGCAATTTAAACGAAGTCATTTAAAATTTTTTGCACGAAGATTGTAATTTAATAAAATAAGAGAATTAAAATTATATATGTATATATATATATGTGTGTGTGTGTGTATATGTATACATCAGCGTGTGAAAATTCCAATATACCATTAACTAGAAAAAAGATTTTCAGACGTGTTGCAAATAATCACGTTTCTCAAATAATGATCGTTCAAGTAATCCGTGAATAAATGCAATTCCTGTTTTATGGAACGGCATATTATTTCTTTTTATTACTTTTGAACAGTAGTTTGTTTATTTATTTCTTATTTGTTTACGGAATAAATATTGTTATTAAGTGAAGCAGTTGTGGTAATTGTATTTAGTTTATAAATGTGTAGTAATGTATATATATATATATATATATAATTTTCCTTTCTCTCTCTCTCTCTCTCTCTCTCTCTCTATATATATATATATATATATATATATATGTAAATAAACACTGTCAAACATTAGCATGAGTTGTTATTCTATAAATATATTTTTGAAATTATAAGCAATATGAAAAGGATAGTAATTTTATAAAAAACATATTTAATTAAAACTTGAGATATAAATAGATTTCAATTTTTACCTTACGTACGTAAATGCTTTTAAATTCTAACTTTCTTATAGAACTTCATGCAAGGAAAATCTTAATTATACTCAAGTGTTTATTAAAGTTAAATTCAATTAAGATTATTGTAAACGTTATTGAATTTACTTTTAATTGATATAATTCAGATTTTTTTTATATAATTTTTAATTTTCGAATGAATATATGAAATGGATTTTACGCCTGCTTTTTTATTTTATATCTGTTATACATATATACATACATACATGCATGTATGTACATATATATATATATATATATATATATATATATATATATATATATATATATATATATATCTAGATAGATTACTTATTACTAAAAAATGTAACAATAGTTTTAATAGTCTGAAGTAATTAAAAAAAATATGAGAGATAAAAATAAGAAGTAAATGTAATAAGTGAAAATTTTGAGCTTAATAATCAGAACGAGGACTTTTGTTCCCCCAATGAAGTACTATTTTAATTCATTTTAAATTATAGCCTTTTAGCAACTGAATTATCATAGATTATTTTAATGATTCTACTTCAAAAATATATTCAAACATTAATATAAAGAAGATGTTTTAAATGAGCTATTAAATTTTTGTAATGTAAAATTACAAAAGTCACTAATAAAAAAAATTATAATAATTGTAATTTCAGTATTTCCTTACAAATAAATATATTAGTAATTAATTTTCTTTATTCATGCTACGATGCATACATTGTTTTAAAAGCGTGGTTCATAATTAATAAATTGTCTTGACTTTTATATTACTTTAATATGAAATGTATTTTTTTTTTATTTTCGTAAAAAATTCTTAATAAAAATATATTCGATTTTTTTCATTTGCGTTTCCATCGAATTTTTTTTGTATTTTAGTCGCTTGCAAAGCATTTTCTGTTATTAATTTTTATTTACAAACAGCGTCAAAAATGCATCTCGATGGAATATTTAAACATAAATAAATTACATATATAGATATTTTTCGATCGAGATTCTATCATTCTCAGAGTGCTAAGGTATAATAATCTGTAGGGTAAGTGATAAAAAAAATTTGAAAGTGAATTTATCCATAGTACCAGAACTGCATTTATTTTTAAGGTTCTGTGAATGATGGAATAGCCACCGAAATGCATATAAGTAGTAAAGTAATGAATAATCAGATTGAACACATTTTAATGGAAAAAATTAAGTAGTTATGGAGAGTGAAAAATTCAAAAAATTTTTCAATAAGATACTATTTTAACTCTTTATAGGGCAAGTCATTTTGTTTTACATTTTTAATGAAATTTAGATTTAATTTAATTAACATCAGTCTATGGAGCTAGGATAAATTATTAAAAAAATTGTATTCACTTGTAATGAGTCCCAATGGGTGCTCAATTATAATGCCATCTAAAATTTAAGAAAATAATTGAATATGTATGTACGGTGGCAAATATATTGACCATTTCGTCAAATAGTGATTTATTTGTGATGGCATTAATAATTGTTACAGACTTAAAAAGGGTTAAATTATTTTAAATGAAATCTTTAAGTATCCTTATCTATATATATATATATATATATTCAGTTAAAAAATAAATTATTTTTCCATGTTATTATTTAAGAAAATAAGTTTCTTAATATAACAAAAAAGCAAACAAAAATCAAATATTATATTGAGTTGTCTACACAGTATTGTTTTATATTTGTTTTATTTTTTTTACAAAATTACACAAAATAGTTAATTGAATTCTATAAAGATAATTAACAGGTTTTTGAGACACTCAACATTACGCTATTCACACATGTCATTAGGATTAAAACGATGCCAGAAACCATGGCTTTATGTGTGTCTGACAGGATTGTGGTTCATAAAGTATTATAATATGATCTTTACACTGGTTAAAATAACCCTCTTTTTAATATATTGTAAGGATTAGTGAACTAATATCCTTGTCAAATATGTATAATACCGCACTCAAAACTTGATTACGATTAATCTTTTATAAGTGTGAATAGAAATGTTCCATAAAAGATGAATCGATTATATATGAAAAAATGATAAAAAAAATATTAACTGAAATAATTTTTTTTTTGTAAACATCTATCAATTTTTAAAATTGAAATCGTTTACAGGCCATTGTGTATCGACAGATAGGTCAAATGCAGGTCGATAATTGCATACTGGCCGTTCCTAATATATACAACTGTTTGTGATCAACTATCACATTATTAATTAATGTTTGTGTCAGTGTTTTCTGTCGACTGTTTTGCGTTCGAATGTTTACAAATGATTATAACAAGTTGTGTGCTTTGGTAATTTGATGATCGTATCAATTTTGATTTAAGTGATACAATGTGCTGTAGCTTGGTGTTATTTTTCATTTATTTATTTACGAAATGAACATCAAAATTATAAAATATTGTTTTTTAATTGGTATAAATGTAACTTTTGCTATTATAAATATATATATATATATATATATATATATATATATATATATATATATATATATATATATATATAGTAAAGATTTATTTCGAGGTATGTCCCAAAAAATATATAAATAGAAACACTTAACTAACAACCCTTATTGAGACACATAAAAAGAATAAGAAAAGTTTGTGGTAAATAAAGAAATAAATAGTATTGTTTATACATTTGACTAGTCTTTTCTATTTAATTGTGTTTCTAACACATAAACTGTTTATTTATGTACTCGTATGTCTTGCATAGAGTTTTAATACTAAAATAAATGCGAATTTTAGTATTATAGAGAACTAAATTGTCAACAAATGAAGTTATTTCTGAAGGAAATCATTATGCATTATAATATTTACATAATTCTCAATAAGTATATATATATATAAATTAATTACGTGTTTTGGCACTTCAATTTGGCACTTCAAAACTCTCAAAGATGAGAAATTATTTTAAGTTAAAACAGAGTTATGATTGATTCAATTTAAAGGCACAGAATTAATTTTGGATAGAAGGCTTATGTATATATATATATTGTATAAAAGGCTTTTTAGATATTTTTTACATGTTTTTTAAATAGTTATTTTTCAATATAGAATTGTCTTTAGTTTTAAATTTAAATTTTACAGAAAACTAAATTTATTTTTTTATTGTTGTAAGCAATTTTTAATAAATTATATTGCATGTTTTTGATTCATGTTCATATTGAACTTGTTTATGTATTTGTAGTTAGGTACAATTAAATTTCTTTTTTTATTTCTACAAATTAATTTTCACTCACTCAATAAACAACATTTCTCATCAAAAATGTTCAATAAATAATTATTGATCATTTTTGATTTCTGTTTAAGTCAATTTGATGATAATATCATGCACAGAGAGCTAGAGTATTGAAAAATATTTTCCAGAAAAAGATTTAGTACCTTAGCTGAAGGTATTTTTCAGAAAAAAAATTTCTTAACTTCCTGTTAAAATCATTCTGTCTAAATCAAAAATTATCATTAATCATTTATTGAAAAATGTTAGTCAGAATTTTTTTTACAGTTTATGGAATGTAAGAATATGTTTATTGTAAATATTATTTCTGTTATTTTTTACTAAGAAAAAATAATGTCTCGATGAACTATAAAATAATAGACAAATTTTGATACATATATATATATATATATATATATATATATATATGTAAATGTTTCCTGTGTAAAAATAATGTTATTTATCAAAAATATTGTCTTTATGGAAAGTGTTATCTTTAAAAAAAAATAATATGTAAAAGAAAGTGTAATAAGTTAAAACATTAAAATTTATTTTTTAAAATTGAGAAATTACAAATAATTATTTATTTTAAACTATATTTCTCAAATTTTTAAAGACTTAAAAGCAAATAAAAAAGCTTAACTCATTTTTTTGTGAAAAAAAACTGTTAGTCAGTTCTTATTATTCATTCTTTTTACATTCAGTTATTGTCTGTCTACCTCAATATTCGTGCGCTAATAGCTTGAAGGTCGATGCGTCTAAAATCCCAAATAATCAATCAATCATATCAAGACATATCTGTCAGTGTCTTTCAGTTTTCGGCAATCAATATTGATTTTATATTTTATAGTAAACTTATTGAACATCACATTGGTTTTCATCCTCCAGTTAATTTTCAATTTTATTTTTTTTACTTGAAGTAGATAATACATTAATCATTTCTCAAATTCTTTCGCAGACAGAATAAGATCTTTTTCAAATTCTTTCATGAAATCGATTATTTGAAAGTTAAAAATCGCACAGGTTATATATATATATATATACACACATATATTATACACACACACACACACACATACATATATATATATATATATAATGTTATAGTGATGCTCGTTGAATACAATTTATATTTTTGCAATATATACCCTTCCAACAAAACTCATATTTCTCTATGAATAATGTAAAACAAACAAACAAATATACATATATATATATATATATATATATATATATATATATATATAAACTCGTTATTTATATTTACTGAGCTCCACTCAAAGAGACATGCGAGATGTTTTAACGTCAAAATTGATATTGATGATTCTCAAACGTAGAGATCGGCGGGTTCTTCCAAAAAATAAACAAATACTCCAGCAAAACACATTTATTTTCATCTACTAATCTATTTATTATAATTATTTTAATAATTAAGTCAAAGAATTTTTTAAATAAAAAAAATCGATCGTTAGTTTTCTAAATGTGAACAACGTCCGTTAAGTTTATATAGTTTTTCTTTGTCTCTCTAATATTGTGTATAAACGTACTGCTTTATAAAAAAATACATGTTTTTGTACTACAGCTTTTACGCTTATTTGTAACATGCTTGCGAGTAACCTCAGCTTAATATCAGTTACTCCACTTGGTGATTATTTATACATTTCTCTTTCTCTCTCTTTGTATATAAATATATATATGTGTGTGTATATATATATATATAATTCGTAAATCTCCGAATAACTTTTCTTTTCACTCTCGGACCCTTGTTTAGTTCTGTTCGTCTTTATCACAGCTTTACACAGAATCCGATTATAATTTCTCCATAATTTTAATGTTATCATTCTAATTTGTGCAGTCATTTCGCAAGGGCAGATATATTTATATTGAATTGAATTATAAAATCAACCGTTTCTGGGTTTAGCTGGCGTTCTAATTTTAATATCAATAACGTTATTGATTTTTTATTATTAAATTATAGCGTTTCATATAAAGGTAAATAGAAGTTTACGTTATATAAATAGGTTATACGCCTTATACATTTTGAAATTATTATAATGTAATATAATCTTTTATTATTAGTTTAAGTTATTGTGGTTAGTAACATTTCAGTATCTGTCAAAATTTGCTCGTTTGTTAAATGCTGCCGCATAATATTACCATAAGTTCTGCAAAATGTCGACTTTGACGTATTATCGCACTGAATACCTATGGTCTTTGAACAATTGGATTAACGGTCTCGGTCAGGTCAAAGGTCAAGTCGGTATATTGAAGATAATTTACTTACCTTTAATCTTACCCTTCAATATCTTTTCATAAAATCATAGTTCATTGCATAGGATATAATATGAAAAGGGCATATGATATTATACATAACTTTATTATATTTTCAAATAAATATTTTTTTTAATTAAAAAGAGAATTTTAATAGAAAATATTATTGGAGTTTATTTTAAATTATTTTGTTATAGTTAGTTTCGCAGAATTTATTAAAATATTTTTAAATAAATAAATTTATATAACAAAGTTTTGTTATTTTAATATTTTTATTGTATTAAAAAACAGCTAGTAATATAAAAGGTAAATAATGTATTTTTTTAAAGAATAACAGAAAATATATTATTTATAAAAATATAACATTCATTCAATAATCAGATAATTCATTTAGAGTAAGATAAAAGAAATCCTTAAGAAGTGAATAATTGCAATAATTCAATATTTTCAATTGAAGCATTTAAAAATGTACTGGTTTAAAAAAATAATGTATTATATTTTTTCGTTTCTTATTTGTTATCCATTATTTGATTTTAATTCAAGTTTTGGTACGCGTGCTATCTTCATGCAGATATTAAAACCATCAAAATCTACCTGAAAGTAATACATGAGATGGAAAATGTATTAGAATAATCACTCAGATATTCCAGATGATGGTAATCTGGATTATAAGATAAAAACATAGAATTACAATTTTAATTCAAGAAGGTTGTAATTATTAAGTAGTAAACATCATTAAATTTTTAACATTGTAACTAAATTCTCTTTCCTGAATAACACTTCTTCTTCATCATCTTAAAAATGTTTTTTGATCAGAATATTCAATAATTTACTATTTATTACTTTGATAATGACTTAAGTGCATGTTGGTAATGATGAAATCCTCCTCAGAATTCCAATGAAAGTAAAGTTTTTTTTTAATTTTTACATGCTGAGTGATGGAGTAGTCATCAAAATGTGCATGATATATTATAAAAATAATTAATAAGCGAATATTATTTAATTTGATTAGATTTCATTTGTTTACAGGGAGTGAATAATTAATTTTTGATAATGAATATCACTATTTAGTACCGGACTGCTGAATATTGGTTAATTCGAGTCCAAATTAGAATTTACAATTAATATTTTCGTTTTTAACGAAAAGCTGTTTAAATTGAAATTAATTTCAGTTTTGATTAATTTTAAAGTAACTAAATAAACCTCAATTAATTCTGACACTGATAAAATTCACCAGCAGAAATTAATTTGTTTTTAGATCACAAGCATAAAAAAACATATCTGATCAAAAATGTTCTATAAATCGTTATTGATTGTTGACTATGTGCATTTAAATGGCGACGCTGTCATCTTGAAATTACCCAGATAAAGAAAAATCTGATATGTTAGTCTATTTATAATATTTATATAATCGTCTGACTATCGTTTTTCTGTTGTACTGGTAAGTTTACGCACTTAAGAGAAAAGATATATTATATATATATATATATATATATATATATATATATATATATATATATATATAGATTTTTCTGTACATTGGGTTTCTGAAGATGATCTTATCGCTATCGAAATGCGCACAAACAACAAATAAAAATGATCAATAATGATTTATTGAAAAAGCCTTTTTTGTAGATGTGGGATGAAGAATGAATCCATTTGTGAAAATTAAATAAACTTCAATTATTAATTTACTACATAAAACCTAAAGTTTATTTAACTAATTATTAAATTTTTAAAAATACTGAAATATGTTTTTTGATATGGTAATGAAAATTTTAGATTGATATTTTAGCTATTGAATATAAATGATGGTCAACGTAGATTTAAAAGTTTGTGTATTGGTAATAAATATGGTAATAAAAAGCATATTTTTTTATCTGCACTAGCATTAATATATTTGATACCACGAGCCAATATATTTCGACACGAGCGTAGCTTTTAAACTGCTTTATTTGATGTCTAAACCGTACACTGTAATCTAAACATGTATTGTAACCTACATCACGTTCGAGTGACCTGAAAATGTTGACGGTAATAGGTCGTTTTAATAATTCACTCAAATAGAATACGTTAACGTCTGGCCATCGTTTTGCTACGATACTGGTGCACCTACGTGCACTCAAGAGAAAAAAAGAGGGTTGCTAGATAAAATGTCATTTTTCAATGTTATCGTGCGAAATGAATATAAATGGATCTCGTGGGAACAGCATGTGTTGATCAAGGTCAGTAGAAAACGTCGAAGCAAAACTTTGAAGAGGGAAATAAAGACAATAAAGTGTGTTGTGTGTGTCTGGTATTGAGCGCAAGTTAGTGGCTTAACTTTTATCTAATTCGTATTGTATTTTTTATTTTTTAAATGGATGTAATAAAGATTCTGGTTTTACTGACTTCCTTAAAAGTTATGTTTCGGACCGTTACGAGTTTATGTTCAAGAGGAATATGGTATTTCAGTGAGAACGTTTCTTCGGGCAGAATCTTAGAAAAGTGTTCAAATAACGGCTGATTTTTTATAATATAAATATTTTTTTATTTTTGATTTTATGTATATATCTATATATACTTCTCTCTCTCTCTCTATATATATACACAAACATACACACACATACATATATAAATATATATTTGTATTTATTGTTCTAGATAAAATTATTTATCTTGATAATGTTATCTTTAACTAATTATTCAAAAATGGATCCATATATTGACATATTTTCATATATATATATGTGTGTCTATCTATCTATCTATATATATATATATATATATATATATATATATATATATATATATATATATATATATATATATATATATTTATTGCTCTAGACAAAATTATTTATTTTGATAATGTTATCTTTAACTAACTTTTTAAAAATGGATTCATATATTGACATTTTTTCTTATATATATATATATATATATATATATATATATGTATATCTATCTATCTATCTATCTATCTATATATATATATTAACAAACTTAAATTTTAGTAACAAAGATTTTATTCTTGTACACTAATTATATTTCCTTAGAATACCTTGGAAATTATTTTGTATTTATTGAAAATAATAATTTATTAATCACATTCCATTTAAGCTGTATCAACATTTCATTTAAGTAAATCAAACAGTTATATATTAAGAAAAAATACTGTCAGATAATAATCCGCCATTATTCTTTCTTAATATATAATTGTTTGATTTGTTTATAGAATTTACAAATGTAGTTATACATATGTTTCTTCTAGCAGTTTGTTTTCCTTATTTTCATTTTTATACGATTTTAATTCGTTAATAGAAAATGTTATATTAGTATTTGACAACTGATACATACACACATACATTTATATATATATATATATGTATAAATATATGTATATATATATATATACACATGTATGTATAGTTTTAGAAAGATATAACTTTTTGAAATATGACGTTTCGTGTTTATACTAACAGCAGTTATTACAGTTTTTTGTAAGCGAACATAAAAAAATATTAAATTGTTTGACTACATTATTCCAATATTTCTAGAATATGATTGATTACTTCATTCGTTTTAGTAAATTGTCACATACTTATTGTTTATTGAAAATATTTTTCAATTAAATAGTATTGAAAGCTCATGCTCGATTTTAGATTCATTACTCATCAATTTAATCACTTTATATTTTTCTATATTCTTCAAAAATAACATTATTAATATTTTTGTTTTATTCTTTTCCAATTTAAATTCTTTCATGAGATTATTAAGGCACTTCGTATTTTTTCAATTTTAAAACATCATAATATTTTGTCCTGAAATTAAATAATATAATTATTTTTGTTTTTTTTTCATCAACTTTTGTTAAATTAACAGCAAATAAATGTTCCAGTGAAACCATTTGTTTATTAAATATTTTATTTAATACTAGTATACAACCTGTGAAAATCGACAGGAAAATAAAAAGAAACATAGAAAGAAAAAACTGTATATTGGTTTCTATAACATAATATATTTAAACATAAAAAGTACCTAAGAACGAAACTTAATGAATTAATCATGAAACCCATGAGCTGACAAAGCAAACATTTATCGTTATCGTAGATAAACATTTCTCCTCACCATAGATAAACATTTCTCCTAACTATAGATACACATTTCTCTTCACCATAGATAAACATTTCTCGTTACTATGGACTTTGTCCTGCGGACAAAGTGACGAGAAGTATGGGTTTTTATTATATAGATTTTCTGAAAATCATTTATTGGGTATAAAACATATTTATTGTTTTTTTATACTTGCTATTAAATTGTTTTAAATAATTCTAAGTTGAAAAATTCGTCTGGTTTAATTTATATTCTTTATTCATATTATAATAAGTTTATGAATGTGAATGAACAATAAAGACAACTAACGCAATTTTTATTACCAGTGAGCATAGGGGAATAGTAGTCGTTACTATCTAAAGATGACAAAATAACGATAAACCAGTAAGAAATATGTTCACAAGAGTGAATAAAAAGACTCAACTCTCAAAGGAACAAACTAAAGAAGAGAACATAAATATGTTTCTTGAATTGAAAAATTTATGTCATATTTATTAACAGAACGCTAAAGGCAATTAAATGAATGCCATAAAGCTTATGATTGATTTTTAATATGGATCACT
This sequence comes from Acanthacorydalis orientalis, assembly GCA_034766995.1. NCBI lineage: Eukaryota > Metazoa > Arthropoda > Insecta > Megaloptera > Corydalidae > Acanthacorydalis > Acanthacorydalis orientalis. Next base: position 13,612,568 of record CM068318.1, on the reverse strand, counting down.
ATTGTTCAAATAAATACAAGTTTTATTTGATTCTGTTTAATTATTTTTAAATAAATAAACGATTTCATACACATTTATCTACTAAATATAATTTAATTTGTATTTAATACGAGACATGAATGGTTATGAATAGTAAGTTTTAAAAACAATGAAATATACGTTTTTTGCAACCATTATATTTCATTATAATTTGATGAGCGGCTTGAAATAAGCCGAACAAATAAATAAATTTTAATTCTAAAAATAACACTATGATAATATTAAAATGAAACTGTAAATTCATTCCAGGTTATATTACTTTTATGATATAGTGAATACTTCTTATTTTAAACAATACCATTTTTTAAAAAAATATGGTACTGTATCATTTCTTTGTCTTATCAAAGGGTAAATATTATTATTCGGTGCTGTGTATTTTTACCAGTAAATTCATAATTCTTCGTTGAATAAAACAATAGCACTGTAATGAAAGGTGATATTTTATAATTAAAAAACTTTAATTTTTCTGTTAAACAAAAAATAATTTCTTTTTATTCATAAATAACATAAATGTTTAATAATAAAAGTAAATAGTTTATTTATTTTTAATACAACTATTCGTTTGTAAAATAATCATTATAAATATTAAAGTGTGTTTGTATTTCTATTAAAAAGTAAAGCGTTTTCACGGCGAAGTTTAAATATTTAATTATATTTTTAAAGCAAATATTAAAAAAAATAATCTACTATTTCAACAAGAGTTTTTGTTTAATTTTTCTTTCATACATATTAAATTAATTTTTTTTTGTCTGTACAATAGCGTTTTATGGATAATCGTATCACTATAAAAATAATAAATTTTAAAATTCAAACTGATTAATAATCAATTATTGTAGATTTTTAACAAAAAATATGTAATTGGTTGCAAGTTAAAATTCAAACATGAAAATATAAATATCTTTAATACTTGTTGAAAAACGTAACGTTTTTCTTTTGTACTATTTAAATCTTTTTTTCGCGAATGAATGATTACATTGTAGTCCTAAAAGCTTCCATTCCTATTTGATAGATGTTTTCTAGAAGTACGTTTTTATGTTTAAAATGAACAAATGCGTGCATCCTGTCCTTGATTTAAATTTGCACTTTTACGTATCTTCAATTAGGAAAATGAAAAAAACCTACACGATTAAATTGAACGCTGAAAATTCAGTTTCCGTAAAGAATGTCTAGACCAATATACGTTTTTTAAATATATTCTATAATATTTTTTTCTACAATAAACTAATTATAATATTCGCATTAATTTGCTTCTTCTTTTTACAATTCTTCGTTCTTTCAGACTTTAGAATGTTGATATACATCAGGTATTTTCAAACTTGAAATAATCAATCAAACTTAAACCAATTTTCCAAAACTTTTGTGAATTTCTAAAGAAAAAAGCATATCTCTCTTTAGCTCGTTCTATCTCTGTTATCCACTTGAGTCCACGTGGGCCAAGAGCTTGAAACAAATCGATAAAGCATCCGGCTTTGTCTCTATTTTTTACTGCACGACTGTCGACTACTTAATTTGATTTAGTCTTCAATATGTGTTGTAACAGAACAATGCCGTAAGTATTCACTTAAAAGTAATATATTGATCTAATTTATTAGATTAGCAACACATCTTGCCTGATTAGTTTTCAAAAAGACGTATTGTCTGGAAAAAATCAGCTAAATTGAAAAAGAACGAATAATTGAACATGGGCATTGAGTAGTATTGTTTAAATAAATATTATTATTTAAACAAAAATATTAGATAGGAACAGAAAAGAGAAGCAAAAAGTATTTTTCCAATAGTGTTGGTCTGGAAGAGAGTTATCTATTGAATTATCTGATTATACTCTACGTTCTTCTCTGAGTAAATAAATGTAAGATATTTGGAAAAAATAATATCAAATTTTAATCTACTTTGGTTGAAATCACACTCATATAAGAGTAGAAAATTATCAAAAATGTTTGTTGTATATTTTTTTAAATCAGTGTTTATTATTTTTAAACAGTCCTTATGTAGTTATAAAGCAATCTTTTTACATTTTTCGATATTTGGTTTTATTATCATTGTTGAAGTAATACTTTTAGATGTATTTATTTTTATAAAAATTAAATTATAGAGTATAAAAAACATGCGTTCATTTTAATGAAAAGAAAGAAGCAGGTCCTCGTTGAAAAAGAAAAAAATAGGAATTGGTTTTGTATTATTACAATATTTATTTAATAAAATGTGTAAGGTAATTAGAGTTGAAATATGATATTTTTCATTCAAGTTTGTTGTAAAAAAATGTATATATTATTTTTGTTATATAATATTTTAATTTTTAAATACAATATTGTCTATTTTTTCCAAATTGAATTATATAATTAATTTTTTTATAGAAAATAATAACAGTTACGTATAAAAACGTTTAGTATTTTAAGTGAATGTAACATTTTGTAAACACATTCGTAAATTAATTTTTCATGTTTTTACAAAACATAAATAAATCCTAATTAAAAATGAATTTTTGTGCCTGCAGGAAAACCAGCTTGTTCTATCACTATATAGTTTTGGTACTGTCGCTAATTTCAGTTTTACAAATAAATATTTCATTCACTTCACAAACCAAAATGTTTAAAAAGTCATTATTGGTCATTTTTGATTATTACTTATCTGAATTTCCATTGCGATGACATCACCCACAGCATTACGATAGGAAAGATTTATATGTACGTTGACCTTCTGAGGATAATGGTATTGTTATTCAAATGTGCACAGGTGACAATCCAAAAATTATCAATGATAAATTATTGAATATTTATGATCGGAAAAATAATGTGTCATTTGTGAAGTGAGTGAAAATTTCATTTATGAGAGTGAAATTAAGCACAGTCAACAATTAATATTGGTGCTATTAATTTTTAAGATATTTGTTTAGTATCACATTCTAAAATATAAAAATATCAATTAACTAAATGAAAATATACTTCCAACATTTTTCAAATAACTAATTGAATACGATCTATATTTATATTTGATAATTGATATTATATTTACTCAAATTATATTACTAATCGAAACGAATCGTTTCAAAATATTTACTTTATCAAAAAGTTCACATTTTCAAGCGTTTAGAGCGTCATGTATTTGAAACGATTACATATTTTTGTTTATACTTGTTTCGATTTGTGTAGATTTTATGAC
>CM068318.1:13516870-13606870 GCA_034766995.1 Acanthacorydalis orientalis | reverse complement strand
GTTGCAATTGATATGAAGTGTCTAGTGCAAGTGATATCCAGCACGAATGTTCAATAAGCTTGAAAAGCTTTGTAGTAATTTTATTAAAAATCAGCTACACCATTTTTTACACGAATCTCAGTTAAAAATAAATAAAAAAATATAGAATAGTTAATTCGACGAAAATACAATTAAATAGCTTTTTCAATCGTAAAATTGTAACTTTAACTATTTGATAAAAGGAATCATATCAACAATATTATAATATTTCTGTGTGTATTTTATAAATTGTTAACATAATATAATGAAGAGCTATTTGATACCATTTCTCTAATATTTTTAAAATCATTATAGTATAATATATTAAATAAACAACACTATATTATATTTAAATTTCCACTAGCAATTTTTAATTGTAAATAGTCAGAAAAAGAATTTAAAGGCTATTAATTCCATATGACTGTGTTAATAAATAAATAATTAAAATAAAAATTTGATATATATATATATATATATATATATATATATAATGAATTTATTTGCTGTATATCTGCATTTTTTTTGCAAAAGAAAATTAGATGATCAAAAACATTGGGTTTTATCTTTATATTCAAGTATATTTCCTTTGAAATTAATAAATAATGTGTATATATGTTATTTTTAATTATAAATGAAATACTAGTCTTATATATATATATATATATATATATATATATATACTGAGTGCATTTAGTCCGTTTGACTGCATTAGATATGAACACATTTACCGTACACACGTCGAAAAGCACATTACTGTTGGCAGATTACGACGCTGTGCTGTCGTTGTGGTTTGACGTTAGTCAGCTAAACACATGAGGGATAATGTTGAAATACAGAACAGCCAGAGATCTAAAATGAGTGGATATATATATATATATACATGCACTCATATATACTCTCTAATATCTTAAATAATGCTTTTTATTGTAACTCTGATGATATATATATATATATATATACACACATGCACTCATATATACTCTTTAATAGCTTAAATAATGCTTTTTATTGTAACTCTAATGATATATATATATATATATATATATATATATATATATATATAAGACAAATTCACAAGATTATTATGAAACAGTTTTTTAAATTATTATTAATATTTTATGTATTACAGTCATAACGTATAATAAAATATGTATAATATGTTCATATAATCTATAGAACATAAAAACAATTTTAGTCTAAGATTAGCTTACTGTCAAAATAATATAGTATAAAAATTATCTATTTATCTTTTTTTTATTTAAATATACGCTTCTTTTTCTTCTTTTTTATTACTTTTTTTAGCATATTTTGCATAGTTTTGACTGATTTGGATGTGAACTCAAAGCGTATACTCGTTCGGTTCGCATAACTTTCTTAAAATCGTTTTTGTTTCATATTTGGTTTTAAGAATGAATTTTTGATTCAATCATAAAAAATGTAAACAAATATGTACAATAATTAATTATTGATTGTGTGTTATATGCAGTCCGTTCTCATGCAATCATTGTCAGAACTGTAAAATACAGAAAAAGCTTAAACACATACATAACAGATTTTAAACACTTTTTCTGTATCTTACTGCTTTGAAAATGATGGGATCGCTATATTTATATAAATAGCGACGAAAATATGATAAATAATGAACAATAAGCAATTATTGAATCTTTTTGATAAGACAAACATTTGTGGTTTGTGGAGTGAGCGAAAAATTTATATGCGAAAGTGAAATTAGCCACACTCACTAACTATATTTGGTAATGTTTGTGTTTTATTTCATTTTCTAATTTTGATTAGGATTTCTTTACAGCATGATTATTTTAACGACTGTAATTAATTCTTACTTTCAAATAGCTTCTACTTCAAAACCTATCTTTTAATTCAACTAGAGTATACATTTTGAACTTAAATAAGTACAGATATTGATTTATGTCCGATGTATGTACCTAAGATTGATGGCGAATCTTTAATAATACTAATATTGAATGTAGATAAATAATTATTTATATAAAACTAACTTGGATATCAGACTTCTCAGAACTGATCTTTAAACAATTATTAAAAATATTTCTCGTAAGTTGTGGAAGCATCAAAATGGCTCAAATATATTTGTGCTTTTTCAGAAAACAATTTCAAAATTCTCCACAAAATTTTTAATAAGAAATGTTTGCTTTATCAGGTCATAGGTTTGAAGTTCAATTCGTTATAGGTATTTTTTATGTTTAAATATATTATGTTGTAAAAACCAACAAACCGTTTTTTATTTCTATTTTCCTGTCAATTTTGACTGGCTATATACTAGTATTATGATGTTTTTACATACATGATTGTGCATGTTTCTTAAAGATATATTCACAAAAGTGTATGGTGGGTCATAGTTATAAAATAACTGCAATAACTCTTTTAAGAATCGTAACACATATCTATTTAAAAAATATATTATTTGTTATCAGTACTGAAAGTGCTATTTATAATAAATAAGTAATTTAAAAAGAATTATTTTCAACTTTTATATAGAAAAATATGTAATAAATAATATTTATCATTGTTTTGTATGTTAAACTAATTACATATTTATATAATTGATTCAAACTTTGGTTAATTTATATGTTCTTATTATTAAAGAATACCAAAAATATATCACTGAGTAAATCTTGATTGAATAATAAATTGTATGAAATAAACGAGCTAAACATTCTATAATTATTTCTAAGCGAGAAGCTTACAGTTATACGAGTGTCTGTAGAAATATTGATTTTCTGTTTAAAAAGAAAAATGATCAAGTATAAAACATAAACATATTTGAACTTGAAAAACATAGTTAAGCGTGGAATTACTTTAAATAATTTAAGATAATTCTTCTAAAAGGTTCTTAATACTATAAATAGTTTTGAATTATTTAGATAAAAATACTGTACCTATAAATACATTTTCCCTTTTAAACGTACTGACTGAAGGAATCGGACTTGAATGAAACTTGAGGATTTGGGTTCATTACTTTAATTTTCGTAAGAGGTCTTAGAACCCAATACAAAATTTAAAAATCTTATAAACAATTCAAAATGGATAAGCTTTAATACGAAAATCTTTTTACATTTTAGATAAATGAAACTTTTCGTTTTATTATTTTACTACATTGTACAAATATAACAATCATTTTTTATAAACTAATCGAGGTGTGATTTTTTTAAAAAAAACAATACAATTTAAAATCTAATAATTATAAATTTGAAGTATTCTGAATTTTGTCATACTTTAAAATTGATCTTTCTTAAAATCTTCTGTTTTAATTTTTTTTTTGGTATATAAATTTAAATTTACAAATAAGTCTTCAGAATAGTTTTTTTGTTTATTGATATAATTAAATTGAAAAATATTATTTTTAACCAAATTCTTAAATTCTCGACAAACGAATTAATTGAAATTCGATATGACCAAAAAATGCTATTTATTTTTCAGTTTAACATTTGTGTAAGCTTCACAAAGAAAAGAATATTTATACATTGTTAAATATTATAATTCAATACTAATGACCGAAATTAATAAAGAATAATTAAATAACAAATTAAATAATTTTCAGTAGTTCTGTAGAGTATGGTTAAGAAACGAAAAATATTAATGATAATTAAATACTTAAGTCCTTCACCAAGAGATATATGTTTTTCAGAGCTACTTCTAATAAAAAGTACAAAAATCATGTCATTATTTTTTGTTGTATATATTACAAATAAGTACGTTAACATGAGGGTAAATATCAAAATTATTACTAATAGTACTTGATGTTCAGACTATTTTCAGACATATTTGTTTTATTTTGTAATTCACGTTCTGATGGCTTGAATATACGCGACGTTATGTTTTACGCTCGTTCATTCTCCAAGCTTCGTTTCACAAGTCAACAACACTAGATAAATTTCATATATATATATATATATATAATGTACACCTATACAACATGCAAACATAAATACAGTATACATATTGTCGTGTCTAGGAAAAATGAACTTATAAAAGTGAAGTTAATTCATGAATTTAAGGGATTCATCTTCTAAATTTTCTGTTTAGTAAATGGAAAAAGAGTCAAAAACATTAAATAAAATTGAAGATATTAAAAGTTTTAATTGATATTATTTGCAAAAAATAATTTCATCCGTTTTTAAATTTTAACATTTTTTCCTGATTGAAAATTAGTTGCTTATTAAAAACTGATCCTTCTTTACCAAGTGACTTATTTTTGAATTTCACACGATTTTCTTTATATATTTCGTTTGATTTTAAATATTTTTAGATGTATCACTAGTATATCTGTGAATTTTTATATTAATTTGGTTTCTATTCCATGTTTCAATATCATTCATTTTTTAATTAAACTGTTAATGTGTATAAATAGCTTTATGATTATATTTCTGTATTAAAATTATGAGAAATAAATTAACAGTTGTGTCATTATGTCATTTCTATATAACTTTATTTTTTTTGAGGAATTTCGCCCCCACAATCGTATTCGTTAGCAAGTCAACGTTCTTAGACAGTTTTGAATAGTATTGTAAAAATCATTTCTCAAGAATAAAGTAAAATATAAAAAAGAAACAAATCATTTCAAGTAAAAGATTTGTTGAACGAAAAACTTGTGTGTGTTTAGTGTAGAATTGTCCGAAAAAGAAAATAGATTATCTTTAGAGACAAAAATGAAGAATATTAGTTTTTTAGATGATTCCTTTGTTAACTTTTTGTTAGATCTACTTATTAGAAATTTACCTTGTCTTGACTTCAGTGTATGTATATATATATATATATATATACATAGTGTACGTATTTAGTTTAGATTTGTCTGAGAAATAAAATAGTTTTTCTTTAGAGACAAAAATGAAGAATATTAGTTTTTTTAGAAGATTTTTATACTAACTTTTTGCTGGATCTACTTATTAGAAATTTACCTTGTCTTGACTTCAGTCTATACGTGTATATATATATATATATATATATATATATATATATATATATATATATATATATATATATATATATATATATATATATATACATATGTATATAGTGAAGCATCTTTTTATTTAATTAAGAAATTATTTAATCTTAAGCTGAACGTAATTCTTATTTCTAATTATAAAAACGACAATAAAATAGAAAAAGTTTGTATGTATAAAATCCGTTTTTTTAGATTTCAAGTTTAATTTTAATTTATTAGTTGTTTTTTTAAACAAAACTAGTGTAGTGTAAAATATATTGCGGGTAAAACGAGCCTTTCGATCTGATAATAAAATGTATATAAACTTTTCTCTTTAAACATCTCAAATATATTGCACAAAGAAAACCTATTAAAGCGATAGTTGGAAAGAAAACAGATATAGTTGTATACTTGCTTCGACGATTTTATATAATTCTTTTTTTAGATACATTTCAATTGATAAAACAACACATTTATATCGTGTCATTTATTGTAGGACATTTCTATAATGAATGTAATTTTTTCAAAACTTTTTAATCTGTTAGTACCTTTATAAATAGTTAAGAGGATATTTTATTTTTATTTATAGATGGAAATTATTTTTTTAAAAAACATGATACATGCATTTTAATGAGACATAAATATTTTATCCTAGATTTTCCTTACTGAATAATCACAATATTTTCTATGTTTCAACAGTCTTAAACTTAATTCATGTTTTTTTATTAGATCTATTTTTCGAGTATATTTTTGATCCCCTGAAAAATTGTATTGAATTTAAAACATGAAAAATGTAAAGAAATATTTTAATTAAGGGTATATCGATCTATCTCTTAGAATAGTTTTTTTTTATTCTGTAGTGTTTAAAGGGTTAAATCTCGATTGACACTTTCAGCATTTCGTTTAATTAATTTTAGTGTTCAATGTTTTTTTCCGATATTAGTAAAAAAATATCGATAGGATAAAAATGAACAATTTTCTGCCAGCAGCATGAAATATGATATTCTCCGTTTCGAATTAACATATTGAAGAACGAAAGATTTCCACAGCATGATGGAATGTACCTTACTTCATGTAGGATCTATGGTATGTAATAATCCGCAGCGGAGTGCTATCACTCGCTCCGTGTCATATTTACGTGACATTGTGGTGGAAGCTGTAGTCAGCTCCTTGCACTAAACATAATGTGCTGGTGCTTTCGGGAAACCGCACCGTACTCTTGCTCTCGGACAACGCGCTCCGTTAAATCCACAGTGCTGCCAATACATCATCGTAATGAAGTTGGCGTGTTCTGAGGTCACGTCGGTGACCTTGTTCTTTTCAACTCGTGTGTACATGACGAATTGTGGTTATGTTCGGCTGATGAACGATGGGTTGTGTGTTCGTTGTAGATCAAAATTATTGCCGTGGGGTATTTTGTCAAAATAATAAGCGTTAACTTTTTTTTCTTCTTCGTACAGTACATTGTTTTACTGTATTTCATTGATCTTTTATAGGAAATATAAAAGAAAAATATTTATATTGTTCATCTCTGGATTGGTTATGATGTTTGTCAAATTTCATCATCAATGTCTATTATCAGTTACATTGGATAACAAATAAATTATTTTTATTTCTGTAGTACGACTTAAATGAATATGTATTCATTATCTCTTATCTATATTAAAAATTAATTGAATTACAGTTAAATATTAAAAAAATACTATATAATTGTATTTCATTTAATTTTTAAACTAACTAAAATGTAACTGTTATTGATTCTTATTATATTTTTCCTATGGAATGTTTTTCTTCAGTGTTTAGCAATAGGTAATCAGCATATTTGGAATCAACTTGTTTTTTTTTACCATTTTTCTATGGACTAATTTATTGAAACCATTCTCTATGTTTGTCAGTGACTGGGTCTAGGTTCTCTAGTAAAAGGTTCGTTGTCAATCCTGTGACAAATTACACTAAATATTCTTGTTTGTTATTGTGAGTCAATGTTTACCTGCATTCGTTGAAGTACGTATAAACATATTGTGTTTTGTATTATAAAAATAAAATTCATCATACAACTACATGAAAATTTGTAATTTGACTTATAACCAAAAAATAATCATGTAATATGAAATAAATTCGGGAAATCCACGAAGAAATTGTCGGTGATATAAAGATTTTAATTGTATTTCTAAATTGTTCAGCTAAAAATATATAAACAAGATTATTATAAGTGCGAAAAAGGTTATTAAAAAGTGTTCTTTGAGAAATGAAAATTGATATTTTCAAATATATTGTTTATTCTTAAGGTTATTTTTTTCTTATACTTAAGCTAACAAAGTTTCACAAATGAATTTTTCATTAATTCCATAAACCATAAAAATATTTTCTGACCGAAAATATTCAATAATTGATTATTGATTATTTTGGTTATTGTTCATCCGCATTTACGATGTCATTATCAGAGCAATAAAGCAGAGAAAAATGATTTAAAGTACTGACCAAAGTCTAAAATTTCGGTTTTTTAAAATTCAGACTACATTTTTATACAAAAATCTCTTCTGAATATTATTATAGATAAAGATAAATTACAATGTTTCTACATATTTCCTTTATTTATTAGTTAACATAAGTACATTAGAATTTTGGTATGAGTTGTGCTATTTATGAACAATGCATATGATTTGCATACTGTAGAAACAAATATATTTTTAAACATTTTAATACATTTTGTATTTGTTGATAAAATACAAAATTACAAGGAAGATTACTCTCAACTTTTTTGAGAAACTATTTAATTTTTGTTAAGAAAGTATAAAATTTTTAGAGTATTTTTTTATTTGTATGATTTTTACTTCTGATAAAACTTATTCAAATAAAAAATAAAGAAAAAATCTTCAATAAAGAATAGATATATATATATATATATAATTCTATATATATATATATATATATAGAATTATATATATATATATATATAATTCTATATATATATATATATATAATTCTATATATATATATATATATATATATATACAATTAAAATGAATTATTGATAAAATATATAAATAAAATTTGACAGATCAATCAATACAAATTTCAAAGAATGTAGTTTCCCAATTAAAAGATATTTCTATTCAAGGGCATTCATAAACTACAGAAATATATTTTATATAGGCTTAATTTCAATAAAATAGAAAGGATTTTATAAATAACATATAATTTATATATCAACTTTCAGGAGAGAAATGAGAAATATTAATAAAAGGAAACATATATGTATATATATATATATATACCAAAAATATAATTTCTGGTCACGCAACGTATATTGTTAACGAAAATTCGCAAGAATGTTTTCATTCCAGTTATACAATGAGAGATACATGGAATTAAAGTAATTTAGAGTATGCACATATTTCATTTCAGCAGTGCAGAAGCAACATTGGAAATAGGACAAATTATTCGGAAAAACTACGACATAATTTTCGTCACGCAACTCCCCTTCTAATTTACATAACACGTTTGCGTGCTACCGAATTTGCATGATTACAATCATTTTTAAACAAGAGATTAACATAATCATCGAAAAATTGTTAATGAAATTATTAAGAGTCGAACGTAACATCACCAGAGTATCTTGTTTGGTAATCAGGGTCATCGTTCTGTTCGAGTAGTTTGTTGTATTTTTTTTTCATTTAATCATAATTATTATAATCTATTCTTTTATGTTATACGAATGAAGTTATTAATGGATTTTATAATGTCAAGGAAAATTGAGATGTGTTAACACATTTTTTAAATTATATTTACATTATTAACACAACGAAACATGATTTACATGAATAAATAACTGTACAAAAATATAGTAAAATTAAATTCTTAATACTTGTTTAATTCAAACTTCAAAATCGTACTGGAATTCAATATGTGATATGTTTATTGTAATTATTTTCTTATTATATAATCGATTCATTGATACATTATTGTTTTTTACAAATGAATTTTCATCTATACCACAACTTTTTGCGATTAAAACTATTCAGTAACTAATTATTGATAATTTTTAATTGAAACATTTTGATAGAAATGACTATAAGCATCAATTAAATATGACCAATGACTGATTATTAAACATTTTTAATTACAAAAATCTCTTGTGATTTTTAAGATGAGTGAAAAATTTATTTCTGAAAGTCAATTCAGTCACAGTGATAAAAATTTATTATATATATATATATATATATATCTAAAAAAATCACAAGATATAACGTTTGAAAAGTTTAAAATATTATGACGAAACAGAAAAGAAAGGAACATTACAATATAACGTTTCAAACCATGAATTTATTTTTATAGACAGCATCATCATAGTCAATATATTTCTGACAACTTTTATCTGGTGCTTGTTCCTCCAGCTAATTTACATACCAGTTTAACTTGGCTGGAATAAAGAAACTTTTTATACGTCTGGAGAAACCCATTTACAATTGTGTAATTATGTTGAGAAATAATTACACAATTTAAATGTTTCACCTGAATTTATTAAATCATTCAAATGTTATGAGTTTTTACGCAAAACTTTCGGACGCTCCTCATACATACTTATATATATATATATATATATATATATATATATATATATATATATGTATATATATATTTGTTTATTAATTAAAATTATACATTGTTGTTATTTAAAGTTGAAATCCTTATTTATAATTACATGATTGGTTGTTTGTTATTGATATACATTTTCGTATTTACTTAGGACATTTGAAATAAATTTATTTAATGAAACGAAAGCATATTAGAGGAAAACAAGACGTACTTACGAATGATTAAGATTTATTTCTCCTGAATGTTGTTCTGTTCTTATGACTAATACTCGAATATTTCCAGTGGAAAATTCTGTGTGTTTTCTAGGAAAACGCTTCAATAAATTGTTATTATATCTCAACTCAGAATTTCCTAGAAATATTTTTCACAGAATGATTTTACATTGGTACAGATTTGTTATTCGTCAGAGAAATTTCCTTCTCTCTTGAAACATATATATATATATATATATATATATATATATATATATATATATACATATAGTAGGTATATAAATTAATTCGGTGACTAATTCGGTGATTAATTGGTTGTTATAGAAAATGAATATTTACAGGAAAATGGTATATATTTGAATTCTCAAAATATCTTCCATTATTTTGTGCAACTTTGCTCCATATTTTGGGTAACTGACGAATCTCTTGTTGAAAAAAGATAGCAGCTTTGAGTCGGTGAAGTCGGAATGGATTTTCGGATCTCTTCCACTGTTTCATCACTTTTTGCATGTTTTATGCATCACAACACCTTCTCCCAAAGCTAAACAAATCAACATCCGCGGCTCGGTAGCATTTTTTCAACAAGTATGCGAAAAGTATACAATACCTAATATGATACTTTTAGGATGCCAACATGTTTACTACAGTTTTGTGAGGCTATATCAATTTCTTGACCAAGATATATAGTGTTTTTAAATGCTAAATTTGGCATTTCAATAGCTTAAAACGACGAGAAAATATTTTAATTTTAAAGAGTTATGATTGATACAATTTAAAGGCACCGAATTATTTTTTACATCTAGTATGTGTATATATATATATATATAAAACTTGTTACAACTTGACTTAATCAATTTCTTAAATTTTATTATGATTATAACTTTTAATATATCTCATAATTGTAGAAATTTTATTATTTTTATAGACACGGATCTAATAGTGCATACTTAATTATTTATTTATTGTTTAATTAAAAAATTAGATTAATATAGTTTAAAAAATTGGAAAGTTGTACTCTATTGTAGATTTAAGTCAGTTTGTTTTCGTTTATCTTCTCGTTATCTTGCTCGTTTACTCGATTGTATCCGCTTTTATGTAGTTATTTTTAGAATTCATATGTATTTTTATCCGATATTATTTTCGAATATATATATTTTTTCTCTTTAGCTTTAATATTTTTTCCTTTTGTTTCAGGTAATTTCAATAAACATATTTATTATTTCTTTGATATTTGGGTTTAACATCATCTCCGTAGGTATGTATTTATCAAAAATAATATTTTTAGACCCGTTTTTAAAGAATATATATATATATATATATATATATATATATATGTATGTATGTATATAAAAAGGCACAATAATTTTAGTTCCTTCATTATTTTTCTTAAAAAAATTCAGCATTATATTTGTTATATAAGTAGAAATTAATCATTTTTAAAAGTTTTGAATATATATTTGCATACTTTAAAATTAAAAAAATCGTTAAGAAATATAATTAAAAATATATAAAAATAATTTAGTTTTACTTTTATCGATGATTTCAAAAATTTTTTTAATAAATGAACAATAATTGAAAAGTTTTTAGAAAAAAAATGGCAAATACTTCTAAACATCTATTAAAAATGAAACCAACTTCAAAAATAAAATATAATTATCATAGAAAGACTAAAACTCGGGAGTACATTATTATATATTTTTATAAATGTGGTAAAGTTTACAGTCAATAATACAGAGCAGTGTATTAAATTCAATTATTGTATGTCATATGGGTAAATTCAAGAACGTTAGCTCCAGGGAATCTTTCAATTTTTTATTTTTAGTTTTTCGTATGTTTAAAAAAATTCTTTCAATGATGTTTGGACGGTATTTGAAACAAATTTGTTAGTCAATTATTGTTCTACAAGTATTTTTGTTCTTCATTATTGGATACAAAATACATTTTTATTTTTTTTATAAAAAAAATGATATATATATATATATAACGTGTCCATAAAGAACATTGGATATTAGGTTTTTGAAATTTTTCCTAGCAATAAAATGAAGTTACTAAAGAAATGAGGTTAATAGATAAATAGATATCAGATAGATATTCAGCGCGTAAAACCCTCAGGAACTGTCGTCACAAGAAAAGCTGTTATTTAGCATGAACATAAGATCAGATTTAAATTACTAAATTAACCTAAAAAAAAGAACATTGGTTAGTAAACGTTCTTGCTCAAGTTATGAACGTATTTAATTATCAATAAATATAACTGTTTCTATATATATATATATATATATATATATATGTGTGTGTGTATGTATGTGTATACGTTTATATTTAAAAAAATATGTACACTAGAATTGCAAATTGAAGTAGTTTATGTAAAGCATATTAGATAACTTGAAAATTTGAGGTACATTTAAATAACGTTTTATGTACAAAAGGTATATAAATTTGTAAAAATTAATATTCTCATAGTGTCGCACTGACCTTACTTTAAATATTTGGGCATTGGGATCACATTTTTCTTTATAATTAATAATTTGAATGTGTTCATATCTGTTCTTACTTATAAGAAAACAAGTGTTTTCTTTAACAACTTATTCATACAATTGTTAACATTTAAATTTATTTCATAATTGTTAAATATAAATTTGTACTCAAATCTGTTCATGATTCATATTAATTAAACTTTTTGTCTTCTTCATGATATAATTAAAATTGTACGTTGAAAAACTGACGCATGCCTGTATATACAAAAACGTAACGTTCAGATAAGAAAAAAGTATTCAAGATAAATTTAATTTTTAACGAGAAATGTAAAACATAAGCTCTACGTATTTTTTCTTATCATTTTACAACAGAGACATGTTTATCTGTTCTCGTCATAAGATTAATAACCCCATGCAGAAAAACTCTTTGTGCTAGAATTGCAGCTAAACTCGGACAACAGGTAAAGCCTTTTTGTCGTTTGACATGACAACACGAGTATTCCATTACGAGTCAGAAGTAGCAAACAAGAATGTGTATAGTGCAAACATTACAATTAAATTTCATAATGTTGATTTCTTAATTATGTTCAAAGCTCTTCGTTAGATATTTTTTTTGAATAATTTAACAGAAATCAAGTTAAATAATTTCTCTATATAAGAATATACTGCTTATGAAAAGGAAAATATTGTCTTTTCCTATTTTTTGAATATATAAAAAAATTAAAAAAATAATTAAATATATATATATATATATATATATATATATATATATATATTGCACATGTATGGAATCGTAGTTACATAAACATTGATTTCTTATAATTCAAATAAAGAGAGCGATTTCTGAATATCAATGGATGAGATAAACATTATCAGAAATGATACGAACACATAAAAATATATTTATTAGCGTGATTGGTTTTCTTCACCGTAACAATATATAAAATTTGGAGTGCTTCCAGAGTTTCAATATTCAACAATATATCTATAAAGGAAAATTCAATTTCGGAATCTCTATTGAGAATTACAAAGCCGAAATTCAATCTTCTCTCCTTCGCATAATAAAAAGAAAGATATTTATAAACTGGAAATAGAATGTTCAGATATGAAAAGTATCGTTTTTCATCATTAAAAGTATTATTTTTTTATTATTTTTGCTAAATTATGGACATGAATAAACTGGTCTGATTGAACATTTAATGGGAACAAAAAATCGAACTGTTCATCAAACTGAGTAATATGTATGTGTTTAAAATAACATTACAGAATAAATGAGAAAAACTTCTTAAATTAAAGATAACGTCAAATAATGAGATCAGTTGAGGATTCTAAATATTTTATTATTAATATTGTAATGTTAGACGATTTTTTTGTAATATTCAGTATTGGAAACTAGTTTAAAAATACCAGTGTTTTATGTGTATATATATATATAACTTAAACTAAAATTATAGTATTATTGTATTAAATTTATGATAATTCTCTAACAGAGAAAGGTTAGTAATTAGTTCATTGAATTTATTTTGTGTCTCTCTATTTTTCCATTATATGAAAGGCTTATTTGTGTTAAATTGTCAGTGTTATTAACGGTCATTCGACTTATTGATTGCACGATTTTCATGTAAAATATGTAATAAATTAATTGTGCACCAATTTGTTCTCGACCGTTAATTTATTTTCACTGTAGTGATTTTAAGTGATGAATTTATCTGAAAATAATTGAATATATATACATATACATATATGTATATATATATACATATATATATATATATATATATATGTATATATATATATATACATATATATATATATATATAAAATATATATATATATATAAAATATATATATATATATATATATATATACATTGAAATCAGCACATGTTTGTGTTGAGTTCGTTCTTCGAATTACTGGAGCAGTTTTATTTCGCTGTTTTCCGCTTTTGTGTGTTTTTTATGTTCTTAATCTAAAGCATTTGAACTATTCAATAGGACTTTCTGCTCTTTATTGGCGTTTTACGCCCGAACTATCATTACGAGTTTTCATTATAGTGTTCACGACGTTTATTTTTGATTTACTTAATAGAGGGTGTTATTAGATTTGAAATGTTTATCCGAAGATCGATTTGGGATATCAGCAAATAAATTTGAAAATCTATTTTATATACACACACATATATATATATATATATATATATATATATATATATATATATATTAGCTAGTTAGTTTAAATAGTACTGTAAAATTTAATTTATGAAAATGTTTTATTATATTTTCAACTAAAAAGGTGTATTGTTTATAGTTAGATTTGCGAAGGTTTCAAAAAAGTATATTTTCCAGTTTGTGTTACTTGTGCATTAAAGAGTGATGACAGAGGTATCAATTCTTAAGAAGTATTAGACTAGAATCCTACTGAATATTGGTACCTGATTGAGAAAAAAAGTTGTGATAAAATGTTAAAAATCTAATTGTTATAGGAACAGGAAATCATTTCGTAATGTCGTTTATTCTAAAAGTACATTTTAATTAACGGTTATTACGTCTTAAAATAATTTTTACCGGATTTACTATATTTGAAATATATTTTTTATCCGTTAAAATAGTAAGTTTAACCCTTTCGCGATGGTGGAACTGACCGTCAGTACGTTACCGATTAATAGGTCATCGTGCCATTAGTGTATACTGAATGCATAAAAAGTGTCTCGCATTTCGGAGCTCCCCTATGCTCGTGTACTAATTATGCTTGACAAAAAGGGTTCATGATATACTTAAAATGAAATAACGTGTTTCGTGCGTGACACTTAAGTGTCGTGGCGCTAGTGTTGAGTTCACTAATGCTGGATATAACCGGAGTTTGCTACTGTGCATCATTTTGTGGGTACCGGATACAGCCGGCTCTAGATGTGAAAGGGTTAAAATAAACATGATTTTTCGAAATATCCGATTTGTTATCATAAATAATAAATTTTTAGCTAATTTATAGAAATTCCATAACTAATATTTTAGAAAATTATTGTTGTGTAATAAAATTTATTAAACATCTATTCATTAAACTATTTTGTTAGGTAGATATAAAAAAAGTATCACTATGATAAAAACTAGATGCATTAAGAATTTTTTTAAATATATTCATAATTATTTCAAATTTAAAAAAAACATTTTTCAATATATAATTCTGACATTGTGACTAAATTCGCTCCTAAAAATGAATATGTCATATACTCCAAACCATAATTTTTTTATGAACAAAAATGTTCAGTAAATGATTATTTATACATTTTTAAATCGTATCTTATGTACATTTTGATTGCTTTGTCATCATTTTTAAAGCGTTAAGATGTAGAAAAACCTCTTTCTTTATTTTTTTTGTACTGATTAGATTTTTCTGTACTTTAGTACTTTTTGAATGATAATCATTATCTAAAGTTGAATAGGACTAATAAAAAATGATAATAAATGATTGAACATTTTTGATCGGATATTTTTTGTGATTTGTAGCGGGATTGAAAAATTCATTTGTAAAAATATGTTTTTACAAGTACAAATGAGACATTCTGTTATATAAAATGAACAGTTGGGACTAACTATTAAAAAAATAAAATATATTTCACAATATATTAAGAAAATAGTTAAATTGATTCTATTTTTTGTTATATTTCAGTTTTGAAGAGTTGATTTGAGATAAGAGAATCAGTAAAATTTTATACTTAGGATTTGTAGATAATATCATTCTTTTCTTTTAATGAAAATAGCCGAATTCATCCCTGGATATTTATTAATTTCACCCACAATTTGGCATAAATAACACATAATAAATCAGCACAATATGAAAAATATTTCAATCGTGTATTGTCGAGATGAAATAATCCAAATGTTTCCTGTAACCACCAATCAACATAAATTTAGCATATATTTGTTTCAATGTCAAATGAATTTCGTTCGAATCAGACTACTGACTGTAAATTAGAGTCCCACCACATACGATACTAGTACGTTATGTGCGAAATAAATTTTATTTTAAATATACGTGCTGTATTTACCCTTATCCGATTTGTTTCAGTTTCGAACATGTATAGTATACTTTGCACTAGTATATGTCGCAATATTTCAATTTGCGGCTGGAAACAGGTGTCGATTTTTCTACTGCGGTTTTGAAACAGGTCAATCGTGGAATGGTAAATGTAGCTGTAATTCATGACGTGATTCTATTACCTTTTTTACACGCGCTCAGAGTTTTCGATTATTCCTCCAACTGTTGCAGTTTTGACGTCTTGTTTGTATTCGCAAGATGTGTTGCTAATTTATCATAAAAACATATACATACATATCTCTATCTCCATATATATATATATATATATATATATATATATATATATGAAGTATATGGATATTTATTGAGCTTTTTATTCAACACATTTCAAAGAACACACTTTTTGTTTTCTGTTTGTTTCATCTGTTTATTTCTGTTTGCACTGTCAACTTTTATTATAATTCCTTTTTTATAAAACTTGAACATTTTTCCAAGAAAATAATAATAAATAAGAGAAAATATGAAAAGAAATCTTTTTATATTATGAATACAGTAAGAACTTTATTTTCAATATGAATCAATACACATGTTTAAGGAAAAATTTCAATACTAGGTGGTTTTCTTAAAGGAAAAATAATATATTTTTATATTTCATCGAAACATAATAAATTTATTCAAGATATAATTTTATTCAATTGATTCGAATGCATTTATTTTCCTTGATAATTTTTTTATTAATTGTTTTTATCTCAGTGAGTGATATTTTTATTAAATATTCTTTAAAGAGATGAAATTGTAGAGTGGCATAATAGTGTTGTTTTAGTCATATTTAGTCAAAAATGTCTATTGAAAATGTTTACTGGTCCTTTGATTTTCTTAAATTTTAAAAAAAATATTCAACTGTTTATAATTCAGTTTAATTTTGAAATTTTTGAATAAATTCAAATAATCTACATGTTCGAGAAGAATATTTTATTGAAATAATAGATAATAAATCTTACAAGACTATAAATTTTAGGATAAAAATAATTAAGGCTTTCATTAAACTGAAAGAAAAATATTAGTAGAAATTATTGACAACGTTATTTAAGTACTGTGAGAACATAAAGGATTCAATATGCTAGTACGAAAAAACACAATTTTGAAAGAATTCAAAAATATGATCCGTTTATTTTCAATACGTTTTATCTCCTTTTCTCTTTTTCTGTACACACATATATACATACATACACACACACACACACACATATATATATATATATTTATATATATATATATATTATATATGTATATGTATTATTTTTAGTCATCTTTATGAGAAAAGTTAGAATGAAATTAATTATGTTTAGAAAATGTTATATATATATCTTGCTAATTTACTTCTAACTACACTTTCTTATTCTATGGTTGTCGTTAACATTGAGAATTCATGTTTATTCGGTAACTTTCTCTATCTTATATGTATAAATTGGTTTAAGATATAGATAAACTCTTATATAAAACAACGACAAATGGAATAAACTGCATATATTTGTTTCAATGATAAATAATTAAATCAAAAATTTATTATATTGTTAACTATAATATGCAAATTTTCTTGAAATAGTCTTGAAATAATTTTATTTTTTGATCTATATTTGATTAATTTCCAATTTCATATCCTAATGTTTGTTTGTATTCTACTTGAAAAAAATGTGAAATGCATACAACAATATAATTCTTCTGTTTTATTTGAAGTTTTGAATTGACTTATCACTAATGGAACGGTTTGGAGTTTTGTTCTATATATTATTACAGGAAGGATGTTCTGATCAAAGACTTCTGCCGAGATATATTCTTGTTCAAGAATTTGTTGTTCCCTTAAAAGCACTCAGTTTCATTTCCAATCTTTATAATCGATTTCGATTTTTCTTTTTCCATGATTGGTACTTGAGATGGATATATATATATATATATTGGTAAATTTGTTGATTTTTCACTCTAACTTCTTAACTTTTTTATTTTATAATTTTGAATTTTTTTTATGAAATCATTTCAATTTACTAATAAGTTATTTTATTAATAAATTAAATAATTTGGATAAAATATTACTGTTATGATTTTTATTTGATTCTTTATCTAGATTATTTAATTTGACTCTTTATTTTTAGTTTTGAATAAAACTGAAAATCGATGAGTTTATAAAGTAAAATTATAGAAATATTTTATTTTATGTAATATTATTTTATTTTCAACATTTTATGGATGGTAGTAAATAAATTATTTGTTAGCATTGTATATTTGTTCAGTTTTGCAGACTAAAATTTGTACAGTAAATATTTAATAAATTTTCATAAAACTATTTAATTTTTATACTGAGGCAGCTGAATCACTGGGTATTTGCACTCATGTAATCCATTATAATATAAATATTAATATATATATATATATATATATATATATATATATATATATATATATATATATATATATATGTATAGAGAGAGAGAGGGAGAGAAGTTACATGTACATTTATATATTAGAGTATGAATGTATAATAAATAATTTATTTTCAACAAATATTTAAATTATTAGGGGAATTATAAAATATGAACTTTATAAAAAATAATAATTATTCACTCAGAAAATTTGAAATGTTTTTCATCTTCGTTTTTAACTGACTGTTTTCTTTTTTTTGTTGTAATAATTTGTGTTTCGTAATGAAGTGATGATACTAGGGAGAGTTGATAACTACATTTTACACTTTGAATTTGTGAAAATATTTTTTTATTATTACATGTTTTATAGTGATTCACTGGTTATAGTTTAAATATTTGAAATATAGTTCTTCTTTAAAGATATATTTATGAGTAAAAAATACGGCCGTGTCTCTGTATTTTATAATTTTTATTAGTTTTATCATTTAAGATAGTTTATTGTATTTACTATTTATTTTATATTTTGATTTTTATGTAGTTGAGTACATCTGATAACAACGAATCCTTCACGAAACATTACTATTATGGTTTTATTGACGTTCCAGGTGTTTAGTTGGAAAAGCAATTTTTGTATTGATATAGTTATATTATTTTGCGATTATAATTGTTATATATATATATATATATATATATATATATATATCAATGTCTACCATGGAGTCTATAATTAGCACTAGTTTCTATATTTTTGAATTTTTGGAGTTCCAAGTGTTCTCTAAATTGTTTGTAATTCTCTGGAAAAGATTGATGATCCTTTCGGAAACAAGAATTGATTGATTTCCTCGTTTATATTTTCTCAAATAAAATTAATCAAATATTCGATAAAATTAGAATAATTGAAGAATTCATTTTTATGTAGATTTGTATTTTAGTTTTTAAACTGAACCTTTCTAGCTCAAATATTATTTCAGTTATGTAAATGTGTTTATATATCAAAATATGTCATTTTTGATTTAGTTAGCAATAATGTCAGTGAAATGATATAATTGAGTTCAAAAATATTCCTTTTATCATTTTATGTATTAATTATTATTATTTTTTGTTTTTCTATGTATCTGTTCTGATTTTCCTATATGAATCTTGAAGTCCTTGGATGAGTCCGCTTTTTGTATGACCGGTTTCATATTTCACTGTCTTAAAATAGTTTTTAAACTCGAAATCGAATTTGAAGAGGCCGAAAGTTGAAAAGAAACAAATTTATATGTGACTTGTAGAATTTGTTTAACGGTCGTTTATCTTCATTTGTGTAAAGTAACATATTAAGTAAATGTTCTCATAAAATACTTCTATTTATTGAATTATATACTTGCTGGCTGCAGAACACAAGTTAAAGTATAAAAACTGAATAAATAACAAACTAAGAATATATCACTGTAAAAAACATAAGAAAAGCTATATAAAAACAGTAAAAGAAAAAGAACAATAATTAACCAGCGCGAAATATCACAAATTAGAATGTAAGAAATTTACATCCCGCGTCCTTTTTATTCATCTGACTGTAATTCAAGTAATTTGCATCCGAAAAACAAACGTAATTAATCGTTTTGGCCGGCGCGTGTAATTCGTTAATCTTTGCGAACGTTGTAATTGGACTACATATTTTTTTTTATGCGTTCACAGTCACGGAACGTGCCGTTTTCTTACCGTGAACGTGTCATTCAGATTTGTCAATAAATGTATGGATTCGTCTCGGATGACATCGATTAATGACACGATTAGAATTGCTCGAGAAGTTACACGTCTTTATACTAGAGCATAGACAATTTACTTGATCGTTTTGTATATAGGGATCTATTTAGGGAATTGGGAGTCATTTAGAATTGCTCTTGCTGCTCTCAAAGCTACACATAAACACTCTCTCTGAACGTTTCTAAAAATGGATCATTTAATTATATGTATTATTACACACATCTCTGTTTTATGTATCATGTCCTGTAAATTAATTTTGATACAGTTTTTCCTTACACGAAAGGAATTGCAGAAGCGTTTATAATCATTTAATATAATAAATAAGGTGCTTTCATTTTTGTTATAAAAGCTTTTTTACTCATAAAGACGCATATGTATATATATATATATATATATATATATACAGATTCAATTTAGTTTTCCACATGAAAGTATCAAAAGAAGGCGCAGGAGTTAATAAAAGATATGTTATTTTTTTTATTTAGTATTTTAGTTCAATTCAGTACTAATATACAATTTAAAGAAAGTTAAATGGGGAATAACATATTTTTTCATTTTTGTGTTTTTTTAAATATTGTTTGTTTTTTTTATAAAATACTGAATACTAAATTTGTGAATATATATGTTTGGAAATTCTTCAAATCGTTGTTAATTTAATGAATTTAATTTTTGTAGTAAGAACGATTAATTGTTGCGATTTAAAAAAAGCCTTAAATGGATTCTACTGAAGTATTAAAAATGTTATATGGGATTCGAATATTATTTGTAAAATTAATCGAATTTAACTTGGCTGTGATTTCATTGTGCTTTATTATGATAATATGAGACCACGTAGTGAAAACTTCACTGGAAGACTCCTGAAATGGAACAACTTTGATGATTTTCAAATCTCGTTTATTACTCAATGCTGGCACCATCTGACTTCCACTTATTCTTACCAATCTTGATCTTAAATAAAGGAATTTTGATTGCGAAGACTAATTTTATATTCGTAAAAATTGTCTTGAAGAATAAACACCAGATTTCTTCACTGATAAACTGTGGAATTTTTTTATACGTTGTCAGATAAGTGGCCATAAAAACTAAAACCACTAATTAAAAATTATTTTATATTTTTCGTTTGATTTTTGTTTCATTGCAATATCTTAAACTAAGAGTATTTTATAATTTTGAGATACTGTGAAAACAATTCTAATCACTAATCTAATAGTGTCAAATTGAAGTGTAATTTGATTTTTCTATACCTCAATGCTCTGAATTATCATTGAAATGGATATAAACAGTAATAAAAATATTATTTGTGGACTATGAAAAATATTTTTAAATATAACTTGATAGAGAATATGTGTCTGTGAATAGATTTCATTCTCAGTACTTTTATTTGACTTTTTTAGAGACGTCTACAACAGTATTATTCCATTATATGCTTTTCCAGACTGTCTTTTATAAAAATAAAATAATCTGGTATTAGTTTCTTTTTATTTTGTTTTTTTTTTCTATCCTTTCCTATCTAAATAGTTCGTGTAGTACGAAGTAAAATCTAATTACCAAGCGTTGGTTTAAAGGAATTATAAGGGTTGCTACTATATTTATTTATGCTTCGATGCACAATCATTGTCTAAGTGATTACTAAGAATTAGTGACATCTTAAATTGTCATTTTGGATTTTTTTACCATTTTTGTACATCATACTGAATAATTTTGTTCTTTTCATGTAATTACTTAAATTTTACTTGAAATACTAACGCATTCTTTAATATCGATTTTAATATTTTGTAAACAGTTTTATGTTCAGCAACCTAGAAAATGAGTCTGAAATTAACATTCTTTTAACGTATTTTTTAAATATATATATATATATATATATATATATATATATATATATAATTTGAATTATTATAAATGTGTACTGTAATTGTTTACATCATTTTCAAATGTATTAGAATTGCATATTTACAAATGAATGTAAATAAGCTCTTGTGGATTTTATTAAAATTGTGTATTTCTGTATATTAGTAAATTTAATGGTAATTTTTTTATAAAGAATGTATATTTGATCTTAAGTAATGTTTTTATTTATTTTTTATTGTTTGTCAACATAAAGTCTTTTAATTTTCTGTAAATATACTTTTTAAAACAAATATTTCTAAGAATATTTATATATTATCTTTAGTTAATAAAATATTAACGTAAGATATTGTATTTGTTAATGTAACTCTTCATATATATATATATATATATATATATATATATATATGTACATGGTTTTCATAGAGATGTGTAAGTTTGTTAGTTTCTCAATACAATAAAAAATGTAGTCGAAAATAGTTTTTGATTAATGTTATATATAAATTTATTTATTGCGTTACTTTTATGTCAAAAAAACTAATAAAAAAAACTATTCGAATATAATTTATAATACGAAAATCATTCGTCGTCCTGCTCTGTTACCAGAACTCATCTGAAACGAACGAGTGAGTACATAGGCACTGTGACATCTCAAATATGCCATTTATAAAACATCGTAAACATTTGAAGTATATAAATTATTCAATGTCATGCCTTACAGAAAATTACTCATATATATTTTCCATTATACTGTCATTCACATTCTTCATTTGCTTTTTTTCATTTTCATTTTTATCTTTTCTATTCTACTGTTTTTGTTTTAACCAGACGAACAGATCATATTTCATTTGAATTCGGTGTCTTCTCATCTTGAATAATTGTAGATTATTGACGCATTGGGATTTTCACAGTATGCTGTACGATTACTCAAATCCGTTCTAGTTTTCTTTTTATCTTCTTGAATGTAACGATTAGTCAAGCTATATTATTTTCAGTCGGTTTCCACTAACTCTACATCGAAATTAACAAACAGTGACTCACTAGATAATACTAGAATTTCTTTGAAAGTTATGTTTAAATTCTATTTTTAATAAAATTGTATATATATATATATATATATATATATATATATATATAGAGAGAGAGAGAGAGAGAGAGGGAGAGAGAGAGGGAGAGAGATGTTATATTATGTTGGTAAGAAAATAATTTGGCTTTTCGTTTTCTGAATTTAAAACTTATTTTTATTAATGTGTGTCGTTTCATCATGTTCATGACTATTAAATTGATTCTCATAATTTTTGAAAGACATAATACACTTTTTAATCATAAAAAATTGACGTAATTTTTTCTAGCTCATTAAATTTTTGTTTAATAATCGATTCTTTTGTACCTCATCAATAAAAACTCATCAGTAAAAATATCATACTCTAAACCAGAGGTGGGTAAATTTTTCTGACCGCGTGCCGCATGGAGTTTTGTAAGTTTTCTAGCGAGTCGCATTTAAAAAATGTGTTTACTTGCCGATACATGAGGTACACATAGCAGAGAAAGTGTTGCGGTTCTCTCGAAAACCGAGTTTCTATTTTCAAAGAATTTTCATGACCGCACCTTTCCACCACCATTGCGTCCAATATATTACATTCTCAAAATAGTATCGGCAAGTCGAATCGAGTACATTACAGATTTTTTTAAAGGTGGAGGAGAGCTTTAGCGTACAAAATTTAAATTTAATAAATAAAAATCAACATTTTTTACACAAGAATATATTAATTTATTAATTTCAAAACAATAATACGTTACTGCAGGATTTGATGCAAAGGTAACTTGTTACTTGTTTATATAATTTAACATTTTTGTGGTAAAAATTAAAAAATCTCACACTTGTGCACAGGAAGTATAAATCATCGTCGAGGCCCGCATTTGGCCCACGAGCCATAGCTTGCTCACCCTTACTCTAGACAATATTTTGATTATATATGAACAGTTAGTGCCATTTAAGGACAGAATACAATTTCAGTTACTTTTTTTATTCTACGAATAAATGACGGATTCTGCTATTATTAATATTTTCTATGCTTTTTGTTTTCGTTGTCATGTTCCTAATAATACAGTGAACATTTATAAACTGTTATTTTCTCCAAAAA
Organism: Acanthacorydalis orientalis; assembly: GCA_034766995.1. Lineage (NCBI taxonomy): Eukaryota > Metazoa > Arthropoda > Insecta > Megaloptera > Corydalidae > Acanthacorydalis > Acanthacorydalis orientalis. Next base: position 13,582,408 of record CM068318.1, on the reverse strand, counting down.
ATGTTTTTAAAGAAAATAATATTATTTGTTGTTTTAAATTGTTGTAGTTAGCGTTGTAAAATAATTTGACAGTTATGATTAAGTCATGTGACTATTTTTTAAGTCGATTGCACACAAATGTAAACATGTTCATATTTTAATTTATGTGTTATTAATTCCAGTAGAGTTCGGTTTTATAAAAACTTTTTTTCAAGAAAATATTTGTTATTAAAAATAGTATAATGGGGTTGACATTAATTTATAAAATAAAGGAATCAATTAGTTAAATATTATTTAATAGTTTTTTTATAACAGTCTTTTTATCACACACACACACACATATATATATATATATATATATATATATATATGGGTGTGTCTGTGTGTGTATATTTATATATATATATAAAGAGAAAGAGAGTGGAGAAGGGAGAGAGATACTCTTTTATTAATTCGAATAATAGTAATACTGACGTTGAGAGATATTTCAGTGAGATGGATTTGCGACAAGTTCTTTGAAAACTAATAGTATCTGATCTTATATATAATATAGTAATAATCCAACTTTGTAAATCAAATTCAAAATAAGTAGTTCGTCTGAAAGCATTTTCCATTTATCTGAAATATAAGAAACATCTTAACTGATAGCTTTAGCAAAGATGAAATTACGTTTGAAATGTAGACGGGGTGTGGGCGTTCCTCGAATACAAGTTTTCGCTCGTTTAGATGTATTCACGACAGTTCTATTTACCATAGTTTAACTTCTACAGTTTGTCAGGGCTTTTGTTATATTATTCGTGCGTCAGTTATATAAGTAAGAAGCTATTAATAGATCTGTTCTTTTTTATGAAGTCTATGTAAGGAGATGTATTTTTAAATTACATGTATCGAAAAGTATTGTTAACTACAAAAATACCTTTAATTACCATAAAATTATAATTTATTTTTTTTTATTATTTAAATTAAAATTATATTTTTTATCTGACATAATCGTGTTTTTTAAATATTACTCTCATGAAAAATGATTAATTGACCGATTTCGAGTATATGAGTTCAAAAAAACAGTAACTCCGAATATTTTTCATAGGTCTGTGAAATAATTGTGTATTTTATTTACGAGAAGTTTTATCAAAAAGATGAAGAAATAAAATGATTTTCAAATCTCAAAATTTCAAATTGAAACTAAATATTTAATAAAACAACAATACAGTAATATACACTAGTATTTTTTTGTAATTTTCCATTTTTCTAGAAAAGTTTATTCTCTTGAAGTGTTTATAAATAAATAAACAAAATTTAATCAAATATAACGAAAGTATGAAGATATCTTATTTAATGTAATATTAAGACGGTATTTTTTTGTGTTAAATATTTGACAACAAAATATTAAATTGATTTTCTTAGGTATTGTATTCCACAAACTACGTACTTTAATACTAGTTTCATTAAAATAGAATCTCTTAATATTTTACCAATTTAAATCAAATAACAAACTAGCAAACTTGTAATTGTATAAAGTTTTAATCAATTCGAGAGAGATTTTGTAACAGTATAACATTTAAATCCTGTGTTATCCACTGGTGGATGATATTTAATTTTTATTACATTTCTTAGATTTAATAATGTTATAAAAGATGTAGTTTTGTAATATCGTCATTAGAGATTAAATTATATTGGATACAACTCGTATAAGTAGAAACGAACAACTGTGTTCTCTCTGTATGGTACATATAATTCGAAAACAAAGACAACTATCTGGCTGAACATTTTTATTTATACTTGAAATAACTTGAAGTTGTGTACCGTGGTTTTTATTATTTTCTAAAACTGTCATACTTTTGATTCTTGTCGACTGGATTTTATTTATACCTTCAAAACCTAAAAAATCTACAAATCTGAAATTTTTACACATAATGGGAATACTTTGAAGATGGTCATCTCTTTTATTATTTTTTTCAAAACTGTTCACATTAATTTTTTGTCGACTTATTTTTTGTGACATTCATATCTCGACAAACAAGTCAATTACAAAATTGGAATTTTTCATACATACTTAAAATTAATTGAGAATGGATTCTATTTTCAAAACGGTTCACGGTTTGATTTTTGATGACTTAAATTTAGGCAACACCTATAATTTTAAATCGACAAGATATCCATAGTTGAAATTAAATACACATTTTTGAAATAATCTGAGAATAGTCTTCATTTTTCCACAACTGTCCATATTTCGATTCTTCACTATTTATATTTTCTCTTATCTACATTGTGTCAAACATATAATGCTTTTTTGATGTCATAGTCATTTGATTAATAATTTATTTCAATCTTTGTTTCTTTTTATTTACTGTATACATATTTATATTATTTAAAGTACATCTAAATTAAAGCAGAATTTAAATTTCCAAGTATTTCGAAAAACTCAAAATATTTAAGCTAGTTTTATATAAAACTGAACTTTAATAACATATTATAATGTATTGTATTTTAATAGTTAAAATTATTATTTACTTTAAGAAATAAAATTAATAGAATATTTTTAGTATACCTAGAATAATAACAAGCATATATATATATATATATATATATATATATATATATATATATATATATATATATATGTATATATTATTGATAGACTTATTTTAAAAAGCTGTATAATGTAAAATTCATTGAGAAGAAACATTAATATCACTTTTTATCACAAATAAATAGAGCAGTCGAAATGAATATAAGACAAATGTTTCATATTTTTATAAAATATTACACAAAATAATATTTTCTGTATTGTACATGAGATAAGTAAGAAACACGCAATATCGTGTTGAAAACTTTATACATTACAGAATGAAACAGTCGTTAAATCAGCTTATTTCGCAAAATAATTATGCTTTATTTTCACTAACTGAAATATTGCTCAAGTAATCGCTCTTAATGATACTTTGTATTTTACTTATTCTTTCTTATTGTCGTATAAAAAATATTATAAATTGAACATATGAAAGAATAATATAAAGAAGTGTTTAAGATATATCTATATATCTATATATTTATATATTTATATATATATATATATATATATATATATATATATATATATATATATATATAAATTAGTTAACTTTTAAAATTTTCTAATGTTTAATGTTTTTTAATAAACGTTATATTTTTTTTACATTTTACAAGGAAATCATTTTATAAACTAATATAGGACAGAATGTTAATATCTTAATATATAAAAGAAAAATGTAATAGTTTAATTTATATATGAAAAATATAAAGTCAATTTTTACAGTATAATATCTTGTATTAAAGTATATTTAATTTTTTTTCCTATGAAATTTGTATTGAAACAGAAATTAGAATCCTTAAATAATATATATACATATATATTTATTGAATATATATATATATATATATATATATATATTGAATATATATATACATATTGAATATATATATATATATATATATATATATATTCATTCAAAAATGTACTTTAGAAGATGTTTTCTATATCTAGTTTTTAATTCTACTTTGGAAATTATTTGCGTTTTGAGTTATTTTTTTAAACAAAAGAGAACAATTAGAACTCTTGTGGATCTCGAGTACGAAGTCCATGATCTATTAATGAACATGAGAAGTTAGATTCGGGATAAATGTGTTTCGTTGGGAAAACTACAAACAATACTTTCAGAAATGACGATTTGTGTTTTTATACTGGCCTGAATTAGGGAATCCTACGCTGATATTTATATAGAATAACTATTATATAAAATTGAGAAAATATATGATATATATATATATATATATATGTTTGTAAATTATTGAATTTTAAATTATATAAAATATCTTGTACACTGTAGGAAGAAAGCTCGTTTAGTGCAAAAATTTAAGACTTATTTGCACATATTAAAATTTTTCTAATTTTTGTAAATTTACTTAATAGATAACTATTATTAATAATTGTTTACTTTCATATTTGTAATTCCTTTGATTCGTTCGTTTTAGATTATGGGAGTTTCTGTTCTCTAATATTAATTTTGGCATGTGTTTAGTGGTGGGTCAAGCGGGTGTCGGACCTGACTATTGCCAAGGGCCCCAAGCCCGGGGAAAAATAATTATTACATAAATAAAGAAAGAAAGCTTACACTTCAACGTATTATCTGATAATAACAAAATTTTCGTGAAAAATGTAAATATATGTAGGAAAATGGCCGATAGGCGAAGAGAAAGAAACAAGAAAAAAATTTTTACTTGTAATATCATAGGCGGTATCATGAAATTTCAGTTGTATTTTTATTTATGCAGCACACCTGCATAATAATATCACCGATCGTCGTTGATATATGAAAAATAATTCAGAATATTTTATTCTGATGTAATTTATATATTTATAGAACAGTTATAAATATAAAGAAAAAATGTTATAAAAAACATTTTTACAAAAAACGGTTTTTTTTTGGTCGTCAGATAAATTTTGGAGGCCCTGTAAATTATACCGCTAGCAGTCCCCCACTAGGTTAATCCACCACTATATGTGTGCTTCAGGTAAGAAGTGTTCTTAAGTCATCTTTGGGTAAATTTTAAATACTGCTGTAAAAGACTATTTAAGAAATTTGAATTCTCGAATAGGACGAATGTAATCAGAAATACACATGTATAATTATATGTAATACATGTATAAATGTATGATATACACATGTATTAAACACACACACACACAGATATATATATATATATATATATATATATATATAGTTACATTGTGTAATTGCATTTATAGAAAAAACTACAGTATTTATTTTTCTATTGAAATCATTTAATTGAAATAAGAGGATTTTAATTATATATTTTTAAGACAAATACCTTTTATTTATTAAAAATTAAATTGAGTAATTAAATTAGAAATGTCTTTTGGAAAGTGATACCTGAATGAGCCAAAAACAAATCATACTTCAATGTTAGATATTCAATGTGAATCAGTGCGACTAAGACAATCTCATGATAATTGTGAAGAAATGTATAAAACTCAGTTACTACTCAATTAGAGAATGTTGTTATAGAAATATTTAAAAAAATCACATATTTTATTCACATATTTGCAGTAGGTATATTCTTGTAGGCTAGAATCATATCCAACTTTACTAAAACATTTAGAAATATGAGATGATCATTACAGATAATTACAGATAATTCAATATGCTATTGAATGAGTAATTACTTGATTATTGTTATATCAGATAATGAGTTTGTATTGAATTTTATATTGTGTTTTATATGAAACTGTACTAGTATTATTTTTATATCTTTTATAAAACCGTACGTCATAAAATAATTCTAAAAAATAAAAGCTTTTGCATAATTTCATTTTTCTTGTCAATTTGAGTTAATAATTTGAAATTCCTAATTTATCTCGAATTTAAATGGATGAAAAATGGATAGACATTCGGAAATTATTATATAAAGATTACTTTGCATACATTAAAAATTAAACTCGAGGTATTAAATACTTATTTAATCTTTTAAAATACGACTTAACATGTATACAACAACAAATATGCTAAAGCTCTTCATACATTTTACTAATAACAGGTACAACGTTACTAGCTTATACATATTTTCGAAGGAGCATTGTACAATTATATAAAGTCACGTAACTACAAGTTTTAATCCTGCTGATACGAGACTAGTGTAGGTATTTTATGTATGAACAACGTATATCCACTAGTTTCGTCTACGTTGCGTGACAGTTTGTGTAATAGTGTATATCAAGTACTGTACACTTTCTCTACGACTCGTATTTATTTTAGTAGATTATATATCTAGACATTACGTCCGACCTACTGTACATCATATACTTTTATATTAGTTTTTTTTTGAAATAGTATTCGTAAATGTAATTCTACGCAAGTTCTATTTCATAAAATATTCTTTATTGGATTTTTTTAAAAAATACAGTCAAGCTTGGTAATGTCCAGGACTGTGAGATAAACCATACTTCTTCTTAATAAATATTGTTTGTTATATCAGTGATAGGTATATTCTACTTGATGTTTTTAATTTCATGATTTCAATTTAATTGTCTTTATAGAAATCAACATTGATATTAAATATTTTTTATACTAGCATTTAGTAGTAATGTTTTTCCCAAGTTATAAATATTAGGTTTTATATATATATATATATTAATATGTCTATATAATCATTCTTACAATTAGATTGCGCTGTTTGTTTTATTAGGTTGGTGCAGAAAAATTGCGGTTTTTATCATTTTAATTTTGGCACCGATTTTTCTAGTTACCGTTATCTTTCCTTATAGTCATGTGATACATCATTGTAAACAATGAAATTAGCACTACTGATTTCAGTTTATGTGTATTGTTTTAATTGTTTAGTATTTTCGGATATAATCTCTTCAATTAGCTGTGAAAAAAGCAATTTTTTTCGATTTTGTTGTATGAATTTCACAATTGGGATGTAAAGTAACAGAAACTGCTCGAAATATTAAATTTGATTTTGGCAAAAAGTCAATTAGTGAATTTACAACTCAACACTGATTTGAAAAAAAATTCGTAATGGAAACGAAAGGCTTGATGATGAGGAGGGTCGTAAACGCCCTTCATCTATAGACAATATTGATTTAAGAAACATTATTGAAGCGGATCCACGTTGGCAGAAGAACTCAATGTTGGTCATTCAACAGTTGTTCGACATCTGAGCGTAATTGGAAAAAACAAAGATGGATAAATGGGTGTTATATGACCTAAACGAACAATAAGCAGTTTGACGACACGAACTCTACTCTTCGCTTCTTTTACATAATAAAAATGATCTATTTCTTGATTGAATTGACATTTGTGATGAAAAGTGGGTTCTCTACAACAATCGAAAACGTTTATCACAGGGGATAGATCGAGGAGAAGCACCAAAAACAGTTTCCTAAAATGAAGCTTCATGAAAAAAAAAATATGGTCACTGTTTGATGGTAGGAAAATGGCATCATTCACTACAAATTTGTAAATCTTGATGAAACAATAACAGCAGAAAAATATTGTCGGAAAATTGAAAAATGCATGGGAATTTGCATCGTTTACGACCAGTATTATTAGTCAATCGAAGTGGACCAATTCTTCATGACAATACCTGACCATACGTCTCACAAATGACTTTAAAAAAATGAAATGATCTGAGTTATGAAACCTTAACTCACTCACCTTATTCTTTTGACTTACTTCCGAAAGATTATCATTTTTTTAAATATTTGAGTATTTCTCAATGATAGAAGGTTTTCAAAGATCAAGCATCAGCTCAAACCGCTTTCGATGAATTCGTTAATTTCAGGACTTCAGAATTCTATCTTGTAGGAATAAATAAACTTGTTAGGAGAAATGTGTGCAAGCCAGTGGTCTTTATTTTGATTAATAAATACAATTTTTAATTGATATATGTATCTTTATACGTAAAAACCGCAATTATTTTTGTATCAACCTAACATCAAGTAACAAAAAGTAATTTAAAATAATTGATAGTTGTCTAACTCTCTTGCATAATTGAAAATAAATAGGAGAAAAAGAAATAGAAAGAAATGTGTAAAATATTTGTGTTAAAAAAAACGGAATCGATTACACAAAGTTCAGAAGTTTAATACGAGTGCTGGAAAAAAATTCAAGACGTGTAATAATTTTGAAGGACGAACAAATTGATGAGCTCTCAAAAAGTTCATTAATCATAGAGTATTTGAAAAACTCGTCGTCCATGAAAGTCTCATAACCAAACTTGCAAGTAACGAAAATAAGTTCTATAAAATAAATCGTTGCCGAACATATGTTACGAAAAGATGGAGTTCGTTTCTCGTAACAGTTTCTCGTTTATCGATTGCGCTCGTATAATTGATAATTTGAAGTTGTTGAATGTCACTATCGATTATTTATTTTTAAACATTGTACTTGTTATTCAAATTTTAATAGATACGGAAAATAAACTGGATAATTTGCATTTATTTTATACAACTCATATTTATTTTAATACTGACATTAAATGTATTTAATTTTAATACCCATCAAGTTGAAATTTTCTTCATTATTTTTATTTTATAGTAATCTTAGTTTAATATTAGATTGGTAGAAAAATAATTGCGGTCTGTGGACTTTAAATTCTTATATTTTTTTTAAATTTAACTGATTTTAAGTTATCCAGAACTGTTAGATGACTAACGCTTAACTTTTGTGCAAGCATTAGAATTGTTGTTCGTGGTTCTGATTCAACTAATACCTTCAGTTGGTCGCTATCCACTGAAGAAGAATGTTCTCGACCTTTTTCATTTGCAAGGCTCTCATTCCCAGCACGAAATTTTTGGAACCACCATTGTACCACCGTACGTTTCTTAACAGTACCCACACCAAAAGCACACCAATAATTAATATTAATAATTATTTCAAAGAAATTGATTAAAATTTATAATTTTTAAATAAAATTGCTCAAACACATATAACGCAAAAAATGTAAATAATAAAATAAATTGTTTGTAATATTTAGTAGAAAAAAAGGTTGTGTTGATTTTTAAGTCACTTATTTTACTCGTGTATATATATATATATATATATATTATATTTTTATTTCTCTGATCTCATCTATACGTTGTTTTGATAGTCTTCGTCCTTTTGGATCATCTAAATGTCTATTATTCATTACTTATTTCCTTAAGTATATGTTGAACATTTAAAATCTTCAACATTTACCTAAGGATAGTACATGTCGAAATACAGAGGAAAGTAATAGATAACAGACATTCAGATAATCGTAAAGAGTAAAGACCTAGGACAATATATATATATATATATATATATATATATATATATATATGTAATAAAAATAATTATATTAACTTGATAGAAAAATAATTGCATTTTATGACCTTCAAATTTATATACATTTTTCAATTCAAGTGGTCCAGAACTGGGTCAGAACTGTTAAATGAAGTGGGTTAAGTTGGTTAAGTGGGCCAGTACTTGTTGGATGAATAGTGTTTAACTTTTGTGCAAGCTCTCGAATTGTTGTACGTGGTTCTGATTCAACTAACGCCTTCAGCTGGTTGTTATGAGCTAAAGAAGGATGCCCGTGACCTTCTTCATCTTCAAGCCCTTAGCTCCAGCGCGAAATTTTTGGAACCATCATTGCACTGTACATTCCTTAAGAGTATCCACACCAAAAGGATCGTTAAGTTTACAAACAGTTTCTGTTGCTCTAGCACCCGTTCTGAATTCATACAAAAAATTACTATTTTTGCTTCTTTTCCATTTTTAATTCAATAGTCCAATTTGAGACAAAATTATTAATTAAACTAAAGTCGATGTTACCAAAACACAAACACTTTAAAATGATATTAATATGAACAAGATGAAATTACACTTTCGTTGAAAAAAATTAAGTTTAGAATTCAGAAAACAAAAATCGCAATTATTTTCTTATCAAACTTACAGATAAGTTTCAATCAATAACATTATAGATAAGTTTCAAATAATTTAGTGAGGAATTCTAAATTAAAATTTAATATTTTCGATAAAGGAAAAATTTTGATAGTATAATTGATTATATTTATCTTTTTCATATAGATTTTCTACGTCTCCCTCTCTCCCATCTCTCTCTCTATATATAAATCACTTGAAATAAAAACGATTTTCAAGAAATGTGCATCAATAATTAAAGCTTTTAATTTTATGTTAATTCAGATATTGATAAATTTGAATGAAACATGAATAATTATGCATGAAATTATTTCAATATACAAATTACTTCCTATAAATGAATAATTATTGAATTACGTTATGTATTAATATTTAATTCGATCCAAAAATGTAACAATGGTAATTAGTATATTATAATTTACTGTAAAATGATATTCAATATATTTATTAAAATTATCAGAAACGTTTACTATTACTGAGGTACTAAATTACGATTTAATTACTTTTCTCGTTAAGCCATATTTTATAATTACCGTTTCCGTACAAAACAAACATATCAATGCTTGTTCATACAGATATTTGTTAAAATTCAAGCGTTATATCAAAAGAGAATATTTCGTGAATCTCATAAATTTATATACACGCTTGCACAAAAATATTGTTCCAATTTAACTGCTCCAACTTTACTGACATATCAGAGAAAAACACCCCAGGTCGGATATGACACAATGGTCTACGGTCGTGTTCTCCGTCCGAATGCCTTTAAAATATTTAATTACATTCTTTAATTAACCCCTGAATTAACACAGAACCAACATGTACTATGCAATTTTTTACGACATCGTCTTTATTCTTTTAAGCTCTCAAATGTACATTTTTTATTCGGTTCTGAACTCATTCTGCTTTTATATATAGATGTAAATTATAATTGTATATTTTTATATATGTGATCTCGTTGATATGTTGTTCTCGTAGTCTTCGTTCTATCGAATCATCTAGTGTCTGTATTTCGTTATTAGTTTCAGTGCGTAGGTCATTTTCAAATACATGTTAGAGACTGATTTTAAACCAGCTTTATGTTCATTTTATAATTTATAATCGGGATATGGTTTATAATTTTAAGGTAAAATTTGTGAGTTGTTTGATAAGTATGATACAAAAACGAACTATAACACTGTTTTTTGGAAAAAATCGTTTATATTTTTCAACAAAGTCTCTATTGAGGGATATAAACTTACTCCAGCGAAATACGCATTGATGGCGCCGATGATATCCTCATTCAACGAGAAATTCTTCTCATAGAGACAAATTTTCAAGTTCGGGAGAAGGAAGAAGTCACACGGGGCCAAGTCCCGAGAATAGAGAGGACGAGGTATCAATTCGAAGCCTAAGCTTCAGTTATTATATTTAAAAGTATGGAAAAGAGATATGTTAAGAATAATAAGAAGAAATAGAAAATAAAATAGTTATGAAAACAAACAGAAACAGGGGATAAAACATTAAATTTAAAGGATTCCAAATAGAAACAGTTGGAAATATTGCAGTATGGACGAGGAATAGATTTAGTATTACAAGGTTAACAAATACAAAAATATCTAGCAAGAGATCTGTATTAAATATATGTAGATAAAAACGAGGTATTAGACAATGTATTCGAAATATAAAGAATAGAGAAACAATTAATCTTTCAAATTAGAAAAATTAGGAAGGAAAATATTTCAAGCTATATACTTTATAATATTTTAAATTTAAAAAGCTGACAATTTCTCTTATTAAACATTTATTATCAATTAAAGAATATACTACGCAAATTAAAACATTCCCATCACTTTTTATTGGTAAATTTATTTGTATTTTACTGTCTACTTTTATTTTATAACGCTGTTTACTTTCATTAAAAAAATATATTTTAATATATATATATATATATATTCGGTAAAAAATAAACAACAATATTTGTTTTTATATGTCAATACACAAGTATTTGTTTTGACCGTCTATATTTATCAACTAGTTTAAATATAAAACACAAAATGTACGTTCACACTCTATTATATTTTTAGCATAACTAACGCGTGTTTGATAAAAGAGCATGATAATAAAATTTTACTATTAGTTTTTCTAATTAGAGTATTGTAGATAAAGTTTCTCTGTACACCATTAATTGTATTTTGTAGTATATATATATATATATATATATAAATCTATCTCTCTCTTTCTATGTATATATAAATAGATGATAAATATATTTAGCTGCTTAATATAATTGTTAAAATACACTCGAAATTATTTATTTTTCGATTTTAATCTTTAAGAAAAAATATAAAATGTAGCTCACATTTTTACTCCACTAGCTTTTTTATTCAAAATCAAATTTTCGTCAAACAATAGTGTGTGTGTATATATATATATATATATATATATATATAAGAAAAACTTTGTTTAGTAGTTTTTATTACTATTTTATGAACAAATTTTTATGTAGAAATATAACCTTCTCTACTTAAATTCTTATTAGTTTACATTTATATTAAAGTTGTTCCTAAAATTATTTTTTTTTTATTATACTTATTTGTCATTCTTATGAGGGATTGTGATTTTTTTGCGAATTTTTTGTAAACGAGTTCATACATTGTGAATATTTCGAGATATCGGAATGAAAAAAGAGTTAAAGCTTAGAATATAAATTATTCAAATGATATATTTCAAAAAAATATAGTGGGTTATATAGAGCTCAGACTACTAAACAGCCATCATACTTTTTTCGGTTTCGCGAAATGATTGGGAGCTTCATTTTTGTCCAATCATTGTGCAGACCGTCTTCTGTTTTCGTAAGCATGCACTTTTCATCGCAAGTTACAATACGATCGAGAAATTGATCGTTTCTGTTGAGTAAAAGGAATATAGGACAAAGAAACGGCATTTTGGGTTTCGTTCAATTCGTATGAGCTCATTGGTCAAGCTTTATGGTTTTCCTAGCTATTTTAAGTCGACCAGAACTGTTGAATGATTAATGTCTAACTTTTGTGTAAGTTCTAGAATTGTTGTCTGTGGTTCTGATTAAACTAACGCGTTCATTTCTTCATTGTGAACTGAAGGAGGACGACCACGAACTTCTCCATCTTTAAGATCGTTCTTGTTAGCACGAAATTTTTGGAACCACCATTGTACCATACATTCCTTAACAGTACCAACATCAAAAGCATTGTTTACTTTACAAGCAGAATTTTCTGCTATACCACCCGTTTTGAACTCATACAAAAAATTATCTTATTTGATTCTATCTTATTTTCTATCTTTAATTTAATAGCACAATTTAAAATAAAATTAATAATAAAACCAAAGTCGATGTTACCAAAATACACACCGAAAAATTCACCTAATATGAACACGATGAAATGTCATTTTAATTAAGGTTGGAATTCAAAAAACAAAAACGACAATTATATATATATATGTATGTTATATATACATACATACACATATATATATATATATACATATACATATATATATATATATATAAATTTCCCTGTTTATGTTTACAATGAATGCGAGAAACTAATAAAAATGCGAAGTTCATTAATGATACACCATTTCATGTCTCATGCAGATGTATATTATCTAAATCGTTCTTAATCTTCAAATAAAACTCATAAAAACTTACATCGAATAGCTTCATGTGTACATACATGTATGTCGAGCACGATATGAGAATTTCCACGAAAATGTCGATGCGTACGAAAGTATACTGGTCCCAAGGTAATATCGTCTTAAGAAAACGTATTCATGTATACATACTTAAACCGAATACACATGGGTATCAGAATAGGTATACATAAGAAGGGACTAAAAGCACGTGTTATTGACAGTTTTCTTTCTATGTATATATAGCAAATTATAGAAAGATAAAAATTTGAGGTTTGCTATTACTGTTGTGTGTTTGTGTGTGTACGTACATAAAAAAATGGCATGATATGAATATTTCCAGTAACTTGAATTTTAAAACGTTTGCGTTTCACAAATATGGTTATGATTAGTTGAACATGAAAACATTTTATTTTGTATTAACCAAACTTTTTTAACTATTCGTCAGAAATCAAAATGAAAATACATTTGTAATCAAAATCAATTTTCAAGTATGTAACAAAGTTTTCATATTGTGTGAGTACATGGATCAAATATAGGTTTACATGCACGTTTTTCAGTACCTGAATGATTTTTGATGAAATTCGATATGCAGGTTTATTTCAATATTTGTAGCTACTGATTAAATTTGAAATATGTCGACAGCGACAGTAGATGTACATTATTTGCGAACATAATCCACGTGTATGTTCAAGAGTACTTTTTATAATCATTTTCAATATTTTTGGTTATCAGAAAATTCATATATATATATATATATATATATATGTATGAATTTAAAGAAAACAGTTCATGTATAAAATTGTAAATAATGAAAATTGGAGTTTATGTTTAGAATATCAGGAATAATTATTATCGAAGTTTGAATTTTATAACGCATGTTTTATGAAAATGTTATATTTAGATAGTTTAGTCGTTTGAAATTTAGTACTGAATCTTATTAAATAAATATAATAAAAACAGACATTTATAGTTATTATATAAAACTAATAATCTTGCAAGAGAAACTACTCCATATTCGTATGTTTGTTATTACAAGTGGAATTATAATATGTGAGTAAATTGACACGTAGAACAGTTTGAAAAGATTAAATGGATGAAAGGAATAATATTTTAATTGAAATTATAATTTGAGATTATAACTAAATTTATGTTCTTACATGAATTTATATCCTTAAGTAAATAGTGACTAGACGGTTATTAATCACTGAAAAAATTGAAAATTATTGAACGTTTTAATACTAAAAGAGTTGAGAGATTTAAAATTAAAATTCACTTTAATTTTATATTTTTACACAGGATTTTTACAAATTTTGAGAAATAAATTTGACGTTATATTTTATATTTAAGACTAAAGAAGTTTTTATGTTAAAAATCATTTTTAATATTATGAAGTAAGATTGTGTCTGTATGAAAAAAATATTTAAATAAACTGTTAATGTAGTCGTCTTCTTGCCTGTTAATATTTACATTCTTATTATTCTTGGTGCCATGGGTTCTGATTATATTTTACAGTGAAAATTTAGATTATTTTTTCTCTTTCCTGATGTCAAATACTCTTAGTCAGCGCAGTAAAAATGATAAAAATATCGTTACTCTTTAAACAAATCAATTCTTGATTAAAATCACAAGTAAGAGTAATTATTAATATCAGGTGTAAAAATTAGTTCTGTGCCTTAAAATTAAACCAATCATGACTCTGTTTTAAAATAAAATAATTTTTCGACGTTTCAAGATTTTGAAGTGTCAACCTTAACATTTAAAAACACTATATATCTTGACCAAGTAGTTGGCATAATTTCATAAAATAGTAATGAACACGATGCCTTGCAAAAATTAGCACATTAGGCATTGCATACTTTTCGCATTCCAGTTTAAAAAAAGTTAAATTTTTGGGGACAGTGTTGTAATGTATAAAACATGTAAAAAATAATGAAACAATGGAAGAGGTCTGAAAATGCATTATGACTTCATCGCCTCAAATGTACCATATTTTTTTCGACAGTGGGTTTGTCAGTTAACCGACAGTTATATAAATTAATGAGATATATTTTGTAGATTGAAATGTATTCCACTTTTCTGTTAACATTAATTTGATATAAAAAAGCACCCAATTAATTTTTATATCTAATAAATAGCTGATATACTCTCTTTTTGTTTATTGACTACAGAATCATAAGTAGTAACTGTAGCTGAAAAATCATAAAATCGAATATAAATATGTACCAAATATTTATTGATTAATTCAGTTAATAGTCCAGAAATTTGAAATGAATATAACATAAAGTTACCTATTTAATAACCTTTCAATGAAACTAAAATTTGTAAATATCTCTAAAATTTGTGAATAACTCTAAAATAATGATCGTAATAACATTTATTGGGAATTATAGTGCCATGAAATAAAAACGTAATAGAAGTTTGAATACAATTATTAAACTTTTCTTCGAATTAGAAATTTCTGGAATTGTATTTATCCATGTATATATGTATATATACACATACCTAAGGACCCTTACGCCTATAAAATATAAAATAAAATTTTATATTTGTTTTTTCCTGAATTCTGATACCGTTCTATAAAACTTATTTTGCGAAATTCTCAGATTTGACAAATAAACATCTTGTTATTGCAACAGGAAGATATTTTTCTTCAATTACATATAATTTGAAAAGAGTACAATAAAAATGTCAAAGTCGATAAGTAAAATATTGTATGAAAATATTTTTCGTTTTTAAATTATACAAAAGAACTCATTCAGCTATAAATATGTCAATAATCTAAAAAAGTATTCAATGTATTTTTAAATGAATGTTTAATAAAAAATACTTCCATATTAATAATGTATCACTATTAATATATTTAGAACTTATATAAATACACATTGAATAAAGAAATGCAGTAAAAATAATTATTATACGTTAAATAATTTGATAAGACATATATGTAGAAAAATTATATACATTTTACTGTTCGTATGGTTTATTAATTGTTTAAATAATACGTTTTACAAAATAAAGAAGGAATTAGAGATAAATGTTTACTTTTTTGTGTTATATACTTATAGCTAAAGTTTATATATATATATATATATATAGAAACATTTTAGTTTTGGTAAGAGCAGATCAGTTTTACCTATATTTAAAGAAAAAATGAGATAATTAAGATAATTGAGTTTTTATTTATTTTTGTATTTATGCAAATTATTTCATAGTATTTAGATAATTTATAAATAGAATTTCATAAAACTTTTCCTCGATTAAACTTCTTTTCTTATGGTTTTCTTATGAATGGAAGATGGGATAAGAGAATGATTTACATCAAAAAATAAAAAAAATGCCCGAGGTGCACACTTTGAGATTTTTCTAAATACGTTTGCAACGTTTAAGCTTTTTAGGTAGATTTGTTTTGAAGTTACAGCGTTTACTTAAAAAGTCACCCTTACGTCCACAATTCGTATCACACAAACACTTTTATTTATAATTTTTGACCCTTCTATTGGTTAAATTTTCATGACTAAAAATAGGATTAAGATGAATAGAATTTTTATTTAAAACATATAATCTATTAAATTAAATGTATAAATACATTAAATTAATAAAATGTATTAATGTATATTAAATGTATAAATGTATAAATGATATTGTTTAGTAAAAGTTTGTATTTGTTCTAAACAGAAAAAAATCAAATCGAATCAATCATAAGAACAAATATACCTTAAGTTTTTTCTATTCCATTTTCAGTGTAAGTTAGTGTCAGGATTTTCAAATTGATGAAAATAAATCTCTCTTCTCTCTCTCTCTCTCGCTATATATATATATATATATATATATAAAGAGCAGTTTTATAATCATTATTAAGTAGTGTCAAGTTCTTAAATATAATATTTTGTAAATATCTTTATCAGCAAAAACAATGAATAATATATATTCTTAAAACAAAACAAATATTGAATAAATTTTGAAAATAAAAAACAATAATTATTACAAAAATTATACTTATGTATCTGAATAATTTACATCAAGAAAAAGATGATTATTAAACATTATTTAACTAAAAAAGGGACGAAATATTTTTTATTTTATAAGAAAATAGTTTGTAATTGACTTAATGTTACATTATAAATAGAATTTGTAACAGAATTTAATTGTAAAGAATGTTTATTTTACAGAAATATATTTTGTTATGATTGTTTTTATCGAAAAGTTGAATAGAAGGTATAATGGTATTGTCTACATATATATATATATATATATATATATATATATATATATATATATATATATATATCATGTGTAGGTTTGTTTATGTTGAGAGTTATTTACACACACTTGCTTTTCTTCAAAGTACAAAACACACTTTATTTTCTACAAAGCAACCTGTAGAGTATGTATGTATTTAGTTTATTTTGCTTGCACACTGACGTTCCAGTTCTTACATCGGTTCCCGCTGCAATACAAGCACTGTCTGATGGGCATTACTCAGTTCTGCAAATAGATTTTGAATCCCGAACGCCTCGAGCGATTCGATTTCAACGCAAGAATTCTCCCATCCCAGTTCCGTTCATGTTCCATTCAATATTATAACAATATTCATTTTGAAATCGTGCCAGCACTCATGTCGATGAAATTTTGTTTATCTTTAAATATTTCATTCGACAGTTGTTTTAACGGGTAGCTGTCATAATTTCTGATTGAAGTTTGAGCCATCTGTTATATACTGTTGTCGTTTTTATGGGATGCTTTTTATGATTTTTTTTCGAATGCAATACTGTATTTTTCAATGGCTTGTATATTAATTTCTGAAAAGCGTTTGAACATGAATTTTTATGATGTTTACTTTATAATATATATATATATATATATATATATATGTATCCTCTCTCTCTCTCTCTCTATATATATATATATATATATATATCGGCTATACTATTTACCTATTGATGTGATACTGTCATAATGTAAATAAAAAAATAGTATTTTTTTAGACCACTTTTTACCTTTTAAAAACAAATATGTAATTATAATTAATATAGGTTGGTGGATTTTTTTCTTCTTTGATAATTTGCAAGTTTTCTGTACAATAAAAGTATTTTTCTTATTTATATTTTTTCATATAAAAATAAAATGACAATGAATATAAAATAAATGCTGAAATCATCATAGTTGCAAAATTATGCTTTTTTATTAAAATTACATATAATAATCCAATTTATTTGTTTGTAGAAGTAAAATATATTACTGTTTATATATATATATATATATATATATATATATATATAATATATAAAATTATTTTTATGTTACTAGTTATTACTTTTGTAAGATTCACAAATAAAAAAGTATTAATGGTTATTGAACGTCTGTATTAAGATTGAAACAATTTCTAGGTTTTTATACTGGTAGAATACATGAACATCTAATATAGATATGTGTTTAGTTGAATTTAATTCATAAATATCTTGCACTATCATCGTTCATTATTTCATTATTTCGAAAATATCTCTCTTAAATATGGTAAACAATAGTGTGTGAGCCAGGATTTAAGTTCATGTTTTTGTAATTATCAGCCTACAGATTTAAAAGTAACATTGTTTTCATAATATATTAATATATTGAAATGAATACAGTGCTTGAACTATATTTAATGAATAATGATTTTACTTTCGACATTATTTGTAGTTATGTAAAAGAAATTAAATTTATATCTTTTACTTATTGATATACTTTTAGCAATTATAGTTTTTAAAATGTGTTTTATTTTGATAAAAATAAATTAGATTTTGATATTATATATTTTACAAAAAATAGAATGTTTTCATCATTTTAATTTAAAAATATGAATACTTGGAATTCAGGAACTGAATTAGTATTTTTGTCTGATGTAAGTTATCAGAAAACCTATATTATATATATATATATATATATATATATATATATGTATATGTATATATATATATATATGTGTGTGTGTGTGTGTGTGTGTATGTATAAACAACATTTCATTTATCAATTATTCAAAACAAATCGTAAACTGTATTCGGCTTCATCAGACTAGGCTAGATACACGTTTTATACATACATTCGTCTCTGTTGTGATTATCCAGCTTGTGATCAAATATTCGTGTTCTATAAATAACACTGAATTTCTACGAAAATCTATCTAATATTCATTAAAATTTCGTCGAAAAATGCCAACTTTACCATACTATTTTATTGAATGTTATTTATATTTAAAAGTGTTTTATTTCTAATTCATACGTTTCTTTCTTTATTTCAGGTGAGTTCTCGCAGTTTTTGTACAATTTAGCAAGTATCCGAGTCGGTATGTTTTATTCTACCACAAACTTATATTTAAAATTTAGAGAATTGTAGAAGATATAAATCATTATTTTTAAGATTTTGTATGCTTTATTTGATATAGTTATTTTTTTTTGTGTATAGACACATTTTGAATTGGCAATAAAAATAATACATAAAATTAAATTCAAAAATCATTTGTAACCAAAAATAATAATGATTGTACTTTTCAATTCTATTCGTTCCTAAGAATTAATAACTTAATTATATTACTTAACTAACTTAACTATATGACTATTTTTTATTAATATTTAATCGCGCGATTTATATAATAATTTCTATCGATTTTCAATTAAGTAGGTTTATGCTAAAATTCTGTATTTCTTTAATTATAAATTTAAACCACTAAAAAATAGTGAGTGAATAAATTATTTAATTATATTTTAAGACATTAATGTTTTAAAAAATTATGTATAACAAATAACTCTTTTTACTGCATTGCCATACTCTGTATTTTTCAGTGGCAATTTTTATTATTTTTCTCAAATTCTATGGGTAAATTAAAGGATTCGGTTAAAATTTTAGATACAAGCTCTTCAAATCTCTTTGGTTATTGGTACAAGCTTTATGTATTAAAATCTCTACAAGACAGTGAAAGTAGTGATATAAACTCAGATTTGTAAACGAAAATTAAATTTCCCTATTTCGATATAATTAAATTTGGATACATGTTTGTAAATTAGGTACTGTAGCAATGAGTATTAAGTACGAGTATTAAGTACTGTAGCAACATTTTATTAGAACTATAAATTCTTCAGGTTTAACTCTTTCAATTATAAAATCAAAAACCTTTAGATCTTTGACATAGAGTGATTAGCATTTACGTTTAGCAGATTATTTCCTCTTTAAAAAAATAACACCCACTTCGTTGTTTCACTATACCAGTCCGTAGCCATTTGTGAAGGTAAAAATCCCGATTGGATGATCTGAGATTTTTATGTCGCCAGAACTTCAAAGTCTGTTTATTGACACAGAAGTTTCACCAAAAATGTGCTTTGTTCCTCATCTGATTTTATTGATGTAGATTCGATTTGAGTATTAAGATTTAAAAGTTCACAACAATAGATAATTCATGTTTTACCTTGCATCTTTCTTCTTCCACCTTTAGGAGATACTATATAAAATACCTGAATTTTTAAGAATAAAAAAAATTACTGTGCAATATTTAATGTAGAGATAGTGATTGAATTTCTTATGGAGTCTGCGTGTAGAAATTTCTGGAGATTTTCTCATACTCTTAGTCAAACTTTTAATATTTTTCAACTATCTTCTTTTTAAGACTTCCAAATATACACGTTTGATTATCAGTTGTTTCGGGCTCCATAATGGAACAAACAAACACTGAATTGTTTGAAGAGTTAGTGTTTTTTTTATAACTGCATTTCCATCGAATTTATTTATGTGTAGCAATAATTGAATTATTGTTTTTAGAGTAGATTATCACATTAGTGAAAGGTATTTTTATAGTGTGCATGGTTCGATTTTTTTTTAAGAAAATAATTTAAATAATCTTTAAATAGAAAATATATGGAATCCGATTTTGGAATATATAGTTTCTCTTTCTTTATCTATATCTATATATATATATATATATATATATATATATATATGTATGTATGTAGAATAAATATGAAGTTTGGATTGGAATATCATACGCAATATTTTATTAATCACAGTTCTAAATATATGTCACATACATATTTTATAAATTAACATCTTAATTTTTCATTTAAAAAAGTTTGATCCAATTTGGTTCTGTTTCCTTAATTGAGTATTATTTTGAAAATGATCAGCAATAAAAAATAATGATTTTTAATTATTTGAAAGCGAAAGAAGGGTTAAGTTAACCAAAAAGCGTTATCATATATATAGAAATAATTCCGTAAACGAGCAAAATGTTGATTAATGCTTTGAAGAGCTTCACAATTTGAACATGAAAAATAAAGAGTGATTTAGAACACCTATTGAAGTTTATAATGACGGTGTATTAATATTAATTGAAAACAATGTATTTCGCGAAAAAAGTCAGTTCTGTAAAATATTCAGATACTTTATATAAAGAGTTAATGATTATGAATAGAATTTAAATTAGAATTTATCTGAAAAAAATTTAAAAGTATGACAAGTTTTTTTATTTAAATAATAGGCGATTTATAATATTTTTCTTATTAAAATAACAGAACACAAAATACTACATTCGTGTAAGTACAATACCTATCCTTCAAATAGTTTGACTAGGTACATGCATTATCTTCAAGTAGTTGTAACTCAAATAATTTATTAATATTTTTAAAAATTAATTTTAAGAATCCGAGTTATTAAAGAATAATATGGTTAAATATATGAATACAATTCAGAGAATAATCATTTTGTTTTTGTCAACTGTACTAAAATATGAATTTTATTTTAAATGTATTTTAATTTATAAAAAGCTCATACATTCGAAAAATAAATCGACTGTAAAATAGGAAACACATTGAAACGATACATTTAAAGTATGTAAATATATATCTGTGAGCAATTTAATTTGAAATAAATTTATAAAAAACGGAATTCCGACACAGACGTTTTCCAACACAATGAAATATGTTTATTAAAAGACGAACATTGAAGAGATAAAAAATATGTAATAAAGAAAACATATACTCCAGACAAGGTAGTAAAAACGCAAACAACCCTTATACAGATTCTTTATCGAAATGTAAATGAACTGTACATACAGATGGAAATGATAACTCCGAATGAATTTTCCGAACAAAGAAACTGCAAAATGAAAGTTCCGTCTTTTGTAATTCTTCACGAAAAATAGTAGATACTCGAGTTCGTCGAATCTGTATCCAATCGAAATAGCAACTGTGTACAAAAAATCGTCTGTCGGATAACGTGGAATAAAATATGCGGTGACAAACGTCGTGGCATTACCTTCACATTTATATAAAAGGTAGCTATTTATCTCTACTTTAACTCTTGACAAAAGACAAAAAGATACGTATGTTTATATTTACCATTCTTTTATATAAAAAATTACTGTCACAAACATATATTATTTTACATACATACGTATTACACGAATTCTCACAAATGTATAAAGAGATAAATAGACAGGTACATTAAAAAGAACAAAACAAAACTTAAATAAGGTATGTTTGTAATATATTTTAATCAAATAATAAAATAATAGAAAAAAATTCCAGAATATAACATGAAATCCAAATAGCATATCTACAGTTTGAACAAGTTTTGTTCGTATAGATTATTAAAATTGTAAATTATTTTTAAACAGAAGTACTCTTGAAACCTCGTTATATATTCTTACTAATGTAAAGAAGCAAACTTGGTAATCAATTTAATTAACGTTTAAAATTCTAGGAATATTATTTTTATCAGACATAACGTTTTCAGATATTTTAACTTTTTATTTCAGTAAAATTGAAAGCTTCTATCGAAAATAATAATGATATTAAACTCAAAGATTTCCATTTATTCCAGGATTTTACGTTTGAAATTTATATACTAATTCTTTATTTATTACTTTTCGCCCTTCTTGTTGATTTTGATTCACAGAAATTTGATAAAATAATATACAAATAAGTATTTTACTTATTTGTATGATTTTTGTATATATTCTTATACTTGTTTTCAAATTTGTATTTTCTAAGAACTCAAACGAAATCATCTTAAATTACTGTTCGAAAATAATAAATCAATCGTTGTCATAGAAGCCGACACAACCTTCTCAACGAGTAGAGAACTTTTAATTGTACAAGTCAAAATAATTGTTGAATCGTATCCCTTTCTGCACGTTCAGTAATTTATACCAACCCGACTGTAAATATATTTTCAGGAAGTACTGTAATTCCCTTGAACAAGTAATTAATCATGTACCATTTCAAACGTAGAAAATGATACAATTAAGTTTTTTACTAAACCAGAACAGAGCATTTCCATTTAACCTTTTTTCAGATATAATCATCAATTATCTTCTCTTCGTAAACATAGTTGTGACAAATCACTCGAAGGATTCTCTCTCTTTCTCTCTCTCTCTCTCTATCTATCTATCCATATATATATATATATATATATATATATATATATATATATATGAATACATATACACACAAACGTAGTTCAGTCGATGGTAAAAGCTATTTATACAGAAATACATCTTTTTTATATAAAATATTTTTAAGTGCTGTTAGCATTTAGACTTATAAATAACCCATTTTTCAATACAAAGACCGTTAATGTATTATCGAAAATTTATCTGTAGCATAAATCTACTATCCAACTCTACATTTATTTTAAAAAAAACATTAAGTTATTTACAGTTTTAAAATATTGATGAATATTTGCCCGTAATACCTATTACATACTAAATAACAACATTTTGGCTTCAAATATATGATAATGGAATTTATATTTAGAATATCAAGCTGTTCACAAATCTGTCTGTCAATGTTAGAGAATTATTGATGGATATTAACACAAATATTACAAAAAATTTCAAACAAGTCATAATGTACCTCTAAAGATGATTAATTAAATTTTAGCATTAATTGGTATTAAACAGTTGATTTTATAATAGTTGAAAAAGTGAACATATTGTTTTTTTTAAAAAAAAAATACAATTGATATTATTTCTAAAAATATACCCTTGATGTAATTATTTGTAATTAATTTTATAGACAGACAGATATGTAATTAAATAATATATTGTTTTTGTTAAGATAAAGATAAAAAAGAGCAGAATAGAAAAGAATATTACACTTTACGGTTTATTTAACTAATTTTTGAATGTATAAGGTAAATAACATAAATATATATATATATATATATATAAGGTAAATAATATATATATATACATATATATATATATATATATATATATATATATATATATATAACAATCAACTGCAACAGACAGTTTTGACAATCAAAATGCGAGATGGATTTATAGGTAAAATATATTTGATTTTATTTTTGTTAGGAAATTTTGTATTGAAATCATGTTTCTATATTTATTATTCCAAAAATCAGAGTAATAAAATTGTTATTTTACTCGTGTTAAGAAAAAAGAGAAATTTGTTGTCTAGTATTATTTATTTTACAACAAATCATTTTACAATAAAGCATTATCATGCTTTATAATGAACTATATTTCAATTTTTGTATTTTTTTATGGCGAAAAGAATAATAATTAATTTATATAAATAACTGGAAGACTTAAATATTTTATTTAATGTACTGAAACAAAAATCATATACGTTATATATAGAAAAATATTATTATATAATTGAATTCGAGAAAAAATAATATTTTTGTATAGGAGAGAAAATTCAAGTGAACACTTTTCTATTAGAGAAATTAAATAGAAAAATATTTCTTCTAAGTGAAATATGTTATTATAAATATACTTGTAGATTTCACAATCGGTGTATGAGACAAGCTCGAATTTTCTACCGAATGAAACAGACTCGACGAATGATATATAAAATCGTACATTACACTAGAACATTATCGATATTATGTGCAGTGAAGCAATTTCAGTCTTGTCAACATGAACGTATTGAAGATAACTTTTCCCCATTGAAAGTTCAAATCTTTCACATGAAATACCGTTCCGAGTTTTTGGACTGTTTGTGTAAGAGAAAAAAAAACAATCAGTATAAAATGAAGAAAACTTGTATTTAGATGCGTGAAAATGTTCTCCCATCGCTATTCAATTTCCATCTGGGGAATCTTGCAAGTTATCAGTGCATCCATCTGAAAAGACGATCGCGTTATTCGATCGTTTTCATTTTCGTCTCAAGAATACGGAAAATGTGGATAACCTCAAATTGGCAAAAGTTTTACTTTTTACGTTCTATATATTCTTTTTTCGTTTCCTTTAAAATCAGGTTTAAAAAAGATACATTTTAAATCACGAATTGAACTTTTACTACACACATTTACAAACAAGTACACATACATACATACATACTTATATATATAATTTAAATTTCTATAAAAAAACATTTTTATTAATATCAGTATATATCAATTTACTAAAATATTCGTTCAGTTCTTTTATTATTTCAAGTTTTTTTATGAAAAAAATTCTTAAGTTTTAATATAATAATAATTAATTCAGCAATATATTTTTTATTATAATAAAGTTTAATATTTTATAAAAAAGTATGAAGTATGAGAATTTTTTATTACAGCCTTTTATCGATATATATATATATATATATATATATATATATATATATATATGTGTGTGTGTGTGTGTGTGTGTGTGTGTGTGTGTGTGTGACCGCACACACATACACACAAACAATTTTTATTGTAAATAAAATTTTAATTTGTCTTTAATTTTATATTTCGAAACTTAAAAATTGAAGTGAGTTATAAGGGAAGTATAATAACAGTATGATCATGGAGCGGGTGTTACATTTTTTCAAAGTAAAAACGTTTAAAAATAATTTAAAATAATACTTTATGATATTTATGATGAATGATACTTTATGATTTTTTTAGTATCAACTAAAAATTTTAATAAACATGTTACATTTTTTGGAATATTTTAATATATTAGGTCGATAAGAAAATATTTTTTCCCAGATTATGACCAAGCGTTATGTTTAACTTCCATGTTGCAATTCCACGATTCATTTATTCACTTTCATGTTATATACTGGCTATCGGGTATCTAACGACTTCCGGGAAGGTAACCACGTCGATGGCTCCCTTTCTTCATATCACGATAAGCAACAGCGCGAATTGTTACAAAAAAAATAAGAAAATAATTGAGGTTTTTGTTTCTGAATTCTAATCTTCTTTTTCAATGCAAGTGTCATTTCATCGTGTTTATGTAAATATCATTTTAAAGTGCATTTTTGGGTATATATTCTGGTAACATCAACTTTGGGTTTATTATTAATTTTGATTCCAATTGGGATATTAAATTAAAGATGGAAGAGAAGCAAACAACAGTATTTTTGTATGAGTTCAAAACGGCTGATAAAAGAGAAGAAAATGCTCGTAAATTAAACGATGGTTTTGGTGTGGGTACTGTTAAGGAATGTACAGTAATGGTGGTTCCAAAAATTTCGCACTGGAGCTAAAGGCTTGAAGATGAAGAAGGTTACGGGCGTCCTTCTTTAGCTCATAACAACCAGCTGAAGGCTTTAGTTGAATCAGAACAACGTACAACAATTCGAGAGCTTGCACAAAAGTTAAACGCTATTCATCTAACAGTACTGGCCCACTTAACCAACTTAACCCACTTGATTTAACAGTTCTGGCCCACTTATGGATCACTTAAATTGAAAAATGTATATAAATTTGAAAGTCATAAAACGCAATTATTTTTCTATCAAGCTAATATAATTATTTTTATTACATATATATATATATATATATATATATATATATATTGTCCTAGGTCTTTACCCTTTACGATTATCTGAATGTCTGTTATCTATTACTTTCCTCTGTATTTGGACATGTACTATCCTTAGGTAAGTGTTGAAAATTTTAAATGTTCAACATATACTTAAGGAAATAAGTAATGAATAATAGACATTTAGATGATCCAAAAGGACGAAGACTATCAGAACAACGTATAGATGAGATCAGAGAAATAAATAATATACATATACATATACATATACATATACATAAGTATATATACATGAATAAAATAAGTGACTTTTAAAAATCAACACAACCTTTTTTTGTATTAAATATTACAAACAATTTATTTTATTTTTTTACGTTTTTTGCGTTATATGTGTTTGAGCAATTTTATTTAAACATTATTATTTTTAATTAATTTCTTTGAAATAATTATTAATATGAATATTTGTTGATATAAAATGTAAATAGTATACAAATATAAAAGTGTCTGTTTGTAATCGTTTATATCCATTTTAATCAAATTACTGATATAATACGAGAGATTTGTAAAAACGACCGAAAATATTGATTTTAAAACGAATTGCTATAAAACAAGCGAATAATTGAATTTTATTGAACTGACATACTTTAAAAACACTATGAAAATAAATCTCTCTCTATATTTAAAAATATAACGCTACGACTTTAGCGAGTAGAACGGAAACTTCCTGAATGCAAGAAAAAATAATGTTTTTAAAAAATATAAATTACCTTATCTCTTAACTTTTTAAACGACGAAGTTCGTAACAATATCCAATCAAGTTGTACTTATCACCGTATATTTAAAAAAGTCATTTTCATTCGAGGCTTTTTTTAAAACGTAAGTAGCGATTAAGAAACAAAGATTAAAAGGTTAATAATCTTATTCCAACTAAGAAACAATAAATGTGAGCGTAAAAGTTTAAATATATTTTTCGTTACTGCCTTAAACATAAATTTATGAGACTGACGCCACATAAAGTCATATTTTTTTTATTGTACACGATAAAGACAGAGCTTGCGGTACAAGGATAAATTCATATTTTTATGAGGATTTAGAAAACGTAAAAATAATTCTTTACAATAGTAAAAACGAAATGTATTCATTATATATCGACATTTATATGCCGGTGTTTGTGTGTAAGAAGTGTAAACTTTTAAGTTCTTTTGGTTTCCCGTATTATCGAAAATATAGTCATTAAATAAAATGAATTTATATATTCCTAGTAACGTTCTTTATTAAAAATATTTTCTCTGATAGAATTAAAAAGTTACATTCGGATATATTCTTTGAAAACAATTTTTCATTTCATTGAAAAGAATTCTTCAAAAATATTCTCGTCGAAAATATATTTCTTTTAAATTATTTTTTAAAAATAATCTGAACTGATTTAATCTAACTTGACCTGATATGATCGTATATAGAAGAATTTTCATTCAAAAAGTTCTCTGTGTGAGAAATGTATTAAGTTGACGCAAAAATAATTGCGGTTTTTATCATTTTAAGTTTAGCACCGATTAGTCTAGCATCAGATCAAACCGCTTTCAATGAATTCGTTAATTCCAGGACTCCATAATTCTATCTTGTAGGAATAAACAAACTTGTTTTCCATTGGGAGAAATGTGTACAGGCCAATAGTCTTTATTTTGATTAATAAATATAATTTTTAACTGATGTATCCTTCTTTATACTCAATATGAGAAAACCGTAATTATTTTTACACCAACCTAATATGAAAAGAATTTTGAGGTTACGGATTTGATTAGATCTAATCAAATCTGATCAGAGGAGAACAGATTAGATCTGACTGAGTTTGAATGTCTCCAATTAAACCTAGTCAGACTTGACTAGACCTAATCAGAAGTAACCATATTTAACCTAACTTGAAATTACCTGATGTAATATATCCTAATGTATCATTATCAGACCTGATTTAAAGATTGATCTTTCGAAGAATTATTTTTTGAAAAGTTGTCTTTTTAAAAAATGAATTAAACTATTTTTGGTTATCAATCTGTCTAAATCTGGCCAAACTAGATTATGTACGACTAGACTTTGTCAAATTTGAACCGATCAGTTCTCACCAGATATTAATAAACCTGGTCAGATTTAACCATACGCAATCAGGTTAATTTCAAAGGCGGATCAAGCCAGTAAGATTAGAGGGAGGTACATAAATTTAAAAAATAAAAATTTTTTTTCATCATCTATTCTTTGTAAATACAAAATAGTTATTTAAAATTTGGTAAAATTTTATAAGTTCATTATATTTTTAATAATAAGATATTTTTTAAAATTATCATACAAATTTCATGCTCCTTTTTTAAATCAAAATGAATTTGATTCTATTCCCTTTAATGGTATTTTTCAGAGCTTTCGAACATTCAAGATAATACTATGAATAATTAGTATAAATTCACAAGCGAACTTTTAATTGATATATATATATATATATATACACACACATATATATATATATATATATATATATATATTTGTGTCTAAAAATAAAGAGATAAGTTAAATTCATATAAAACATTTGATGTTATGTACAGCGTTCGAACAAGTATATTGTACTTTTTTCCACTAATTATTAAACTACGAACATCGTACGTGTTCCGATATGATTTTTAATTAATGAGTAGAAAAACTCCAGTCGTACAAGTGAAGAGCACTGTGCATGAAAAACAAACTAAACCCTTGAGTTTTTTCAACGAGCTAGACTTGTTCGATTTTCATCCAAAGAACTTTACAACGCATCAGACTGGCAATCATATCGGCCATCACTTACACGTTGACGATAAACGTAGTGAATATTAGAGGCGTGAATGTTTACAAACACGTATTTATATTTTTCTGTCGTTAATTTCAGTTATTGATAATATGAGCAATCGTTAGAGTATCGGTTTGGAAAATAGATTTAAATTAATTGTGCGTTCATGTTATATTGGAACTTTTATGTTTGATAATATAATTTGTTCAATTTATATTTTTTACTTCTTTGTTTCGCTGCTTAAATATGATTTTGTAGTATTATTTTTTACATTTTTTATATATTAAAAAATGGCAAATATCAAATTAGTTTTTCAATAATCATTGTGTCTTAAGATTAAAATTAAAGCTTTGTGTCTTAAGACTATTTTAAATTAAATAGAAAATATATAAACGTTTGTCTTTGTTGAATTACTATTTGCTTTGTCTTTGATTTCATATTTGAAGAAATTTTATATGGCAAAAAAATAAAATATCTTTTTATTGATTAGAACTTTTTATTTAAATTATAAATTTTATATTAATTGCTACTTAACTTGTCTGATTTTTCTCTGTTTTGAAATAATTGAAAGAAACAGAGTAATTAAAATGCTAATTATTACCAAAATAAATATAGAAATTTAATATAATTAAATATTTATCTACCGAAAACACGAATATTATCTTTATTTTAAAAATTTATATATTTTGCGATAATTTATTTATGCAAAATGACCATGAGTAATAATTACTTCCAGTTAATTAAAAATATTAATTTTGAAAACAATAGGTTTATAAGAAATATTTCATGATATTAATATATATATATATATACATATATATTTTTTTTAATGGGTTTTATAAGAGCTTATATATATATATATATATATATAAAACATTTATTTTTTTAGATGATAAGAATCAGTTTTATTTTACACTAGACTACAATAAACGAATAATTTTCATATTTTTCATTATTTTTCAAATTTAATTTTTATATTTATGTCTCCATTGTGAATATACAAACATAAATTATTTTTAATAAAGAGTTAGTAGTATATCACCACTAGTGTTATATATATATATATATATATATATATATATATATATATATATATATATGTATGTATATAAAATAAAAATTTAATATTCACTTTTAAAACTAATTATTTTGACAACGTATATATTAAATAAAAATAAAAACATTACAATTATAGTACTTTGTTTAAAGTTTTCGTTGAATATTATTAATTTAATAATAATAAAGTAGTAAACTTTTTTTATTAATTGCAGAAAAAATAACAATGTCTCTGAGGATTAATTTGTGTTTTTTGATGTATAAAAAGTTATGTTTAGGTTAATTTAAAATATTATTATGACGAGTTACAACCGAATGGCTAATATATAATGATTTATAGGAATGATTATAAAGTTTTTTTTATAGTCCCTACATGAAACAAAAAGTAGTAAATTTTTTACGTGATTACCTTATTTAAGCTTTAGAATTACGCATAGAAAATTATGTCGGCCAAATGAGCACCTTTATGGGTTTTTTCAATAACATTTTTTGTCACATTTCCTAGGTTATTTCCTTGACGAATATTCTTTTTTATGTTTACAATTATTTGTTTTTTTTTGCATAAATATTACTCTTCAAGTATCCCAACAAAAAGTCTAATACCGTTAGATATGGGGTTCTTGCTGACCGATCGATTTTGATAAATCTTGTGATTAATTGGTCCGAAAACATGGAATTTAAAATTTCTATTGCGGTACGCTCTCAATGCAACTTAACGACGTCTTGTAGAAATCACAATGTCACATTTTCTAAACACAATTTGTCTAATTCATATGTTTAAATTATCAATTATTTCACAACAGCGTTCACCAATTACTGTAACAGCATTTTTCGCAGCTTTCTCAAAGAAGTAAGATTCAATGGCTTCTTAGAACCAAATATCATGCTTTATGTAGATGCAGGGATCATTTATAAATAGTTATGGAATTTAATAACCTTAGAAGAAGCTATTTTGCTTGTTTGCAAAGCGGCTCAGAGCAAAGTGAGTTTTGTCAGTCATAAAGTGTATTTCAAATATCGAATTGGATTGTCTATATTTAACTTCAGTAACGAATTACTGTATTCCGGACAACGCTGATGGCTTCTGGGTTGAATTTCTTCTGTCAAATGAATCTTATACGAGAAAAACCCTTGACTTTTTTTCTTCAAAAGAGTTTGCAATTCATGTCGATAATTGATCGATGTTTCAGCTATACTTTGACAGTTAGTGTCACTATTCTTCATTGATTGTGCGGTACAAATATGCCCAGTCTTAAGTCTGTCTGCGACTGAACCATTGTTTTCAAATACCTTCATTAATCAAAATATCGAGGGATTATTTGGCATATTATTACGACTGAAATTATCAAATATCTTTTTAAGCGTTACCGAAATTGAGAACTGATTTTCATAAAATATTTTTATAGTAAGTACACAGAGTTGTCTAGTCGAATAGTGTTCTATAATGAATTTCTCAGATCTTCAGTCTTCAGATATCATATTCAACGATTATAAATCCACTAAATCAACATGGGTGACCATTCAAAGTTGTAAATCTACCTTTCGAACATTCTCTATGCTCTTTTATTCTCCTTTATGTTTGTCTAGATTGAGTTTTTAACATGCGAGAGTTTAAAAAGATGAACGGTTGACCTGAATATTTTATATTTTAAAATTTGGAATCGAATAAAAAAAATTGTTAGAAAAATAATTTGAATAATATTCAAAGGTACATATTTCTTAATTAGGAAATAAATGAAACCATATAGATTCATATTAGGCCATAAAAGAAGAAAATTTATTTTTGTATCTCATTACAATTTATCTACGTGTATAACTCGAGAAAAATCAATACAAACAGGGCCATAACCGACGAACTAAAACAAAAAAAAAACTACACCACTTGTAATCTTCAGAGAGAGACGAAAATATATTTTCGCACGTACACATACACGTATACAAATTATAATCGTCGGAGCAGTTCCAATTTTGTACGGTTTATAACGCACATCAAATACATATAGAACGAGATCGACTCCATAGTGCTGCGTTGTATACGTATATCTTATCATAGGAACTTAATGAAACGTACGTACTTCGTGCTCCACAATCGGGCATCGAACCGACCATCGACCGACAGTTCGTTTACTACTCCGACAGCATTGCGTCTGTCGTTTCCTTTTCATTCATTCGCATCAACTGTTCAACCGTAGCGAAATTAGGGTTGCCATATGTTCTGACGAAATAGGATGACATTTAATTGGAACCTTGAATTTGTTCGAGAAAATGCGAGAAACATAAATACTGCAGGTCGAAATTTTTTGTAAATATATGTGCCTGTGACATTTGTGGTTTATAAATACATTTGTAAATATGAACATGATCAGGGCTGGATGGAAATCCTTATACACATGTATATAATCTAAATTTTATATTTTTACATTTATTTTTTCAAATTGGCTTTTGTATATTTTCATTTGATTTTTTAGCAGAATATTTTAAAATTCATAAAAATTGGTATTATTTTATTTTAATTATATATATTTATATATATATATATTAAATTCCGAATTTAATTCGACTATATAGCAAGCATTGTGAAAACGATTATATTTCCAAGTTCTAAAAGTTACTGAGTGTATCTGTGATAGGTAAATTATGGCTAAATTCTTATTGTTTTTATATACAAATCCTAATAACATGATCGTTATTTTTATAAAAAAATAATAAATCTATTAAATAATTTTTAAAGATAAAATTTAAATAATTCTTGTATATATACTTGAAACAAATTGAATGTGGTTATAGGAGAAACATTGTTTAATGGATGATTTACTAAATTTATGTGATTCATAGTTGATGAATTCTTGTTCCATTTGATTGATTAAATAAAAAACAAATATTGGATAATAATTTTTCAAACTCCTGATTACCCTCTTATCTATTGATTGTAAACATAAATTTGAACAGGAGGGAGGTAAGGCCTTATTTATATTTTATTTTTGTATTTGTGGATATACTAGATGATTATATTTTACTCAGGCGGTAATGATATTAATTGTCGACGCGACCTTAAATTCAAAATAACCAACCTACCAATTATATTTTAGTTATTCTAAAAGAATGAAGTTGACTATCAATTAGGCAAATGTTGTTAAAATCTAAGAATCGACTATATTTGTTCAGTATATAAAATAAGCTAATTATAAAAGTAGTGTTTGTATGGACACAGATACGGATCCAAATTCATACAAAAATTTTTATTTTAAATCAGTGACCTTATTATATTTGCATATTTAATAACTAATTTGATTGTGTTTATGTACATAATAGATTAATGAATTTTGAAGAAATATGCTGTACAATTATATGAAATTGATAAAGAATTATCTTTATTTTGTTGTACTTCTGTTCACCTATTGATTATATGCGAATTCTGTTGTTCACGTGCGAGTTGGTGTCTTTTTAGATCGGTCTAGCCTTCCATCTTTTTCAGTTGAGGTAAGGTTAAATGAATTAGGGTTGATTTTGTTCAAAATTTACTTGAAAATGACGAAAGTTGAAACCGTCTGTAAAAGAAATGATCTCGAACATGACCTTTACAATTCGTATAGAATAGTGGTAAAGAATTCTTCTTCTAAAATGGTACCAAATATAATTTGTGTTTTATAACAATAATTATTAAATTTTTATCAGGAATTCATAGATATAGTCTGTAATAAATTAAAAAATTAACTTGAATCAGCATGGAATGATTTTAATGGAATTTGAATGGAATGATTTGAATGGAATTATTTTACCCACAAAGTACTTATAATTGTAATCAATAAATAAATGTTTCGAATGTGATATCAATTTTTTAATTTTCTAGTAAATAGATAAAATTTTATTGCATTAGTTTTTAACAGACAACATAAAAATAAAAAACAGAAAAATGTTTGTTAGAATAATAATAATACATAGGTGTTGAATATAAATGATATTAAGACAAACAAGATTTAGTAATATCATAATAAAAGTAAAGGATTTAAAATAGGTGGAATATATTTCATAAAATATGAAAATACTTAGGAAGAGACTAATGAATAGGTATAAATAATAAATAGGATATCAGAAATTTAGTGAAAGAATGGTACTCGTCATGCAGATTTGAAAACAGAAAGTATTTTTTAAGAAGTCGATTTTTAAGATTCAAAATTATGTATATATATATATATATATATATATATAAATATATACACGCGCACACACCCATATGAGTTACAGTTATTTGATAAGTAGATATTTTGATGTATCTATTTACTTTGATATAGTTTTAATTTAATTATATCTTTTTAAATTTAAAGGTATATTTTGTTGATATCACTTTGAAACATTCTTTTAGTCATCGAAAACTTCTTTAAATTGTAAACAAACATGTGTTTCACCATATATAAAACACACACGCACATATATATATATATATATGTATGTGTGTATATATACATATAAAGAATGTGTTCTCATTAAGAGAGAAACTTGCGAAAAATTAAACATCGATTGTGTACATTGCAAGTGAATGGGTTAACAAGCGTCGCGTCGCTCTATAAAACAACGAATGTTGCTTTGTTGATGACACGCAGTTATATGCCTGCAACTGGTGAGCTGTGAGAACACTGTTCCAGCATCGTAGTTTGGAGCCGATGCTCTCAACGTTCACATGGACGATCGATATCGCGTACTGGCGTCGTTCTTCTAGTCCGACAAATACGCCCCTGCGTCGCGTACATATCGACGTTGCCATTTGCTAGTAAAAAAATGTATAGCAATAACATGGAACAATGAGCATGAAAAGTTGAATCGATTCCGTTTATATTGCTCAGGTCTGTTGCTCCTTAAATCAATTTAAACTCGTACGTAATTGATAGCCCTTCGATTTGGTCTAATCTATCTTATACATATATATATATTTGATATATATCAATGAGTTAAATAAACATACAAAAAAAAATTAAATGTTTCTTTAAAATTCATTTAAAGAAACATTTAAAACATTCTTCTTCTTTATCCTAATATTACATACGTGTTTCTTGTGATATTTTGAAAAATATAATCCTAAAAAATACATTAAAAAA
This sequence comes from Acanthacorydalis orientalis, assembly GCA_034766995.1. Taxonomy (NCBI): domain Eukaryota; kingdom Metazoa; phylum Arthropoda; class Insecta; order Megaloptera; family Corydalidae; genus Acanthacorydalis; species Acanthacorydalis orientalis. The sequence continues at coordinate 13,546,612 of CM068318.1, read as the reverse complement.
TAATATCATAAAAATAAATTGGCACTGTTTAGAGATATTCGGAATATAATGAATAAAAGATAGCTAAAAACACTATATTTTAGATGGGTCTCTGAGTGAAAATGCAGAGTGAGTGTCTGTGAAGGAAAGAATATTCATTTTCCAACATTTCCATTTTGGATTTTGTGAATTATTAACTAATCCTGGAATTATTGTCGATATTTTTTTATGCATTTTTTTTTTCTTTACGAGAATATTATAAATAACAAAAAACAGTGTTTATCTTTCTTTTTACCATACTTGTCAAACAACCCTCGTATAATAATACTTGAAGTGTCCTCGTAAATCACAACTAATTACTCATATATATATATATATATATACACATATGAGTGTATATATATACACTCATTTATGACAAAAATTTTAAATAAAAAAAATTATAAAATATATATAGTTAATTTTTTTGAATCAGCTAAATATCTGTTCTTTACTACTAGTTTTGCCACGAGTGCCATCCTGAGATGAATTTTAAAGACTCTTAAAATCAACAAAGATGTCACTCATATCGAAACTAATAATGAAGAACTAATATTTAACTAATATAAAAGAACAAGGACCACCAGAACAAAATAACAACTGTATGACAGGTGTAAAATCATAGAATTATACAAAACATATGATAGATAATTATATTTTCATTGTTTATGAATAGTTCTTATTTTTTATTTGAATAAATTACCGAACATTCGTTAAATACAATGTTAATTTAAATATTGATTCATTTTATTAACACCATTATTACTTTCTACAACATAATCTTTAATGTTTGACATTTACTATTACAGAATTGCTTTTAGTTAAATTTATTGAATTTAATTTAACCCTTAAACTACACACTATCTGTATGAAACATACGAAACACACTGTTGTTGGAGCCACTTTGACCTCAACGTGTAGTTAGAGGGTTAATATACAACATTTCATAATATGATTTTTATTAAAAACTGTAACATGAGAAAAAAATCAAATATCCAGTGGCGAAATTAATTATTTTTAAGAAGAGAATAATTAACATTATAAAGAATTTCAGATATAATGAAATTCACTCATAATGTACGATAAACTTTAAAGAAAATAATTATTTTTATAAAAGTATACTACGCCAGTTAAAATAAAAATGTATGGATTTAATTTAAGCTCTGAATGTACTTATTGTAATTTGTATATTAGGGAATATCTAACAAGGTGCGTTCAACGAACGTGAGGTTTGTTAAAAAATGCACGATATATGAAAATCATACACAAACTCACAGCGATACACACACACACACACACACACATATATATATATATATATATATATGTGTGTGTGTGTGTATGAATATAACATTTTCAATATTTGCGTGTATATTTATAAACCTGATATCTCAAATTGACTTTGTATTTAATGAGAAATTCAGCCGCACTCATAAAAGTTGTCGTTTATAACTAGGCGAGGATTTAGTGTTATAACGTATTTATGTACAAAACCTATCGTTTATGTTGATTACAAACTACCAGCATTGCCATATCAATATTATTGAATTAAACGTTCCCATTGCACAAATGAGGTTTAAATCCCATTACTTGAAATGTAACCGTTTGATCTATCCGCTTTAGTGCAGGTGAAACCATCAATGGAATACTCGTATCCAGATACGTATGCTCTTCAAATTAAATACACATACGTTTTCATACACACACACGCATATATATATATATATATATATATATATATATATATATATATATAATATTAAATGTTTTTGTGTATAAAGATAAATGCACGAGTCATTTCGCTTTCATAATAAAACAAAATATACAATATTAAAATTAATGTTCTGTAACGCATGTCAGTAGTGTATATAATTGTGAAAATAATTTAATAAAATTTATTTAGTTTCAAATGTATAGCAGGTTATAAAGTACAGAAACGTACGTTCGTCTAGTAATATATGGTTATTAATGCGATATACTGATAAAGTAAAATTATTATCTGAAATGAATCTCTTGTAGAATTAATTCATATTGTATATCTAGATACTGAAGTGTGCTAGAGGAAAACATGTTAGAGGTCCATTGATAATGTGAAGCAGTTGTAATCAAGTATATAATATATTGAATTGATGATTTATACCAGTAAAACTATTTTTGGAGTATTTGATTTTTCATTATTAGAATTGTTATTATAAAATTTCATATTTTTTTTTAAATTTTCATTGAAAATTCATAAAAGAAACATCGAAATACTGAAAGTCTTAGTTAACATCATAAATGAAATTTGTGTGTTCTGTACTTTTTATCTGACTATAAAGGAATTTATTAGTTGATGAATTAATTATATTAACACTAGTAAAATTATTTTTACTTCAGAGTGTATATAGAAAAAAAATTGATTTTAAAAAAGACTTAAAATAATTGTTTCTTAGTCGTCCATATATAGTTTATATATTAATTAAAAATGGATATGTTGTTTTTTATATTGAGCTTTGTGTTCAAAGTATTTTAGATAATTTTCATAAAATAAGATTTAAAATAACTATTTACATTTTACTATAAAATTAGTAATACTTTTCAAATACTTTTATGTGGTATTTAAGTGTCTATTTTAACTTTTTCATTATACACAGCGTGAATTTAAAATGAACTTCCACAGATTGTATCTGTGTAATGAAGGAAAGTCAACCGAAAAGGTGCACACGTTTCGAAATTTGCCACAACTCGCTGTTTTTATCATAAAACACAAATCGATTTAAGCATCACGTGTGGCAACAGACGTGAATATAATGTGAATTCAGTTCCTTTTATGACTGATTCAACATTTTCAACGTTGAAGTAGTAATTATGTTATCAGATTTGTTGTTCCGTTTAAAAGTATTGACCTTTGAAAGTAAAGAATATTTTTAACAATGTTATTATAAAATATTTATAATGATTTTAAATAACAATTATATATTTTTTTTAGATTTCAATGATATCTGATTTTGTAAAAATATATGATAATCTGTGAAAAAATATAATTTAAAATTATGTAATTTAATATATAATTCAGTAAAAACGTGTGTTTTTTAAAATTAAGATTCGAATTTCTGTATTTTTAAAATTTAACAATGATCAAATTTGTTTTTCTGTGTCAGTTTTATTAGTTCTATGCACGGTTTTTATTTTTTAGACGAATGAAATATTTGTTGATATATTTCATTTTTCAACTGAGATAAAAGAGTTGTTTTTGTAGTGAAAAATAAAATTTTTTGTAAGTTAAGATTCTGTTATTTTTAATAAATTTGTAAGCAATAGAAAAAATTCAAATATAAATATCTCGGATATAAAAGAAATATCTTTGAAATCTACTAAAAACTACTAATAAAATATTGAAATAATTTAATTAAATGAATTCGTGAAGAGGAATAATTTGTTTTGAATATTGATTTGTTTATATAAATAATTAAATTATAGTTTAAAATATTCAAACTTAATTAAATAAGAGTATTTAATTAAATTAAAAAAAGAGGAGTTGTTTTCTGACAAAAACTTGTTTTTGTAATTTAAGTTTACTAAATTATAAATCTACATCATTGTATATCTTTATTTTTTTTAAAGTTTAAATTAACAAATATTAATTATCAACTTTTATAAACTGGTATAGATAAACATTATTTCTAACGAAAATTACAGAATTTTTTCTATCAATTAAAAATCACTTTTTGATTACTTTCATTTCTAATTGAACAAAAATAAAATTGTTTCTTCATTATAAATTATTTATTATTAAAAAATAACATTTATTATTATAGAATAATTAATAATTATTTGAGGTATTGAAACTTGAATTATTTTTCTGTTTATTTCTGACTTTTAAAATGCTTTAAATTGAGATTTTTATTTAATAAAACTTTAATAAATTCTTAGGTAATTGAATATTTTTTTATGAATTTTATAAAAAATTATAGGTTTAAAAGTAAAGTTTTCTGCTTAGAAATTAATGAATGTAAATTATATTAATATGTATTAACATACTTTCTTATAGATTGAATCTGCAAAAAATTCAAAGATAACTAATGTCATTATACATTTATACAAATATCATTTATTTACATTTATTTCAACCAAGTTTTATATGAAACTCCAACTAATATAAAATATACCTTTTTTAAATGATTTATTAATCTTTATTCGAAATATATGTTCCACAAGAGACATACAATTCTAGTTATTCCGTTGTTTTATTCTCAAAGGGTTGTTTCAAATATATTGTGAATTTAAAAAAAGAATTTAAACTCAGACTATTGCTTTTTATGTTTGTTTGTCGGGAGTGAAAATATTTTATTTTGAATAATACAGTAATTTTTACAATAACGACTGCGTAGAAAATATACATATTTTATGAATATTAATAGTTTAAGAAATTTATTAAATATATTCTGGAAACGTTTCTTACACAAATGAAATAAATATGTAAATATCTTTGTACACTCATAATTTTAATTGAACTGTTTTGTATTTAAAAGATCTGAACTTACTTGGAACTTTAAAATATGATACGAATTAATGAGTTTATATATATATATATATATGCTGAGAAAAATATCTATAAATTTATATTTTAAGATTAGTGTAAATATTTATGAAGAACAGTAAAATATTAAGAGAAAACTGTGTAGATTAGTTATATTTAATTATATATAAGTTTCATATTATGATATATCATAAATTTATTTGAACATTATAAAAGTTTTTGTATCAAAAAATAGTCTAATATAAAACGTTCGAGTTAATTTTTTCCATATAATATATTCAAGCTTATCTGAAATCTCTTTATTGATTAGTACATATTTTTTATAAAACTGCGGAAGTAATTCCACGAATAGAATTAGTATTTTTAATTTTAAATTATGAATGTTTAGAGGACTTGCGTATAAATTGTCTTTTAAATAGAATGGACATTAAAGTCAGATGATCAGGATAGACAGAGTCGTTTAGATATAATATTATCAACGTATTCTATGAAATAATGGTCATTTTTACTTAGTGTTGTTGATTTTACTTGATTTTATTCTAAAAAAATAATTTTAGCTTGTTATTATCTATTAATTGATAAATTTCTCAGGAATTAAATTAGTATCAGAGATTTAATGCTTTGAAAAAATACTTTGTCAATAATCTATGTATTTGAAATCAACATCAAATTTTCCTAAATGAAATTTTCATTCTGTCACAAATGACAAAATACATTTCTAATCAAAAGTGTTCAATACTCATTGATTGTTTAATATTTAATTAATTATTGATTATTTAAATTTTGATTATTATCTTTTCGACTACAATAGTATCCTTAGAGTACTTAGATGCAAAAAATGATTTTCAAAATTAAAATTTTCTTATATTTATATCTACTTCTATTTTCAATACAATTTTTCTGTTTTCTTTTTCCTAAATGTATATACATATGTATATATATATATATATATATATATGTACATATATATATATATATATTGTATATATATATATATACATATATATATATACATATATATATGTATATATATATATATATGTATATATAAATATATATATATATATACATATATATATATATATATATATATATATATGTATATATATATATATATTTATATATACATATATAGATGATACAATTTTTCACATGAAATTATTAAAAAAAACAAAGTTAAAAAAACATATTATTTTCCATTCAGTATTTTAGTTCAATTATATTTTAGTATTGAATTGAACTAAAATACTAAATAAAAAATAATATTGCTTTCCTGCTCCCCCTTTTTAATATTTTCATATGGAAACCAAAATCGAATCACATATATATATATATATCGCTGATTCAATTTTTTTTATATTATTTATATATATATATATATATATATATATATATATAGTGTTAGACACAATGATTCTTTCCATTTTATTCTTCATTATTTTTTATATTTTTGGAATTTTTAATAAATATTTATTAACATTTCTTAATTTATATTTTTATTAATGAAACTAATAATACTAAGAAAATGTGATGCTTACTGCAACCCAAAATAATGTAGTATTAAAAGAACAAAAAATAATATGTCTAGTGGTATAGTACACATGTTTCTATATGACGCACTATCTCCTAAAACTCTTGTTAAATATATGTAAAAAAATGATCATTCCATCATTTTACTGTTGATGAAATTCATCCAGTATACTACCGAAAAAATGTTTTTCATTGTTAAGAAATGATAATTTGTTACAAGAGATTTCATTACTATGACTTTATTTTCGAGATGTAAAAAAATATCATGAATAAGACAATAAATTATCAGTTCACATATAAGTTTGATTTCATTTTAGGGAAGTTATATTATTTTAAACATTTTTTTATATTTAAAACAATTATTTTCAATGTATTTCAAAACATAAGTATTGCTAATCCAAAATAATTTAATTTTTAATTCGTTTTAATATTCAATGTTGATAGATTTTAATAATACTAATGATCTGTATGTTGTTAAACCTTTGTGTAATTATCATCTTTTTTATTTTGTATCGAACACCTTTATTATAAAAATGTTATAATTATATTAAAAAATATCTTATTAAATCTCTTATTCTTATATTATCAATATCTTATTAAAAGTATTATAATCAAATAAATAATATTTATCTTAAATATCAGTAATAAACAATAGTTTAAAGGTCTTTATTTATTTTATTTATTTTTTATATTTTTACCAATAATAATGATAGAAGGTTAAATTTATTATTTGTGTAGTTCAATCATATTTTTTTGTTCATATTTTTATAATCTAAATAAGTTGCGAGGTTCCAATGATTTGTAGTAAAATTTATATCGGAAAAATTAAAATTCTATGTCAAAAGTACACGATATAAAATATAATAATAAATTAACGTACATAAAATCTCAACAGAGAATATGTTTTAACAAACTATTGCTTTGTGGATCGAAAACGTCAGATTAAACTTTTGTCTCAAGTGACGATGTCTCTTTCAAGTACACCGTTGAACTTACTCTGAAATTCATGGCATCGGTCGAAACGATCAACTTTTCAGCCTTTGGAGAATATCCTACCATAAAGTGAGCTGACAAACCTCGGCCGATATAAAATATAAATATATAAATTTATTCCAAGAATATCAATGGCTCTATCCTTTATATTACTATCATATTTTATTACTTATGTACATATCTATATAGATATGTTTATGTATATATTCAAAGTTTAGTCAATATTTTGAAGTTATTTTCGTTAAAGCTTCATTTTTCTTGAAATATAATTATAACCGAAACTGTCTGCACCGACTGTGTCAGTTTTTTGACGTTATTTGGAAGCGACTGCATGTTGTGAACGTACATGACTTGTTGATAGATGGGCAGGCTACATTTTATATTAGTGCCGTTGTCAGTCAACTCGATTTTACACATTTCAAAACTTGTCGTGTGTTGTATTGGAAAAGTGTCAATTTTTCACAGAAAAAAATCTTTGTTTGAGCTTCAAAAATTGAAAGTGGTTTCATCTTATAAATATATTTCTCTGTGAACATTTGTATTAAAATAGAACTCAATTACTTATTTATCTATTTTATTAATATAAAGAAACATTCAAATTAAATTAAAAAGGGAAAATATTCATAAAGAATATAACAAACTTTTTATTTAAAAATATATTTTTTGATATGAAAAATTCTGATTCACTAAAAATTCTAATTTATAATATAACAAGCAAAAGGTCCATGTATTGATGATTTAATTTAACAAAGATTATATAAAAAAATATGTTTGTCATATTAGTGATTGTAACTCCTGATTTTTTATTTATTTATCAAAACAATGCTTCATCCGTTGATAAAATAATTCATATGTACGCTTTTGACGTAAAAACAATATAAAACAAACCGTATTTGAAAAAACGCGAATTCAATTTAACTGTTTTATGTGTTATATTTATCTTGTTTACAGAACAAATATTCCATCATGTTTAAATTGAAATAATTAGAAATATTACAGAATAAAATATTTACATTGAAACGATTTTCATTGAAGTTTTTTTTTTGTTAATAGCGTGAATCATTTTGAAAACTCATTGTTACGTTGTCGAATAATGTTTGTTTCTTGTCTGTAGGTAACGTATATAAATATACTTTTAAAGGGAATATTGCGATAATAGTTCTGTTTGAATTAAGCGATATGTTTATACATTTATATATTACAATAGTGTAATATTATATATTACACTCATTTTTTTTTAAAAAAATAATGAAATTCAATATTTTGTATGATTTTTTTGTCTACGATGTGAAAGAAAGTTTATAAAAATCTACATCTTTCGTTTTATATTGAAATAATGAAAAAAAAGTTTGTTTAAATATTTGCAATAAAGATTAGTGTTCTTATAAATCAAGACATTCAATAAATATACAGAAAATGAAATAATAAAAAAATGATTAAGCGTCCTAAAAGACCACTAAATAAGATTGAAACAAAGATTAAATAGTAATAAAAAAACTACTCATACAATTGACATTATAGTATATAATAATAAATAAATATAAAAATAAATCTTAAATAAAACTTCATACTGTACACAAACTATAAAATATTTATATTGAAGTGATTTTCATTAAAATTTCATAAGTAATTCAATTGTCAGTATTTTTTTTTATTTTCTGGAGTATTCTATTTGGCAATTTACAGAAGTTTGTGATAAATATTGAAAAATATAACTGTATTTTATATCTTAAACGATAAAAATATTTTTTAAATTCAGATTTACAAATGAATTTCTTTTTTTAATTTAAAAAATCAAAGAAAGACTGAACAGTTGGAGATGAGTTAAAGAAAGATGTTTAGATATAAGAAGTCGATGTTCAATAATGATTTATTAAAAATTGTTGACAAAAAAGTTTTTTCTGGTTTGTGAGAAGAAAAAATCCATTTGTGAACGATAATTTATCTGTCTCATCGATAGTGAGATTAGATAGAAATACAAAGAAAGGAAAAAATATTGAGAATAAAAATGTCTGAACAAACTTTTATAAATTCGGTTTCATTTCAAATGATTTGTATTGCTATGTTGTTTCTTTTTTCTAGTTATTTGAAACCGGCATATGCTACAGTAATGTATATGATACACCTGGTATAATATACATTTCCTTGTACTTTATTCTTTATTTCCCATGTTTATTATTGTGACAGAAATATGCCAAGTGAACACAAAAACCAATCCGAGAGAAGAACTGAATTAATAATATTTTATATTATGAGAATGTATGTACTAGTTTTGTGAATTGATCTAAATTTTTGAATGTGCCGAGTTCTGGTAAGAAATAATGTAAAATAATGGATATAACTTATTTCTCTTTTCAACTTTCTTACCAAATTAAAATTAATATTTTTCACCTATTGAACAAATCAACTATAAAAATTATAATTACAATATATATATATATATAATTATAAAAAACATTAGGTTGGCAGAAAAATAATTGCGGTTTATAACCTTCAAATATTTATTTTTAATTTTCCTAGATGTTTAAGTGGTCCAGAACTGTAAGATGACCAACGCCTAACTTTTGTGCAAGCTCTCAAATTGTTTTGCATGGTTCTGATTCAACAGACGCATTCAGTTGGTCGTTATGAACTGAAGAAGGATGCCTGTAACCTTCTTTATCTTTAAAGCACCTTTCGTTCCTTAACAGTATTATTCCTTTATTATTGCACCTTTCGTTCCTTAACAGTACCCACACCAAAAGCATTGTATAAATAACCATCAGTTTCTGTTTCTTTACAACCCGTTTTGAACTCGTACAAAATTTTGCTTATTTTGCTCTTATTTGCTTCTGTTTCATTTTCAATTCTATATCCCAATTTTATGTAAAATTAATAATAAAATAAAAGTCTATGTTACCAAAATACAGATCGGAAAATGTACTTTAAAATTATATTAATATGAACACCATGATATGATAATTTCATTGAAAAAATTAAGATTAGAATTCGAGAAACAAAAACCGCAATTATTTTCCTACTAACCTAATATAATAGTAGTAAATGCTGCGTATGAATGGTATAATTTGTGAAGAACACTAGAAGAGCTTTAAAATTTGAACTTGGCAAAACTTTAATATAAAAAAACATGTATATTATATATATATATATATATATATATATATATATATAAATATAATATATATATATATATATATATTATATACATATATATATATATATATATATAATAAGTAGGATTTAGTAAAAGTATATTTTTGACAGTATGAAATATAGAACTATAAATAAAACAGAATGTTAAGCCTTCAGAATACAAGAAATACGAACTATGTAAGGAAAACTGTATACAAATATATTATTACAAACGAATTCTGAAAATAATTTATGTGAGAACAATTTATGCTTCCATATTTCCGTTCCTAAAAAATACTCTTTCTTTTGCTGATATATATATATATATATATATATATATATATATATATGCATAAATAAACATATTTTAATATATTGATTATTTTAAAAATATTTTCTTTTATATTTAAAACAATGTTGTATGTCTGTACGTTTCCTTATATGACTTTTTGTTTATGATAAAATTATTCCGAAAAATTTCTAATAAAAATTCAAAAAGATTATGTAATATATTATGTATTTTTTGTATATTAATAATATTCGTATCATCTCTCTCTCTCTCTCTCTATATATATAATCTAAAATATTATTTATCAATGTTTTTTATAAATATTTTAATATAAATCAAAAAACAATCATAACATATTAAAAAAATAGTTCAAGATGAACAAAAAGATGTACCTAAATAAGAATAAACAATTTTTAAAATATGAATAGACACATATACTAAGATAAAGTTGATGAATAGGTTTAAAAACAACTAAATTGAATACTAAATGATATATTTGCACCTTTAAATATATTTTAAAGAATGATTTCTGTTTTAAACGTTTTTCTGAAAAAAATATTTAGGGTGATACAATAGATATTTTGTAAACGTAAAACCATCATATAAATGGTGAATAAATTTAAATATCAAATTTCAATTATCACAATGATAATGTACTGTGTACAATAATTTATAAACATTGAGAAATAATTAAATTACCAAATTTTTGAATGTTATATAAGAAAGAACCATTATAAAAATTTTAATGTTCTTTTATGTTTTATAAATAAATGTTTCAGACATTCATAAATTACAAAAAAATCATATTAAAAATTTTCAAACATATAGAAATTCCTTTTAGGTAAATATTTTTTGTCTTAGGGAGAGAATCGCTATTTCAATTCATACAACTATCAAAAATACCGAACAATCATCAATTATTGAATATTTTTGATTAGAATTTTTTGTACGGTGAATGGAGTAAGTGAAAAATCATTTGTGAAAGTGAATTCAGTGAGAGACTCTAAAACTATGTAGTGATATATAGTTTTAGAATCATGTATTAATTAATGTTAAGTTTAGTCAATTTTGACTTTAAAATAATAAATCAATGATAATTATAGCCCTTAACAGATTTATATACTTCGCTTTTCTCTTAATGTCTAAAAGTAATCACTAGGGTAAGAAAATAATGAAAGCAGTGCGCATATTAAAATAAAGTGTATATATGAAAAGTTACAATTCACGTTACAGAAATTATAAACATCTCTTTGTGAAATGTTTAAATAAAACATGAAACCAACAAACAAGATTTTGCTGTGAGGATGGGTACTTACTACAATACTTATGATGTTTGTTAAGATATTCTAACAAAATATTTGCATAATTAGTTATGCAGCTATATGTATTTTAAAGTAGTCTAACACATTCGTTTACCTTAAGGTCTTAATTCCACGTTATTTTGAGAATAATTAAAAATATTTATGGATAATACATATTTATGTATGGTGGTAAAAAAATATGAGGAATTAATTAAATAATGAAATTAAAAATAAAATAACTTTTCTGTCAGTTTCATAATTGACGCCGTGAGATAATTTAAGTCGTTCGTATATTTTTTAATAAACATTTCAATTTTAGTTTAATTGAAATTTACGTTAAAAATATATAAGTTTTTTAATTGAATATTTTGCTACTGAATATTTTAACGTTCTAGAAGTTGAAGTTTCATTAAAAATGTATATTGTACTAGATATTATTATAATTAAAAAATATATTTTTAGATTGACAGTCTGCTTCTCTTATAAATTCGACCTTACTTCTCATTAAAAATGTTTATTTCAATTTTCTTTCAAATATCTTCTGATCTTGGTTTTATTGTTTCGGTACGTGTATGTAATGAAGTTGACAACTATCATGGAGATAGTAAAAAGTCCCACATCACATTTATTTTTTATTATATAGGAGTAATAAGAGAAAAGTACTCTATCGATCGGTCTTAAGCTTTCTTATCTAAAGGAATTGATGTAAAATAATCTATTTAATCAATCTATGAGTATAAAATCTATATAATTCCAATGACTTCAAACAACAAAGAGAAGTATAAAATGGTTTATACTAAAAATAACAAGAGAAGATCTAAAAAGTAAGAATAAAGAAAACGAAGACAAATATAATAACAAGAGTAAATAATTTGAAATGAAAATGAAATAGATATATTGGAAGGATAAAAAAACGTAATAAAAAATAATAAATAGAAATCTAGGCCTAAGAGATAAGAAATATATAAGAATTCAAAAAAGGAAGTGGGTTGATGAAATATTAAAAATGTGTAAAAAGGCACTGGATCGTTACAATTTGCAATTTGATATCCAACAATAAGTTATTAAAAGTTTAAGATAATAGAGTATGTATATATATATATTAATGTCAAATGAAAAAAATAGAATAACTATAAAATCATATAGTATAAATTTTTATTGTCTGTAGACGAGAAACAAAAAAAGAAATATAATATTTAAATGTACTTTTGTGCATAATAAATTGTCTGAGGTTAAGCAGTCTAATAAAAAGCATATCAAACAGGTGTTCAATCAATCTCAACATCAAGTCTCATTCAACAACAATGATCCCAGTAAAGCTGTAAGCTACGGATGTTAAAAACAATATTTTGTAGACGTTAAGAAGTTTGTAGAATGCAGACTTGTAAAAAAATGAGCGATGACGTTTATTCACACTAAATTTAAAACAATATTGTTTTAAATTTTAAGCAAGTAGTGTTTTATTTATTTTATACATTTTTTGATTGATTTTCTACTATGGTGATTTAATGATTTTAAATAGAAATTTTGACAAGGGGAATAAGAATAATTTCAATGAAGATAGTGTAGACTACAGTATCATGTATATTAGAGATAATCATATTTCATTGTGTTACATACTCAGTTTTTTTTTTATATAATATATTTGTGTAATAGGATTTTTGCTTCACACATTTATTTATTTTTCCTTTAAAGTTGTAATATAAATAAAATTGTCAATAATATTCAAATCACTTGTAATTTTGATACTGAATCTTATTCTATCATTTGTTGGCTATTTGAATCATTATTCTTAGCTATAAACATATATTTAAAAAAAAACACCTACTATAATATTTTCAAAACTTTAATAAAATTTCTACATATTAGTCACAGTGTACTTTTGGTATGGTGATTAAATTCAATTTCGCAAACGAATTTTCTATTCGCATTAGAAACCACAAAAGATATTTCTAATCAAAATATTTTATGTTTAATATTGATTAATAGCCATTTTTAGACTTTTAATCGAGGACAAAGATATTGAAAAATCTTTCGTAGAATAATCTGTAACACATCGTTCTGAACATAATGCCATTATCATTGAAATGCACTTAAACAGTAATTAAAAATAACTAATTATCAATTATCAAACATTTTTCATTAGAAAAAATGTGATTTGTGAAACGAGTAAAAAATTCATTTGTGAATTGTATTTTAATCATATAATAACATGTAGGAAGATTTAAAAAAAAATATTTTTATATATATATATATATATATATATATATATATATATATATATATGTGTGTGTGTGTGTGTAACTATTAAAACACATTAAATTTTGAGAACATATTTATAATTAATAAAGTACAGTTATTTACTTAGATATTCACACTATTAACGTATGTATATTTATTTAAAATGGAAATAATAATCTTCTGTTATTATTCTAATATTATTAATTCCAATATAATCGCTAATAAATATAAAGAAAAAAGTGTACACCCATCACTACTCATTTAATTTTTGTTTTTAATAACAATCTGAATTAAACAGAAATATTTGTTCAACTTTGATGAGAAATTTGATTATTAAATTATATATATATATATATATATATCTGTATACAATATTTTTTGAATGAATCTATATTTCTATGCTAACAAAATTTCATTTAACAAAATAAAGTTAGTTATAAATCATTGATGTGTTTGTAAGCGAACGCGAAGCAATAAAATTAATTGAACTCTTATTTGAGACGTAAATAATGAATGTTGACAATATTCTTGTTTGATATCCTATATTTTTCGAATTAAAAATGGCAGTAAATCAATATCAGAATGACTAATAACATTAAAGTTTGAAAACATAATTTAAACATTCCGCGAGATGCTTAGTGACTTACATTTTTTATTTTGATATACAAAAAAAACACTAGTTATCAGTTGACTGTTTCTTATTAATTACTTATCATTTTATAATTTTATTTTATAATATCCTTAATCATAAATTGTTTAGTAAAGTGATATTATTATTTTTTTTTTAAAATATAATATTTTACTGAATATATATATATGTATAAATATATATATATATATATATATAAATATATATATATATATATATATATATATATATATATATATATTGTATATATTCTGTGTTTATTCAATAAAACCTGATATTTACTTCTTCACATTTTTTTATTAATGAAGGAAATTTTAAATTGATATTTTTATTTAAAGAAATATTTATTTTTATAAAATTATACACACTTTTATTTCTGTATACATAAGGACTAATATAAATCATTTTCTTCACACTTTTTTTTATACAAAAAAGGGTTGATATCAAACATTTATACTCTATTAGTGACATTCCTAGTAGAAAACAATGCACGTTATGAATACAATATGTTCAGCAGACTGATTGCATAGCTCTTTATGCAAAATCCATTCATTTAATGATGAAGATCAAAGCAGAAGCTGTATTTGTCTTTTATTGTATTTTTTTTTTACAACATTGAGGTTTTTTTATATTTGCACTTGAATAGATGCATTGACTGAACTGAACTCGTACGTGTGTATACATTATGTAAGTACTTTGTACGGGCAGTATTGATTTTGTCGACTGGCTTGAAAATTTAATGAACAATTATTTAATTAGTCGTGTATGTATTTTTTTATAATACGCGTGCATAAATGAACAGTTTTATCTTTTAGATCATTGACTAACTTTTATTTTCTTTTTGAATGAAATATTGATTTTTAAATAATATCCTGTTGTGAAAATCGAAAGTAAAATTCAATTTTTGTATTATCATATATATATATATATATATATATATATATATGTGTGTGTGTATGTGTGTTATAAAAACAGAATGAAGTTACAAATATCATAAAAAGATTAATTTTTTGGTATAGAAATGTATATTGAGGAATATATTGTAAGAAGAGAAGGCATTCGCTGGAAAACAGAAAATATTTAGTGAAAGTCAAGAAATATACAAAACAGATAGAGAAAATGCAATGAGTAGATTGAAAAAGGATATGGAATAATAAATGTATTGGAAAAATGTGAAGGAAAATATATATATCAAAAAATAAAGGCATTGGATCAATCGAAATGGCAGAATTTAGAAAAAGATTTTATTCAGAAGTATATTTCCATAGCTTAAATATAATAATCGTGAAATATAAATGGAAATAAGTATTAATGTGTATGTTTGTGTGCTATGTGAAGGAAAGATTAATATCCAGTAAGAATAATCTTCAATTAAGTATATTTAATTAGCCTAATATGTTAGGTTACTGTTCAATATGTTTGTTTGGAGTATGACCTAATTATATATCATCATTCACAAGTAAAAAAAACATTTATGTTAAACACACATTAGATTTTGACAGTATTAGAAAATTAAGTGTGCATAGATGTCTTGCTACAATAATTTCTTTAATAATACATTAATATTATAAAAATATATTACATTACCAATTTAGTTTTTAATTGTTTATCAATAAGAAACTGCTTATCAATTTTTTCACAAATGAAAACTTTTTAAGCTCTAAAAACCACAAAACAACTTTTTAAGACAAAAATGTTTAATAAAATCATTGTTGATTATATTTGGTTAATGCTTATGCACATTTTTGACTATATCATCTTTAGAGCGCCAAGGAACAATATTTTTTGGTTGTGGGCTGAAAAAAAATCATTTGTGAAAGTGAATTCATCCACAGTGCCCAGGACCGTATTATGATTACTTCACAACTTAAAATGAAGTTATAAAAATTACAACATTTCCATTAAAACATTACAACTAATTTATATCAAATAGATAACTTTGTATAGCCAAATCAGTATTTCAAACTTAGTACATAAAAAAGAAAATTACACATCATTATATATATATATATATATACACATATATACATATATGTACATACATACATATTAGGAGGTTTCATTGAAAACCGCTGTTTTTTTGTGTTTTTGAGCATTTATTTCAATAACAAAATATAATGAATACATTCATTAAAGTATTTTCCCTCAGAATTTAACTTTTTCTCACTTTTCTGGCAAAATTTGAATTCCGCGACGAAATAATTATCTGTCTTTTAAGCAAATTCATTCAGCAACTCGATTTTCGACTTCTCCGTAGTTACGGAAATGTGTACCTTCCAAAGCGTGTTGTATCAATCGGAACAGATGGTAATCGGTTGGAGCCAGGTTCGGAAAATACAGTGGGTGAGGGAGAACCTCCCATTAGAGCTCAATCAGTGTTTATTTCACGGCTACAGCAACACGAGGCCGAGCGTTGTCATGGAGAAGAATCACTTTTTCGGCGATTTGATGCAATTGATGGTCGTTTTTGCATCAAATTATCATTCGAACACTCCAATTGTTGTCGATTGTTTCCTTCGGTTTCAATAGATCGTAATACACGACACCCCTCACACGCCACCAAATAGAGAATATTGATTTGTGACTGTGGATGTTTCGGTTTGGTATATAAGTTGATGGTTGGTCAGGATCAACCCATTGATTCTTGCATTTCGGGTTGTCGAAATAGATCCATTTTTCATCGCTGGTTACGATACGCCACAAAAAACTTCTTTTTATGCCTTTCAAGCAAAGAAATCGAGATGTTTAAGTGATTAGCAACTGCATTTTCCCTTAATTCATGAGGCAGCCATCTACCTTCATTCTTGATCATTCCCATACCTTGTAAAAGTCTTGAAATGATTAATTTATTGATTTAAAGCTATTGAGTTAATTATTTGAATGTTTGAGCAGTGTTTTCTTCCAACAGAGCTAGCAGTTGTTCATCTTTGACCTATTTCGATTGGCCTGACCGTTGTTTGTCGTAAACGTCACAATCACCATTTTTGAATCGTCAAAACTAATCTATACATACTGTTTCTAATGGAGCAAATTCACTTAAAGTTTTCGTAAGTAATTGATGAGCTTCAGCTCCACTTTTTTCAAATCAAAGTAGTGTAGAAGTACACGTTGGGGAGACAACTTATCGTGTTCTATTTTAATTCGGTTAGAGAAAAGCACTTGTGCAAATAAATGATGGCATCTGACCATTGAATTTTTGTAGGAAATTTTTACACTTTATAATGACATAAGACATCTGTCACTACTTCACAGCATACGAACCTAGAGCCATCTACATGTAAACAGCAGATCTCAATGCAACCTCTTATTATATACACAACACACGTATATGTGTTTAAATTTTTATTGTATCAGGAATGAAAAATAACCCTTTCAAATGAGAAATGTATTAGTCATTCGAAAATTACCACAATAATTATTAACGACCCCATGGAGGATTTATTGTTTGATCGAACATCAATATCATCCAAGTAATAAATCAACATATATTTTCATTTCTCATATTTCCGTTCCATCGTGCCGATCACTAGAAAATATCTCCAATTTCTACGTAAACTGGTTTAAATATTAAATTATATACACGTATATACACGTGAGATAACATACGTTGAGGAATAACGTGATTATTTAAAATCCCGCGCGTGCGAAAAATATAGCATGTGCACAGTTTCATGAATACACATTGTCGCAGTATCAAAAATTACATTTTCTTTTCCTTTTTGATACATCCAATATTATATATTGCAGAGACGTGAATTTTTTTGTCAATTTCAGATTTCTTTTTTGATTTAATGCGCAAAAAACCGTACGGCTGTGTTGATGTGTATTTTTTTATGTAGAAAAAACTTGTTTTACCTTTTTTGTATTCGACTTTTATGGCAAAAAGTTTTAATAATTGCGTTACTGAAATGTTTTAATGTATTATTTTGCAACGGTTACTTTTTATTTATAATTAATTATATTTGACACTTTAAAATATTTTAATTCAGAAAAAAATATAAAATCACATATATATATATATATATATATATTGCATATTCCATAGAAAATATTATAAGACAAAGGGCTATTTTCCAAGCAGAAAATTTTAGTATAGATTAAAGATTAATGACTTTAGTTCTATATTTGTTTAGATGTTTTACAGATGAAAGAAAATTATTATGAATACATAAACTATTATAAAAATACTAGTGGTATTCACGAAACTGGTATATAAATATTTATGAATTTTATATTTTTATTTTTGTCACTGATTGATTCGTTTCGTGTATCCAGAATAATTCTTTCAAAATAATCAATATGGCGAACAAACAAATATGAAAGTATTTTGTCAAATATTTTGATATCACAGAAGATGCAGGTAGAATATACAATTTAAAATATTTAATATTGTTGTGCATGTTAAAAATTAAATACTATATATATATATATATATATTATGTTGCAAAATAATTGCGGTTTTTATTATTTTAAGTTTGGCGCTGATTTTTCTAGTTACTGTTATTTTTTGTTATAACCATATGTACAAAGTCTGCTCTGCGCTTCTAAGTAATTTTGAATAACAAAAATGATCCCTTTCTTGATCATATTGTCACATGTGATGAAAAATGGATTCTCTACAATAATCGTAAATGTTTAACACAGTGGCTACGTTGAGGAGAAGCACCAAAACAGTTTCCTAAACCGAAGCTTCATGAAAAGAAGATTATATTCCCTGTTTGATGGTCGGAAAATGGCATCATTCACTACAACTTCTTAAATCGTGGTGAAACAATAACAGCAGGAAAAATATTGGCAGAAAATTAAAAAAAATGCATGAGAATTTGCATCGTTTATGGCCAACATTACTCAATAGAAGTGGACCAATACTTCTTCATGACAACACTCGACCACACGTCTCACAAATGAATTTAAAAAAATTAAACGAACTGGGTTATGAAACTTTATCTCAGTCACCTTATTCTTCGGACCTGTCTCCGACCTATTATCATTTTTTTAAACATTTAAGTAATTTCCTACGAGAGAAAATTTTCAAAGCTCAAGCATCAGCTCAAAGCGTTTTCAATGAATTCGTTAACTCCAGGACTGAATAATTCTATTTTGTAGGAATAAACAAACTTGTTTCCTGTTGGGAGAAATGTGTGCAGGCGAATGGTCGTTATTTTAATTAAAAAATACAATTTTTAACTGTTACATGTGTCTCTATACTCAAAAGGTAAAAACCGCATTATTTTGCACTAACCTAATTACTTACAGATGAGTATGTCGACACAATAAAACGACATTGATAGTTTTTCATAAAAGTTAATTCTGTGCTTGTTGTCCATTATGGAGTTTACACATTGGTTAATCTAGTCCTCTTAATTATATACAGACGAAAAAATTAGAGGTATAAATTGAATTATATGAGAAAACTATATAAGTGTTTAAATATAAACATATACCATGTTATGATATTGACTTAATATATGAAAATCACAGATTATACGTGCATATCTTTCGTATTCATCAATATTCGTTTTGTTTACTCTCATTGTACTTTTTTGCAAACAGGAAAACAAAAATTTAAGTTGACATTTCTTTAAGAAATATGTTTCTCTCTTTATTTTTCCTTCTCTCTCTCTTTCTACCTATATATATATATATATATATATATATATATATATATATATATATGTAAGTGTTGACATGTATATATACTAACCTACATACAGAGTTGTAATATATGATTCTTTAATGCATGTTATAAAAGCAGTAAAAAGCAAATAAAGCATATAACATCACGTCACAAATATGTTCCTGGAGAGAATGCAGACATTAAAAAATAGAATTGAGTTTGATGACCAGTAAAAACACGTACAATAATCTCTTAAATTTTACACGAATGCATTAACAACAGCCGCACTACACATATGTTTTACAACACGTATGTGCTGGATATAATTTGTTTAGTTTTTAGTGACGTCTCTCCTTAATGAAAAATATTTTATGCTCTCTGTACATTTTATATGCTTATTTTAATAATTATTTAAAATTATACGTTTGAGCGCCGACTAGGAAGAAAATATGGCGTGTGTTTCTAACATATTATCATTTTATTTTCTCATATCTTAAAATGGATCATTTTTGTAACTTTTTTGTTAAGAAAATCTACATTTCAGTAACATATTTATATTAAACCCTAGTTTCTTTTGCTGTATCTCTGATGATATATTATAAGGGATAGCTAAACATTTTACATATGAGCTCATAACACTTGAACAGTTCAAGACATTGATATGAACCAAAAAAAATAACTTAATTAATTATACTGTATATATACAAATAATAATAAACTAGTATATTTTTCTTTTTCTTCGATACACTATACACTTGACTTCATCAATTTTCTGCCTCCAGACATTCCTCTGCCTGGAAGTTCTTCTCCAGTTCCTTACACTCAACAGTTCCACTGCATAGCGGTCGTTTGCCATTAAATCCATCCAAAGTCCGAGATTTATTTTGAGGTTATGTAACGTTTGTTGTGTTACGAGGTGGGGTTGTTAGCCCCAAGTCCAACCCCCTTTTCAGAGGACCATTCTCTTACTCTCTCTAGCCCTGACCACTCTCTCCATCAAGATTACTCGATATAAAGTGAGGTTACTCAGATTACTAGGGTTAACCACTTGGAGGTAAAAGACGGAATTGGGTAAGAGACGCTATGCTGGAGTCAGTGTTGTGTGGTTCGTAAGCACTACCCCATTTTAACATCAATAAACTAGTATATAGCCCGAAAATAGAAAGAAAAAACTGTTTATTGGTTTTTACAACATAATATATTTAAACATGAAAAATACATAAGAATGAAGCTTAATGAATTAAACGTATGAGCTAAAAAGCAAACATTTCTCGTCACCATAGATACTCATCACTTTATTCTCCGGGCAAAGTAAAGAGAAATGTCGGTTTTTATTATTAAGAAAAAAATATCGATGCTTATTTTACAATTTTTCCTTTTAATGTCTAATATACGTTAATGCTAAATTCACATCCACAAGTGAATCTTTCATTCCTTCACATATCAAAATTTTTTTCCTGATTAAAAATAACTACAAATTTATCTTTTCTGTTTGTTGCTTATAAGAATTTTAATATCGATGCCTCACCATCAGAGAGATAAATTCCAGAAAAAAAATCCTGATAAATTTCTATTCCTTTATACTCTGTGATGATGGAATCATTTAAATGCATAAGCAACAATAAAATTGAGTAATAATCAATTATTAAACCTTATTAATTAAAAAAATACATTTTTGTAATTTGTGTGAGAGCGAAATATACTTCTAAGCTACTCCTTTTGCATTTTGTTAGAATTATCGATCCATTTTAAATATAAGAATATTTATTTTCTTTTTTTTCAAGAAAATTCCCAATAATCATATAAAATATAAATTATAATGTTACTATACAGTACACTACCTTTTAGTTATCCATTTTTTACAGATTAATTTAATTTTATAAAAACTGACATTATTATTTCGTAACAATTAACAATAAACAGAAATTGAATAAAACATTTTAGAACTGCTTTAATATTAAAAAACTATTTTTTCACCAATAGTAAATACACTAACTTTGTGTATTATATATATATATATATATTTATATAAATATACATGTATACGTATGTATGTATATATATATATATAATTGTACATTAAATTTTATCAAACAGTGTTGAGTGAAATAAAATAGTCCGTCAGTGAATACAACATCCATTTCATTCGCCATTTAAAATATAATAGTAAGCAAAACTTAAAATGAAGAAGAGTTACAACACCAATAAACATGTTTATCCTTTCGTATTACAAAAAGACTGTTCTATAATGTAGGAAACACGGTTTTAAAAGCTGTTGCCTGTTTTAATCGTAGTGCGTAGGTTAAAGATACAAACCTAACCTAACAATCCAGTATCCGAAAACATTAAAACGCGTACGTGCTTACTGTATACCATGTACATATTGTATAAAATTGTCGTGGAGTACAGTCGGGACCTTTTTGGACATTATTAAATCAAACGGTTTGAATGGTCGCTTTTAACTGATACGCAATTAACATATTCTCTTTACGTACGGATTTGTAGATGTGAATCAGACGTAAACTAATTTACTTTTTTTTTGTTTGTTTGATATGTTAATTATGTGTTTGATTTTCGAGTTTGTACATTCATTGCTTGTTTATTTGAATTCTTGTATAAAAATAAGCTCTTTGAGTGTTCAAGCGTGGGCACTTAATGTTGTCATATATGTTTAGGTTGAATGTAAATTTTCCTTTTGTCATATAATTTCAAACATTTACTGATTAATGTTTATTTACTACACATACACACAGATGTATATTATATGTATACTTACATGTATATATATATATATAATATGTATATGTATATATATATATATATACACGAGGGTCGTTTGATAAATATTGTAAAAAAGTAAGTTTAAGACCATTTTTTGGAAAAGATCAATTTTATTTCTCAACATATTCCCCAACATTTTATTTCTCAACATTTCTCCATTGAGGGCTTTACATTTGGTCCAATGAGTCTGCAAAATACGCATTGAAGGCGGCAATGACATCCACATTCGACGAAAATTTCTTCCCACTGAGCTAAATTTTCAAATTTGGCATGAGAAAGAAGTCGCACGGACCCAAATCAAGGGATATTGTGGATGTGGAATAAATTAAAAGCCTAATTCGTGAAATTTTGCCATTCTGACGGTCGATTGTCTTGTCGAAAGAACACTTTTTTGTGCACGAATCTTGGCCGTTTTTCTTTCAGTTTTTCTTTCAAACTGTTTGATAGTGTTGCATAATATGTTCTTGTTATTATTTTTTTCTTCGTTGAGTAGTCGATCAGGATGATTCCTTGGGAATCCCAAAAACCAGTGGCCATCACTTTCCCTATTGATAAAACGGTCTTCGCCTTCTTCAGTGGATTTTCACCAGTCTTTGTCCACTGCTTTGACTGCTGCTTCAACTCAGGTGTGTAGTGACGGATCCATGTTTCATGAACGGTGACGAATCGACGTAAAAAGGTCTGCTCTTTTTTCATTTTTGCGGAAATTGCTACAAGCTCGCTTCAATCGTCTGTAGAAGATGAATAACGTGCCACTTCTGGATGAAATTTTATCTATGCTAGTTTGAAGAGTGATACTTGATAGCCGTGACGTTACCAAATGAATGGTGGTGCCATATTATAGAAATTTACCAAACTTATCAAACGACCTATATATATATATATATATATATATATATGTAATTTATTATATCATGTTATTACCATCAATACATTTCCAGGAAGGACATTAAAAGGATGTGAAAACATGTTTATCTAATTTTATTTTTTTGGTTAAAGTATTCAATCATTTTTCTTCGAAAAAAGTATAAATAAAATATGTATATTTATTTAAAAAAAATATTTAATTGATTTTTTTAAAAATAACGAACGGTTTTTATCAATGGAATAAAATAAAAAGATATTCTTTGTAAAAGTGTATTTTGTAATATATTAAAATACTGTCGTATGATTTATTCTTGTAAAGAAGACTTCGTGCACGTATTTTGTTCTATAATTGGACGATAGTTTTCCTTTGAGTCGCAAGACAATCTTATCAAATTCATGAAAAAGTTTGTAGTATGTAGTTTGTGCATAAAAATAATAGCTACTGCTGTTTCGTTTACACAACTTTGTACTCTAAATACGGTATAAACGAAACACAACAGAATCAAATATATAACAAGCTCTTTTGAAACTTTATATTTTTTATAAGTATGTATTTTGTTTATTCAATATGTATTATAAAAAATTGAATATAATTTATTTTATATATTTTGTAAATCAATAGACGTATTGCACGCATATAAAGTCAAAAAGTATATCTTATTTCTTTACTAGTGTTAATTTATTGTTATATTTGATACTAAAAATCTCTAAATTTGCTTATACAAAACCAAGAAATAGAAGTTTTATTGATAGAGAAAAAAAAATTAATGTTAGGAATGATATCTACTATAGGGAGATAAAAATCGATAACAGCTGAAGCAATTTTCCTCAAATTCTACTTTTTACCTCCAAATTTCATATTTAAAAGTGTTCTTTTTGAAATGAAAATCAAAATATTCATAGGTAGTTGAGTTAGTATCAGTTCTGCCTCTTCCTCATAAATTTCTTTAATAATTGTAATGTCTTGTATTCAATTTCGAAAAAAATAAAATGTAATTGATTTTGAGACGATTAATTATACAATCACATATTACCTTTATTTTTTTAAAAAGAATTCATTGATTTACTGCAATTAATTTTTTTATCGGAATTAATTGATATTAACTCGTAGACAAAGCAAACAACTTGTTTCGGTTTTCATTTTGTCTACAAGACAATATACACAACGTCTAAGTTTTCTAATAGATTAATTATGATAATTTTTCTAGTTTATAAATGAAATGTTTTAAATTATTAAATAAAAGATTTATTTATCACATTTATTATTGATGTAAATATTAAATATAAAAAATTTTTAATTTGATCATTAAGTACTAAATTGTGCATTAACTTTTTAGTCTGTATAAGAATTATATGCTGTTTTTTCTCTAGAAAATTGAAAAAAGAATATTCAAAGAAATTTCTTTTTGAAAGAACCTTTCGTTCAAATCTCGGTTCACTAAATTCGTTCGATTTGATTCGGATCAATGATTTGGTCTGGTTTACTGCTCTAGTTGTAACCACTGTGAATTTACAGTCACATTACCATCTGTGAATTTGTTGATTCTCTATCGCAAAAGGGAAGAGAAATTTATTAAATTTTCCCTAAAAATTAATACAATATCTTATTAAATATTAGCAGTTTGCAGAACAATTATTAAAATGTATAAATAATATTTAATAGTATTTTACAAAAAAAAAAAATGAAAATTAGAAAAGTAGTTATAAATATGAAAAATAATCAAATTAAAAATTGTAGTAATTGTAAGAGATACTTTTAAAAAAGTAGTCAATAATAAAAATCAATTGTGCATATATTTCAAGTAAATATTACCCGCTTCATCAATTTATTAATTAAACTTTTTTGAAAGTTCAGTTCACACTTTATTACCTTACTTCTGTAAAGTTCAAGTGCTATTTAATTATTGCCATTGAAAATTCTTATTAAAAAGGCGTAAAATTTAAGATAATAACTCAAGAATTTTAAATTGTGTTCTATGTTAGAATCTACTTAATTAAAATTTTCTTTTTTAATATAAATTAATATAAATTGCATTCATATTTATTCTACTATCAATTATTGTGCTTATTTGAACTTATCACTTATTTATAAGTACGTTTTAAAACGTATATATAAATATATATATATATATATATATGTATATATATGTATATATATACATACATATATACATATATATATATATATACATATATAAAACGTGATTCAATTTAGGCTTTCACATGAAAGTATTAAAAAAATCGAAAAAATTAAAAAAATAACATGATTTTTTTAAATTTTTGCAATTATTTTAATACTTTTAAGTGAAAGCCTAAATCGAATCAACTCTCTCTCTCTCTCTCTATATATATATAATCTATCTATATATATTAATATTTAAATATTGTATTTATTTTCAATATTTGTAGAAACATCTGGTATTTCTGTTTTCCATTTATTTCTAACGATTATGCTTTTCATCTACATAACAGTTACTCTAGCAATCCAATTTCTTTTATACTTGTATTTATTTTCATTTTGCACATTTTAAAGTGCATGTTTAATGAGTTGTTTGTTTTTACTATTATCGTTATTTTTTTTCTATTTTCAAATTAGTTTAAGGTATTATAGCGTTTCAATTTTGCTTATATATTCGTAAACCACTAACTAATTATTAACATTATACTGGCTTTAATTTAATAATTTAAGATACAATTTAGTAGTGAATTACTAATATAAATTATATTTTTCATTTAAATGAACTTACAGTATTTATTATTTATATACAATAAAAAAATAATATTCAAAATTATATTAATTACTTTATTTAATTTTCAATTAAACGCAGTGAACTTTTGAAAATATACTTTTTTTTTATTTTCTAAATAATTATTTATTTTCAATTAATTCTTTTTTTAAACAAATTTAATTTTAAACAAATCTAAGTATATTTGTTGCAAAAATATTAATATTGTAATAATTTATGTTTATTTATTATCACTTGAAAAATTAAAAAAATGTACCTAAAACGAAATGAAAATACGATTCATTTCCAGTTTGAATTCAATCCCAACTGAATATTCAGTTATATTTTTTTTTTTGATGAAAACCATGCATGTACATTCACGTACGAAAAAATTCAACACGGATAGGAAGTGATAAATGATCCTTTTTTAACACGATACTCTTTTTTACTGAAGAGTCATATGGACACTTTTAGGTAAATTGAATGAATAGGTTTTCAAAAATTGAATGAAATACTTTAAAATGGTGCACTAGTTTAATTTCTATGCAAATATTCACTTCGCTTTTAGTATATTGTACGTAGATTTTTATCTTTTTGATAATCCGGCCAGAAAAATGTATTTGAATCATATATTCATAATAAATGATAAGATTATATATATATATATATATATATATATATATATATATATATAAACTAATGTATACTTTTTTTATAATCAGATATTCTAATGTTCCATTTATTATCTTTCGATTCCATTATTTTCATATTAAAATATTATTGAAATTTAATTATATATTGTTAATTAAATTAAGTTTAATAACTGTCTACAAATGGTTGCGTAATATTTAATTTTTATATATAAGATAGTCATTTCAAAATGTAAAACAACTATTATAATATTGTTTTTTTACTTTTCAGGTCAGTTCTGCTTATTTTTTCATTAAAAATTTGGTAAGTTCGTTCACACATAAAATTAATGTATGTTACTGCCAATATTTATTAGGAACCTGTTTAAAAATTTTTTTGATTTCGAAACATAATAATATTTTTTAAAAAACTAGTTAAATATATCTATTTGAAATGAAATCTGCTTAAATATTTGTTATAATTTAATTGTGATTTACTTTAAGATTTTCAATATAGATAAAAAAATGATGTTTCATTATCAAAATTTTTAATAGTTGTAAATTATTAAATAGTTCTTTATTTATTTAAAATAGTTAACATAAATTAATTATAATACATTACAAAAAGTTTCAACTGTTTAAAGTAAGGCTCTTCGAACAATTTATTAAAACTAGGATTAAAAATATTATTTTATTGATATATTTGATTGATGTAAAAAAAGTTTGTTAACCTAAGATAATGCTTTTAAATATTTTTGGATAGATAAATAAAACTCAAATAGTTAATCAAATTAAAAGAATTAAAAAAATTAGTCACAAGTAAACTTATATATATATATATATATATATATATATTTCTTTATTATCTTTTTAGTTATATTATATAACAGTACTTAATTCGCAGTCTTTCATATATTTTTTTCATTAGCTGTTCCTCTTATATATTGTCAGTAAATGTTTAATAATTTGATTGGTTGATACTTGAGTTTTTAGCTCCAAAATTATATATTAGGTTGGTAGAAAAATATTATGGTCTTAAAATTCATATCCAGTTTCATACACTAGCTGTTTTAAGTGGTCCAGAACTGTTGGATGACTAACGCCTAAATTTTGTGTACATACTGTTCCCATACTGTTTCCTGTGATTCTGATTCAACTAAACCCTTCACTTGGAGGTTATGAACTAAAGAAGGACGCCCACGACTTTCATCTTCGAGGTTTTTGTTCCCAGCATGAAATTTTGGGAACTATCATTCCATCATACGTTCCTTAACAGTACCAACATCAAAAGCATCGTTTAGTTTACAAGCATTTCCTGCTGCTTTACCACCCGTTTTGAACTCATACAAAAATTGCTCCTGTTTGCTTCTTTTCCATTTTTAATTCAATAACCCAATTTGAAGCAAAATCAATAATGAAACCAAAGCCGATGTTACTAAAATACAGACCGAATAATGCACTTTAAAATGATATTAACATGAATACGATAAAATGACATTTTCATTGAAAAAAAATTAAGCTTAGTATTCAGAAAACAAAAATCGCAATTATTTTCCTACCAACATAATAAATTGTCAATTCGTCGGTTATTTTATAGCAGAGATGTTATTGAAATATACATTTATTTGCTGAAATATTAATATATTCTACTATACTATTAAATTTGAAAAAAAATGTTTTTTCCTGGTATGAGTAGTATTTATCTTCTTAATTCACGATTTTTTTACTCTACTATTGTAGATAAAAATTCACATAATAAGAACTAATTTATTTATCATATTAATACAAATGTCTATATATTTTTTGTGAATCTTTAATTTCAAACTATATACGAGTACAACAATTATAAATTTGGCTAGAATTCAGAAAACTAAAACTGCAATTATTTTCATACCAATCTAATAGATGTTCTGTATTAAATTTTATCTTTGATTTTTGAGTTGATATAAGGAAACAATCAATATATATATAGTTATTAAATTTAACAAATTATATTAAACAATATACATGTATAATAGTTATAAAATCTTTATTTTTTCCATATTTATTCAAAATTTCATATATTATAATTATTTTTCTTCAAAATTAGTCATTTTTTTCATATACTCATTTCAGTATATATTTTATTTTATTATCAAATATACTTTACTAATTAAATAATATATTTTGTATATTTTCACTGATAAATCTATAAATTACACTATATATATATATATATATATATATATATATATATATGTTTATGTATATATGTAACCTACACGAATTTCACGAATTATTTGCATTTGCTGCAACCGACGTCGTATAGAAACTTCGTACTCTGAATAATAACAAGGTACAGAGTATTTCGTCCCACTGGTCGCTTTAAAAATTATAAATTTATTATATGTAAAACGTAAATAGAGCTACAGTGTACCGATGCACTCCGATATGTTCCTTGTGTCTATTTG